>JARHVA010000082.1:2935000-3277500 GCA_037957365.1 Torreya grandis | reverse complement strand
GTTTGTGATGTAATGCCATTTTTTGCATGTGATATAATCTTTGGGAATGCATACATACATAATTACCATAGTGTGTATACTAACAATCATCAAAGTATCACCAAATTAGAAGGAAACAAGAGATATCAAATTCATGAAGTGATTCCTTCTCTAATCATGTCACGTGAACTCTTGAGAAGATTACATCACACTTATTTCCAAGGCTTAATGCAATTGAAATAATTTATTGTTAAGAAAGGCAAAATTCTCCATGTGCATACACATAAACCCACACTCTTACATTGAGTACCTTGGTAACTTTGTCAACACCACACTACTCATTACATCAAGCAAATTTTTACAACTCCTCACATCATGTGCACTCCATGTAGTGCCAAGAAACATGTTGCACAATGTAGAATCTAACTTTACCAACCTCATAACCTTAGCGTAACTCTTTGCATCATGCACATTATATATAGTGTTTGGATTCATGTCACAAAATTCTTAAGATAACAACATGCATGCTACCCAATAGGCACACAACGTGTAATTCTTAAGGGGATAAAAAATATCAACTTATTTCATCAACATTCTATGCAACATATCATTATTCACAACATGTGTTATGCACACAACCTTTATGTGACATTGGCTTGCTATGCAATATGAAAAACTTGTACAACCTCTTTGTAAAACCTTCGGCTTGTATAATATCCACAAACTTGTGTGAAATTTCAAATATATATACATGTTCAACACCTAATGTAAATCCCATATCTCATCCCATGACATAACACATGTCAATATACCACATATCTAGAGGTTAAGAAATGTAACTATCAGACGGTGAAGAGTCACACATGTAACCTCAAATGATTCAAATTATATAATGGTTCTTGAACCTTACATATTTTTAATCTTTATATACATATATACAACATTAAATTAGGGATATAGTAGTAAATTAGATAGCTATACATATTTCTCAAGAATATGACATACAAAAAACATATACATTAACATAGTTTTATATTTCAATTTTATTACTTTCTCCAATATTTAGTCTTACTCAATATAGCTTCCACATACACATACAACGCATCTAAAATTTAATAAAATATAAGGATTTTTGTTATTTTACTAATAAAAAAAAAAATCTTACTCTTATTAAAAATATATCAAATATTTTTGAAAGTTAAAAGAAAATATCCTCATTAATGTAACTTAGAAGAAAATAAGATATTCTTTAAATATAATACATGAGAAAATTTTGATGTTTGGTGCTTGTTCTTAATATTATTCAACATTGTTAAGTTGATTTGACATTTCACATTATAGTTATAAGATCACATAGAATATAAGATCACATAAAATAGACAACTATAGAAGCATCAAATCTTCTAGATGTATTTTTTTTTTAAAAATCTTTAAGGTCATCACTAAGTCTATCTTCCTTTCCTAACAAAATATGGTCAACATTATTGTAATAAAATATGGTGAGTATTTTGTAGTTTCATAAACTGTAACTATCTTTATTTAACTTTTGGGCATCATGAAGAATTAAATGTTGAATATTGTTCATCTAGACCATTAATTTGCAAGAAAATTAAAAACTTGCAAAACAGAGGTGAAAATAGATTAACATTTTCAAAAACCTTTGTAACATACTACCTCATGTACTTTGGAAAAAATTAGCTCCTTGCATTATCTTAACCAAAAATTATTGAATTAACTCAATCTATAATCTTATATGAATAAATATTTGGTATACCCCAAAATAATGAATATTAAAGCAGAAAATATATTTTATTGATGGATATTGGATAACTCTCTTAGCATAATGGATAGGATATTATATTAGATTTATTGCACAAGTTGTTGAAATCTATTATATGAAAATCTGTATATACAGTTAGATATAACAGAAACACAAATGAATTAGTCACATCTAAATCCCCTAAAAAGTTAAGCTATTACAACCTCCTACATATGTGTAGTAATAATAAAACTAAATAAACATTATACTTTTATTTTAATATTCTATTAAGGTGTGTAGGGGGGACAAGGAAATGACGGTAAATAGTGAATAGTGTGTGGGGGCATAAAAAATGGAAGCTTGAGTAATGAATAAAAAGTAGAAACCTTAACATTTTCATTTAATTAAAAAATACAGGGTTACAAATGTCATAAATTTAGGACACGTAAAGATAGACTTATAATAAATTTATATGAAAATTATGACATATGAATGTCACCATTATAATATATTATTGTCAAATTTATGACAACAAAATTTACAACTCAAGAATGATATAAAAGTTTATGACACCTAAATATTTTTTAGAATACATTTCAAAACTTTAAATCAAAATTACCATTCACATAAATATCATATTTTAAAGGTGTCATAAGTTTAACTTTGAAGTTCATTTTAAATATAACTTAAATCGCAAAAATATAAGTGTATAAATCCATCAATTATTTAATAGAAAGTTAAAACAAACGAATTTAATTTTAATGTTCATATGTTTTTGACTTAATTTATGCAAGTTGCAACATTTGGTAATGAAAAATGTATTTACCTATGCAACATGTTCTTGATAATATGTTACATTATCAACAATTGATAAGCATAATATGGAAATTTTGGTTTTCTCTCTCTCTCTCTCTCTCTCTCTCTCTCTCTCTCTTTTGCAAGTGGTAGAGAGTTTTAGAAGTGATTTAACATGACATTTGTATTAAAAATATATTTATCCAAACAACGCATTCTCAATAGTATGTTACATTATCAACATTATTTAGAAACAAATGATAAGTATAATATGAGAGTTTTGGTTTTCTTTCATTTCTCTCTCATTCTTTTTTTTGGTAAGTGGTAGAGAGTTTTAAGAATGGTCTAACATGACATTTGTTTAATAATATTAGTTTATAAATTTTGTTTATGATTTTTTTTTTTTTAATTTAAAGTTTTTAGTTTGAAACTTGTATTTTAAGATGTTTTGTAAATTTCGAACAAAATTTATCGAAGAGATGAGTATAATAATAACTCACAAAGTTAATAATTTTAATTATAGTTAAATAAAATCTTCAATTATATTAAGATAATGAAAGAGATGTAATTCACCAAAATCTAACACTTAACTATAATAAAATAATAATAAACAGATAACTGATCATCTATATAATCAAAATAAAAAATAAAAAATACCTTTTATATAATTTAAATAGTAATATTGATTATCAATAACAGAAGAAAGGCCCCATTAAATTCAAGCAGGAATTTTTGCAAACTAAATTTTCTTCAAGTAAATTGGTGGCCGTTTCATTCTTATTTGAGAACATTTTAACATGGTTATTTTCAATTTTTAAATTTAAGATAAGATCTATGCCCGTCGAAATATATGAAGAAAATCCATTGCATTTATATACCCTGGGAGAAATTTCCATACTAATTAATTATCTAAGATATGTATTAGTATATATTATTTGGTTTATTTGCACATAAGATGACTATTAGTTGTATAAGCAGTTTTGGTCGGATTTTTAGTAATTTAATGAAATTTATAATATGAAAAGTGTATTGAGATTCTAAGAAAATATATATAATTAAAGAAGGGTGGTTCGTTTATTGGTGAAGGGATTGAGATTTTGTTGAATGTAAAGATTTCATATTATAAAGGATGAGGTTTTGTTGAATGTAAAGATTTGATATTATAAGAAATGAAGTTGGATTTGTTAAGTAAAAATTTGATCAGTAAAAAAAAATTGATAAAAAAAGTTTTATACAATTATATTTTAATTCAACATTGTTAATTTTTCTTTTTTCTTATGTGAATGTTGATCATATAAGAGATGATTTTAGATGATGATGATGATTCAAATTTGGAATTATTAAATAATTACAGGTTTTACTAGTGAAAAAACAGAGTGAAAGATTAAAGTCAAGATTGTAAGGAAGTCATTATGCTGTGAAGGCTTCATAAATTGTATGGAAATATTAAAGGATTATATATAGAAAAAAATTATAATAGAATAAAAAATGAATTATTCTTATAAGTAGACTATAAACGTTGATAAAGAGAGAGATTTATACAATTCAACTTTAATTCAAATTTGTTAATTTTTCTTTTTTTTTATGTGAGTGTTGATCTTATAGAAGATTTGGATGATGATAATTCAAATTTGGAACTAATTCAAAACTATTAAGTAATTATAGGTTTTGTTGGTGAAAAAATAGAGTAAAAGATTAAAGTTAAGATTGAAAGGAAGTCATTAAGTTATGAAGGCTTTGAAAATTGTATGGAAGCATTAAAGGATTGTGTATAAAAAAAATCAGAATAGAAGAAAAAATTGAACTATTATTATAAAGATGCTATAAATAGCTTGCTATAGTGTGGTAAGCATAGGTCTCACCTAATCATTCTATTTATAATCCACATAAAAATATAAATATATATATATATTTGAATTGACAAAAATTAATAAGTTTTTAAGTGAACATCAAAAAGAAAAAGCAATTTAATTTAATAATTTTTTTTTAATAAATATAAAATGAATTTAATAATAAAAAAATTTATACTTTTTCAACTCATGATAATTATATAATTTTTTTTTAAACAAAAATTATGTAAACTTTTTTTTTTTTGGGATGAACTTTAGTACTACAAACTGATCTATCATCACATAGAAGATTGAAAAACTATTTTTTAATCTAAAAGTCTTGTATAATTAACTTAATAAATTTTAAAACAAAAAAATACTTTCTTAAACGTTTATATATATTTTTTCGAATAAATGATCTGGTAGATACAACCAACGCCTAACTGCCAAAAATTTTGGGCTCCCAATAAACAGGTTGAACCTGCAACCCAGCATATAGAAATCAAACGTCCTGAGTTCTAACGACTGAAGCAGTAGTCAGGCTCCTTGTCGTTTATAGATGTTCGGAATAAACATACAGTCATCCTTGGAGTAGTTAATCGGGGGGGTACTTTTTCAATAACAATCCTCTGCTGCTTTGGATCTTGAATTTTGAGCAGGTGGAGCGGTCGCTCTCTTGGTAACTGACAGTCCTCTCTTCTTTTTGGTTTTACCAACTCCACCAAATTTAGAGTATATGTACGTGTACAGGGCTCAAATAAAAATTATAATTTCCTCAACGTCTTTGGGTAGTTAACCAACTCCCCGGCAGAAATTGAAATTTATATCCTATTTCCCACATCAAGAAGAAATTCTCATGAATTCCCTGTCACATACCACGTTTCGATCCAATTTGTTGTATGATTCTGCCTGATACTCGTGTGTTGTATTAAAAGAGTGTACTGATTCGATTTGATTATTTTGGAGTGTGACTTTTCTATTTGTATAATTAATTATGTACATTTTTCAATAAAAAAAGAGTGTACTGGTGCTACACGTAATCCACCACTCCCGTGCATGGACTACGATTATCCACCCCCTCTTCAAAATATTTGAAGATAGCATGGGCATGGAGCTGTTAGATTGTTAGATTCATGGAGAAAACAAGCCCTCATCAAAACATTTGAAGAGAGCATGACCATGGCGCTGTTAGATTCATGGAGAAAACAAGTGATGGCAGGAAATAATAGCAAGATTTTTCTTCTTATAGCCATCACAGCTCTGTCGCTTGTTATTTTCTGCTATTTTCTGCCGTCTGGAGAAATTTCACCTACTCCCAGGGTTAAGGTGGAGCTGACCTCCCACAAACTTGAGAGTTTAGCAGAGTCGGTTTCTCCAATACGAAGCAGCTCTGAAGCTATTAATTATACAACAAACTCTCAGAAGAATAATATTTCAGTACAAGTCGATGACAATGAATCAAAAAATGGAAGCAGCTCTGAGTCTCAACAGTACACAGACAGAGAAGCTCCTCTGAAAATAATGATCAGGGGAGAAGCTCCTCAGCAGTTTCAGTTTGTTGAGGTCAAACTCTTCCACAACAACAGTACGATTGGAAGAGAAGCCCCTCCGAAAACAATGGAAGAAATACAACAATACACAGACAGAGACACTCCTCGAAACACAATGATAGGGGGAGAAGCCCCTCAGCAGTTCCAGTTTGTCAAAGTAAAACTCTTCCACAACAACAGCATGATGGGAGGAGAAGGCCCTCCAAAAGCAATGAAAGAAATACAACAATACACAGACGGAGAAGCTCCTCTGAAAACAATGATCGAGGGAGAAGCCCCTCATCAATTTCAGTTTGTTGAGGTAAAACTCTTCCACAACAAAAGCATGATCAGAGGAGAAGCCCCTCCAAAAACAATGAAAGAAATACAACAATACACAGACAGAGAAGCTCCTCTGAAAACAAAGCAAGAAATACAACAATACATGGACAGAAAAGCTCCTCTGAAAACAAAGCCTGAAGAAACACAACATTACACAGACAAGGCTGAAACACCTTCCCATTCCCAATGCGACATATATTCGGGGAAATGGGTACATGACGATTCATACCCTCTTTATCCTGCTGGAGAATGCCCCTACATCAGCCAGAATTTTAACTGTAAAGCCAATGGGCGTCACGACTCTCACTACACAAAATGGAGATGGCAGCCCACACATTGCGATCTTCCCAGGTTCATATCAATTGATTATATCATTTGCCTTTTCATATCAATTCTCTTATGCATTTTCTATGGGTTAAATTCAACAATGTGCTGTTTATCCTTCAATTCACAGGTAATTTAGGTAATATACTGTTTTATTCTTTGTCTCGTCCTAATTTGGTGTTTTCACACATAATTATGTGATCATATATTTAGAGAATTTGTAGTTTTGTTCTTCGGCTCTCAGAAAATTTAGTTTTATAATATTGAAAACACAGAATTGAATAAGTTTCAGATGTTAAGTTAAATTTATTCCATTAGTACATTTAATTTATTTCATTAGTACATTTTTATAGTTTAATGGTAAGTAATATTTCACATGTTTTTGGATTCATAGTTTTGTGGAACATAAATCTGTAAGATCGTGTGGTCTATCATAGACATCGTCTTCTGATATTTTATGTTTGGAACCATTCCAACAGTCCTGTGTAACAAATCCATTCGACTAATACATCTCTGCAAACGATTTAATCTTGGACTCACAAACAACTCAGTCTCATAATACTAATCAAAAATTTTAATAATATATTATTTTATTCCTCGACTTACAGATAATTTAATCTCATCACACAAATTATGTGATCATTTATTTAGGTTGAATCCTAGGGACATGCTGGAGAGGCTGAGGGGAAAGAGACTCATGTTCGTTGGCGACTCTCTCAATCGCAATCAATGGGAATCCTTGCTCTGTATTTTCAGAACAGTAGTGCGTCAAAATCGAAAATATTTTGGCGGCGATGGCGTCACTGTTTTTATAGCAAAGGCAAGCTCTGCAGATTCCAGACAACATTAATTTGCGCGTTACTCCCAGTGCGCGGTAGCATTAATGGTAATTGGTTGATTGTTTGATGCAGGAATTTAACTGTTCGGCGGAATTTAATTGGGCACCGTTTTTGGTGGAACAAGGCATCATCAACGCCGGTAATGAAAGCAGAGAGATACTGAGGCTGGATGCAATTGACAAGCACGGAGCTCACTGGAGGGATGTGGATATCCTCGTCTTCAACACAGGGCATTGGTGGACACATGGCAATAAAGTGCAATTGTAAGTTGTAACCCCCCTTCCAGTTCTTATTTTCTTTCAACGCTACTTCTGTCACGTTTGCATGCCATTGAAAATACTTTGCCTTGGTCGATTCATATCCTTTGTTTTGAAACCAACCTTCATAGGCACTAAAGGAGGCGAGGTTTACCTGGTGTGAATCCTGGCTCATAAAGAACTTACCATACTCTAAAGTAGATATTTATTAAAACATTAAAATATAGAATTAAAAAAATCAAGTTTTTGAATAAATTTAAAATATTTTTTAATTAAAGAAAATCAGAGTGTAGATTGGCAGTGTGATTGTTAAGTTGCATAATAATTGTGACAATAATATTAGAGTGACTTCCGAACTGGAACTTTAGAAAATTGTCTCTGAAAATGAAAACTCAATCAAATTTTTTAGATTTCAAAAAAGATTTGAAACCTAAGAATATGCCAAAGCCTATAAATTTTGGCCGAACAATACCATCTCTCAATAAAACATGTTACATAAAACGAATAGCATCTTAAAAAGATTTTTTTTTTCATATACTCTTAACTCTTAGTTATTAGAATTATGCATTTAAATTTTACATAACTAAACTTACAATATGTTAAGGAATAAAACAGCATTCTAAAATTTAATATACTAATATATCTAAAAGACTAGATCATATCAAATATATTGAATATACAAGCACTTTAATCCTTAGATTAAGGGAACAGAAAAAATAATACCCTCCAAAGAAAATGGACCATAAAAACTCAGCTTTACCTTTCTAAAAAGTTTAGAAAAATAAATTTTAATCTAATTTTTAGTTATTAAGTTATTAGAGTCACAAGTTTAAAACTTATCATAAAAATTGGTTTTGAGCTTTCTTAAAAGCTAAAAAGTTTTAACAATATATAATAAATAATTAATTTTGTCAATATATGGTATATATTGAACCATAAAATTTATATATAATAAATAATTAATTTTATAAAAAATTAAACTTATAATATATTAGAGAATAAAACAATAATTTTTTGATCCATCTTCTAAAATTTAATATACTAACATACCCAAAAATACTAATTAATTGTTGACTAATAAAACATATCAAAAAATACTAAAGATATAAAAAATTCAATATTTAACCCATTAAATATACTAACAAAATTATTACTTAAAAAAATAACCCATAAAAACTGAACAAAATTATTACTTAAAAAAAATAACCCATAAAAACTCAACAGTGAACGAACCTTCCTTACCAAAAAAATTAAAAAACAAATTTAAATCTTAACTCTTAATTATTAACTTATTAGAGCCACAAGTTTAAAACCCATCATGGAAACTGGGTTTTGAACCTTCCTACAAAGCTATTTATTTTTTAAGAGAGTTTGTGTATGGTAAATAGTTAACTTTGCAGGTATGTGGTGTGTATTGGTTGACAGAGTTTGTATATGGTAAATAATTAGCTTTGTAGTTATGTGGTGTGTATTGGCTACTTGATATATTTAGAAGGAACAAATACACATATCTTTAAGTCTTTGATGAAAACATTTGTTTTTAAGTTGTAACAGAAGAGATTTTTATATGGAGGGAAATTACCTTCACCCTGAGTTGGATCCACTGGTTGCCTTCAAAAGAGCGTTGACCACATGGGCGAATTGGATAGATTACAACATTGATCCAGCCAAAACCAAAGTATTTTTCCGCGGATATTCTCCTACTCATTTCAGGCAAGCTTTCTTCACCTGATAAGGTTGTATACCTCTTGGTGCTATAAAATAAGGCTAGATATAAATTTTCTGTTAGGGTTGAATGTTGCAGTTCCAACCAATGGAATAAGCCCAAGGGACACAAGTGTAATTTTGAAAGGGATCCAATTTTGGAGGAGCGTTATGTAAATCCTTATCCTGAAAGAATGAAAATGGTGGAGGAGGTGGTGGGGCAGATGAAATTTCCAGTTTCTATCATGAACATAACGAGGCTGTCGGATTTTCGGAAGGATGCACATCCGGCAGTGTACAGAGGCAAGAAGAAGTTAACTGCAGAGCAGCGCAAAAATCCGGATCAGTTTGGAGATTGCAGTCACTGGTGTTTGCCTGGATTACCAGATATTTGGAACGAGTTATTGTATGCCAGCTTACTAATCCAGGGCCAACTTACTGATTCCCATATATTATTATAACCCCTTTTTCCATAGTTATTATTTATAGCTTTGTCGTTCTTTGCCTGATCGAACGGATCTGTATTAATATTCTATGAATGTCTATTCTTTTTTCTTTCCAGATCACTACTCTAGAATAAATTGAATATGTAATATTGGAGATCCAATTTAACATGGATTCTCTTTGATTGCATAGAGAAGATTAAGTAAACCAGCTCAAAAATTAAAAGTTAGGTCTCATAGTGACTAATCTCTGTATCTATTTTGCAGATTGTATAGTTCATGCTAATGTAGAATGGCTACTTAAAACATGATTTTGCATTGCTTATGACAAAACCAATAAAAACTAAGTGTTTCACTGTTGGGTTATCAAGCATTGTGCAAATAAGTTGTACGTTTGATTTAAAATTTGAAAAATTCCAAAGGAAATTTAAGGCATTGCAATGGCTTTTTCATTTCACAAATCTTATAAAGAGAGTATGTTTTACCTAATAGTATATCTCCCAAAAAAGAAATGTAAGTGAAAAAATATGCTATGCATGTGCTTCCCATAATCCTCACCTTGCTTCCGCTGCTAGATTAACTTTAAATTTATTCATTTCTATAGTTTGATTCCCTTGCTATCAATTGCCATGACTACTGGATAAAAATTGAGAGAAAAGCATGTTTAATTCGTACGACAGGTTCAAACCCTGATGCAGTGGACAATATTGTGTTTAATTGTAAGTTGTACATGGCTAGACTGTGCGGAACGTAATCTAAGAAGCATAAAATTAATCACACAATTGTATGCGAAAGTTTGATATGTAGAAATGCAACTTTAATTCAATATACAAAATAGGGAAAGTATAGATCTAATAGGACTAAGAAAGCTAGTTTTTATGATAAAAAAAAGGATAAATGTCCTCGCTGATTTGTCTAGACTGAATGAAAGAATCCAAAGCTACAAATGTGTTTGAATGATAGATACCAAAAGCATGCTAACAAATTAGTTTCTGGTTTGTGTATGTTCTCTCATTTTTCTGCCCTTATGGGATAGATGATTACAATATATACACATTATTACGAGAAGCAATTACAACGATGATGGCTATAAAAGGATGGTAGTTCATCATTTGGCCGAGTGACAGTTGGACTTCTTCTTGCATATGCATGATTGGACTTCTAATTGTACATTCAATTAACATTGGATCTAACTTGTTGTAGACCTACAAAAATTTAGTTGGCATACCGTGTGGCAGGAGGACCCTAGCACGTCGATATTAAGTATGCACATGAAACCTTTGACATGCATTGTGGTGGTGCACAAAGAAACCACCATACAACTCCAATTTTATGCACATGCTTCTAGTGAAGGAGTTACACATGGATTTTGGGAAGGCGTGTGCAAGAAAAGACTTCTAGACAACAAGGGACAAGACTTGGCAGAACCTCAAGGAGGTACCATGAGCTTGCACACAAATAATAAGATGTTGTACATGTGGGAGATCTGAAGTATAATTGAGTAATGCACTGACTTGTGCAAAAGCTGCACATAGATGATTTGCCCTTTCTTGAGGAGCAAAGGACCTAATTGCAGATTTGGTCAACTGTGCGAATTGATCCTAGAATTGCTAAGGGTTGTACCACATACCCAAATTAACGTATTGCCCTACCTAAAAACTTATAAAAATGAATGTGTGTCATGATGGGTACACGTAGTGGTCATTTTACTAATTGGATCCTTTAGCATGTTCAAGATCCAAACATAAAAAATGTTAAGGTGCTGTTGGCTCAAGCAAAGGAAGGTAGTATGGCTTCAGAAGTTCCATGTTAAAGATTGGATGCAAACCCAAGTATTACAACATGTTGATAAAATAACCATTCTCTCTAGTTGTGCAGAGGATGGTGTGTGGATCATAGCACATAGGATTGATCTTGTGATGTAGACCTTTGAAGTGTTCCTTTTGAAGATGCAACCCGACTGTATTTACCACCTTGAACTGATGAGGTGTGTGGTGTTCATTATGGCATTATTTATAATTCAATTATTGGTATGAGAGTATATTTTGAACCTACTAGTGAGTGTTATGGATGCATTTAAAAAAAATGTGCCTTATCTATTTCCTATTCTTGTGAATGCGATTTTGTGTCGAATGATGCATGGTAGGATATGTCTAGAGGTGTCACTAGCAAGAACCTAAGACATATTTGGAAAGGAATATTCCCCATAGTGACGTATAATGCTAGTTATAAACATACTACATATATAAAAAGTTAAATCTTAACTGTGCATATGCACACTATTGTACATGCACAAAAGATGAATAGGTGTGCAGTTGAGGACTTTAGATAAAATGCCCATCTTTATGAAATGAAATGTGGTTGACTAGTTCAAGTGTATATCCATCAGTCCCATAGAGCTTGCTAAAAATGGTTGAAAAACCATGGATAATGGTCATATATAGTAGATTTTGGGAATAAAAATGCACCAAACATGGCTACAAAAAGAACATGCAGTTTTTAGTGTGTTGATGCTTTTCTAATAAGAAATTATGATGGCTATCTTAGAGAACTTATACACTTCAACAAACACAGATTCATTTTTTTTCATAAGCAGTTCAGTCATTAAATCCATGATGATGGATTCCCATGGTTAGGAAGGAATTCGTAGAGGCGTGTAAAATCCTAGCTTCATGTTTGTAAGCTTGGTGATATAACAAAGAATGAAAGACATGATGTGGTGATCAATATATGTGCACAAGTACAATGAGTAGAATTTATTTTACAATTCTTCTAGTATCTTGGTGACACCAAATTATCCTACTTTCTTATCATAACTTATGCCTCCTAAATGAGTCTTTAGAAATGTGTGCCGTCAGGAGCACATAGATGTCCAAGCTTGTAGAAAAGCTTGTCAGACATGTAGAAGTCCCAAACATATTCACCATGTGTAAGGTAAATATAAGTGTCTATGAAGTGCTTGTTTGTTGATCAGAGAGTTCCTAGTCAATTAAGTTATGACCATGCATGCCAACACTATGATGATCAAATGAACCAATGTTTGGCTGAGGCAATATGCTGCCTTATTATTCTTCCCCTTCTTTTTCTTTATTACCAGATGGAATCACTATAGGTAAATCATCCACTTCATGTGGCATACATTCTCTAGCTTAATCTGTGCTTGTAATAAATTAATTGGTTTATGATCAAAATGAATGACTATCCCCTTCCCAAGATGTAATGTTTCCAATGCTTTACTGATTGCACAACAACATACAACTATTTTTGATAGGTGTAATACCACTGAGCCATGTCACTAAATGTTTTTTAATGATAGGTGACCAAATGTCCATGCTAAATGAGTACTGCACTGAGTGTAAAGTTAGATGCATCAGTGTAAATCTCTAAGGAGTGGGCAATGTCAGTGATTTTTAGAAGAGGTGCTACATAGATACGCTTCTTGAGCTTCTCAAAATCATGTTGTTATGAAGGTGTCCATTAGAATGCCACCTTGGCAAATATTATTTGACTGAGATAAAATGTAATGTATGAAAAACCAAGAATAAATTTTATATAGAATTTAGAAAATTCAAGAAAACACCTCAATTAGGGGAGATTGCACGGAGTTAGATAGTCTTGGATTATCTTGATCTCTCTAGATATACACAGATGCCACTATAGTCAATTACATAGCTTAAGTGTTGAACCTTTGTAGTTTCAAATGTACACTTTAATAAGCTGGATTGTAGTTTGTATTTGTGTAATGTGTTTAAGACATGCGAGATGTGATCCACATGCTCCTCCCAAGTCTTGTTGAATATGAGAATTTTATCCAAGTAAATGATGGTGAAGAAGTTGAGGAAGAGTTTGACTAGGTCATCCATTAAGTGCATGAATGTTGTAACACAATTATCAAGTTGAAAGACATAACTAATCGTTCATACAATCCTTCGTTGGTATTGAATGCTACCTTTCTAACATCCTTAAAGTGGAATATAACTTCAATCTAGGTTGATCTTGGTGAAGTGTTGTGCACCTCAGAGCGAATCCACAAAGTCTTCAATACACATAATTGGGCACCAATTCTTCATCATTATCTTTTTTAATCCTAATCTTTCCTTGATCAAGAAGCTCTTAGATCTAGGTTTGATCCTCATTTTTAGCCTAAATGGACCTATAGTATAGTGGATAGTTTTGAAGAAGGGATCCAAGAACTAGATTGATGTGATGCCTTACTGTATAATGTGTTGGCATACCCTTTGGTTATTTGAAGTCATTTTCATGTTGCTACAATAACTTGTTGAGTTATTATTGCTATGATGGTGTTTACACAATTTGACACATTAAAAATGCACACTTTTTATCATGAGCAAGTGCTTTTGGGAGAACAACGAGGAACACAAAATTTTACATGTACGATACGAGTTTCTAAGATTTTTTTGGCAAAGACCAAAGTGATTTTTTAAATTGAAGCGAACTCCAAGAGGTTGAAGATGTGATCTTTGACATGAACATTACTTCACTGCGATTTGGATTGATATGAAGCTTATCAGTCATACAAATATAGTCTTCCTCGCGAGATGTCACAAACTTGTAGAGGTGCAATGTCATAGGTGACATTTTATTCCATATGCTTGAATTTTGACTAAAAAGTGCATTATTGTCAAACTTATATATCCTTCTCCTATTAAAAATAACCCAAATAGTACAGTTTTGGATGCGCAACAATGGTAAGGCCAAGATGTTGGGTTGTACCTTGTGAAATGATGTTCTTTTGGATTCCACTATCAATGATGGCATAGAGGGGTTGGCCCTTCACCTAGAACGTAGAATGGAAGAGATGTTTCTATTATTTTAAGATGTTAATGGAAGTGGCATTGGTGCTCAAACAAATGTCTTTTGAATTAGTTTCATATCTTTACGTAGGACTTGATGTAGACTACACAAGTAAGGATTGTTGTGCATGACATTCAAAATCATATTGTGAGCTTGTATGGTTTCAATGGAACAATTTTTCACATTGGTTCTTTTTTCTTTTGTCTAGCACATAATACTTTGTAGTTTTATGTTGTTGTGCGACCTTATTAGGATAATCATCCTTACGTGTCATGTTTTTCTTATGCGTGACATGGGTGGATGGTGAATTTTTCATGGTAGTGTTCTTTTCAGTGGTTCCATATGAAGAAGAAAACATCTACTTCATATTTACCTTAGCCTTAATTTTGGCAGCGTTGTGGTATGCTTTCCCAAATATGTCAGAAATTAAGAACTCTAACTTTGCATGAAATTAAGGTGAAAGTCAACTGATGTACTTCAAAACTTTACATTGCTTCATCAAATCCAGACACAGACACACAATGTAGTCATGAAACTCACTAGTGTAGTATTTAAATAAATGATCGTTACCTTGGTACAATTACTATAACTTGATGCATTCATCCTAAAAGTGTTTGAGGGGGTAGTACTCATCCTTCAATCCATCAAAAAGATTCTTCTAATGCTCGATTCATATGTAGTCTTGTGAGCATTGTGCATTGAGGTCTCCCAATAGAGAGACACCAGAATGGACATCTCCAACATAATTAATGTGATATTGTTAGCACTGGTGAATTAGTTTTTTACATCCTTAACTACTAGCATGTATTGGAATATGTGTGGCTAAATTTTGGCTAGTTTAACCTTTTAATTAGTCATATAATAATTTTTATTTCTTCATATTGGTAGTAAGGTCAGTTTATGAAGTATCCATAGCCTAAGAGATTATATATAGGGTGTAGTAGATAGTATTAGAGGATCATGTTAAAAACAATCCCTAGAATCTCCCTTCAGAGCATGCTAGACATTCTAGTCTCTAAACATTATGATGAGATACCAAATTAATATAAGAATCATAAGTAGATGAAAAACTTAACTCAATGCAATGCCATACATAGATTTGTATTCTTTATTCGTTACATAAATATCTACGCTCTTATCATTCCTATTATTTTGTTAATTAAAACTAAACACATTATACAACGACACATTCATTCACCCAAAAAAAAAAAATACTCAACACAATATATATTCATATATAATTTAGGTGAAATTATACAGAGTAATATAGTTTCATCTATTTACAAAATTTTCTAACATTTCATTTTACAAATGTAAGGTACATATGAACTGCGAAGAGAATACAACTCTTCATTTTCTTGACCTTTCATTCCCTATATTGAATTTTCTGAGGTACCCATTCAAACTTCCTTGTGTTTTATTGACTTTACATGAAAACATGTTTTATAAAAACTATGCCAATGTGTTCACTTGTCACATGTTTAAACTTACAAAATTTGTGGTTGTGACGTTGATCTTGACACCTCTTCCTAAAATAGATATATCACTCTACACTTTCCCCCCTCCTCTTTCACTACCATATTCACTACAATGGATCATGGGGATGGAGTAATTTCAATGAACATAATGGAGCTGACTCATTTCGAACCTAGCATGTTCAAAAAAATTTACAGAAGAAAAAGTATTTCTCCTCTTCTTCACATGCACATCATTCTTGATATCATCAACTACCACCTTATATAACTCTTTGGATGTGACTCCTAATCGATGAAGATCGTACTCAAATATGATGGTGGGCTTCAGAGGGTCACTAAACCATGGTGCTGATCTAAAGGTCTTTTTTACGAGCTACGATGGTTGTGGACTCGGTGCTTTGCACTTTGCTAGAGCTCCTTGTGATCAAGAGGCTGTTAGTTGTGATTAATCCTATGATTTAACCTAAAGTTGTGCTTTTATCTACAGTTGCGCTTGCATTTTGGCTTATGGTTGATCTTGTGGTTGGTCAACTCCTAACGGTATGGAACACATCAGCTGGATGCTCCAGTTAACCAAGTTATTATGCTTAATAAATTCTATTTAAGGCATGTGGATGTCAATAAAGAAAGGAAGGGGAAACATTGGTGGTTTTCCAAATCATGTATTGTGCTTTGCACTCCATTGTGTAGCTTGGTAATGGCTACAATATGTGCAAGATATTTTAGGATGTCCTCGAGCACACATTGATGTGTTACTATCATGTTTTGAATTTGCAGCCACCATTCTAAGAACTTTCCTAGGTAAAGATGGTTTTGTTCATATCAAGGCCATAATAAATTGAGGAAGGCATTATCTATCCAATAATCCAAATTTGGAGCAATTGATCCTTCAGGAGATGTCCACTATGTAAAATGGAGCAAAAGTACCAGAAGTTGGTATTGGAATGATTGAGTTGTGCTGACCAACAACTTTTTTGTGTTTGTTATGAGCTCTATTGTGAGGAAGTTAGATCAATTAGATTCCTCTCCCACCTGACCATAAAATGTGTAAAATTAATTACACCCTTCATTAACTTCTTGGCACCTTTTCTGCTCTGCCAATATCAACACATAATGCACTCTGTGATAACTTTAATTGGTGCATCAGTAACATGTTCAATGGGATATCCTCTAGTTGTTATAGCATATTTTTCTTGAATTTTTGAGTGGATGGGAGGTTTCTTTGTGGCATATACCTGTAATTACTTCCCTCTTTCTGAAAATATTTCGGCCTCCATAATGGTATTGGCATTGATGTGGATCGTCACCTATTGTTAAAAAAGAACAACTCCCTCATTTTGATTGCTAAATAGGGTCATCATATTAATTCCTCATGCTAGATGCTAACTAAAAATAGGCAATCGCACTAAAAAATCAACTTCTGATCCTCACAATATATTAGGAAGTGCAAGTACTACCTATTTTGGTGTAACTCCTTAGGGCTGAAAAAGGCACTCTCTATTTGTTGGATCAATGAATTCAAATGGCTCAGTGTTATTTTATCTATCTTGTCGTAACACTTACCCAATTCTCATCTCTTCATTCTAAGTGTCAATCAAAGGAACAATGATTTGATACATGTAAATTTTATCTTTTACTTGCTCCTTCTTCCATGAGATGCACTGCGGACAATTCTAATCAATCTCATCGCTAACTCGCAAAGTTTTTGTTGAATATTGGCAACAAAATTTCTCATTCACTTAGGTTTACAAGTGTGAGTTGCATTGGTATCCCACCTTTTATATAAAAATAAACAAAATCTTTCCCCTGCTTGTGCTTATCCACATATATACCTTTCACACGCCTACATGTTTGTTTTAAATTCAAATAGTTGTTTGGATTTTACCCATGGTCATTCTTAATTGTTTATTTATTTCAATTCAAGGATGTGGCATGTCATCATTTTGTTTTCCAATACTTTGCCCTTTTGAACATTAACTGCTTTTAAAAAAATATACCAGTTTTTGGAGCATTGCTATATTATTTTTGTCTTGTCATTAACTACCTTGTGCAATTGGCAATCATTCATCCTTTTTCCCTCTCATTTGTTTAGTCTCACCTCATTACCAGACTTAGATATTTTGTAAAGAAAGAACATATCCCTCTCATGAACCTGATCATGTGTTGCTTTAAACAATGGTATAGAAAAAATCATTATGTTCCATCATGATATATCATGTGATTGAAATTATGTTACATTCTCCTAATTACATCTTCTACTACTACTAACCCTAAAAATATAAAACAACTTGTAAAAGTGAAATCCTAATCTACTTTATGCCATAACACTTATTTTTAGAATTTATTCTAGCTATAAATCATCGTGATAGGGCTTGAGCCTATAACCATTTATCTCTCCTAGAATAATATTTCCTTAGAGAACTTGAATTAATATGGTGCCTTCTTCCAACACTTGATGAATTATATAAGGCCATTTCCATTTCAAGTGCAACTTTCCTTGATGTGTCTTGAATCCGATCTCATATAAAAAGATCATTTGTTCAAATTGGAATTCTTTGGAAAACAAGTTGTAATCGTGCAATACCTTTTGAATTTGCTTATGAACCTCATAAGTCCAATTTGCTAATCACCTTGTTTCTTCCATGTGACTTAGTTCCAACAAATGTTGTTTCAAATATTCTTTGTCCCCTACCTGCATTATCATTGCACTTTACAAGTTGGGTACTATGTATTCCATTAACATCACAACTTCCATTCCATACACAATTAAACATTTTTAGATTGTTATACGGTACCATAAGATTGCTAGTATGAGATCTCCCCAGTCATCCCTCTGAACATTAAAAATCTTAGTAAGAATCTTCTCTAAAACCCTATCAGACACTTCTTCTTGGTCATTTTCTTGAGGATGATACATTGTACTCTCATGATGTGAAATCATAAATTATTTTGTTAAGGTTTTGATATTATTATTTAGAAAATGTGTACCCATATCAGTTATCAACTTCTATAGGCATCCAAACCTTGTTATAATGTTTTCATATAAAATTTTTGTAACATCTTTTTTGCTAAAACTTGGAATTGTAGCTGCCTCAACCCATTTAGTGAAATAGTTTGTCACAATTATAATACATCTACCATTATATCACTTATATGCAGGGTTAATATGCCCCAAAAAATAAATGCTCCACTGCTCCAATAGTTGTGTATCCAAAACTAGATTCAAAGGCATCTCATTCCTCTGGTTAGGTTTTCTCATACATTAACAAATGTCATAGTTTTTCACAATCATGTGTGCATACTAAAATAATGTTGGCCACCAAAGCCCACTTTGTAATTTTTTTATCATAGTTAATTCACCTATGCAATGTCTTCTCAATATGATTTTATGCAATTATTGTAACTGACAGTCCTCTCTTCTTTTTGGTTTTACCAACTCCACCAAATTTAGAGTATATGTGCGTGTACAGGGCTCAAATAAAAATTATAATTTCCTCAACGTCTTTGGGTAGTTAACCAACTCCCCGGCAGCAATTGAAATTTATATCCTATTTCCCACATCAAGAAGAAATTCTCATGAATTCTGTTAGGAACCTGTGGAAGCACAATTGATTACTTTTCTTATAAGCAATTAAATACAGAATTATACCAGAATGATTAAGTAACTAGAAACTTGAAACAACAAATAATTTGAAAGACAATACACAATCTTGTATTAAATAATCTTCAGAAGAAAATACAATAAAGAAGATGCCACTTCTTCTTCCACCTCTAAGGCTTGCCACACCTCAAGGACTTCTTCCCTCTCTCTCTTTTGCTCAACCACAACTAACTCAACAACCTGAGTTGTTATCCCCTCCTTGATAGATTCAGCTGATCTCCTTGACCTTACACCTTGCAGATCTCCTTGACCTTGCTTTCTTGCTTCAATGCTTTACTTGCCTTAATTACAATACATGCCCATGGATCTCTTAAATAGGATCCCATGCATACAATAATTAGACTTCTAATTACAATAATTAGAAACACAGACTCAAGACTTAAATTAGTCTTCAACATGCAAACACTCTCAGACCTCTTAAATTAGACGTGTCTAATTCTGAAAATGCATTTTGGAAACACATGCAGAAGCATGCACACGCACAGGTGACCGACGTCAATTGCTATCAGTCTGCTGCTGACCGACATCGGCCGATCCCTGGTCCCTAGCTGATCGACGTCGGCAACACTGCCGATGCTCGTTACTGTCTGAACTCAGTAACTCTCTGATTAGCTTTTTGGTGAAGCTTTTAGCTCCACAACTTAACAATCTCCCACTTGGAGATAAACAGCTGCACCTTTACAACAACCTCCACTAACCATCTCAGGCACCTCCATCTTCAAGCTCAATTTTGAAGACCAACCACCACACATCCTGTGATGTTATACCTGTCATCCAAGTCCCCTGCCATATCTAATCTTTCTGACAACTCCCACTGCTTGAGAAAACTCAGGTCTACACTAGACCTTATGTGATTTCGAACACTGTTCTAAGCTCAGCTTGAACTGTCCAGCCATAGGTGTGCTTACCGATTCTGCATCCTACATCTTGAACCCTACCAACACCTTCTTCACATCAGCTCCCACTGGGGACACAATCAACCTGTGATCTTCCATGTCTCTGAACATACTTATGCCAAAGAATCTTGCTGCTCCTAGATTCTTCATGACACCCCTCTAAACTAACTTTACCTTTAGCTTAGCAACTCCCTGTATATGTAACCCTGCAACAAGCAACACAATACAGTAACAGGATAATGTAGCTAATATTATCCAACCTGGGAAAGAGAAATACAATGGTCAAACTTCCATTGTCCTGCAGCTTACTCAAAACCTTATACATTGGCCTTCCGTCTCACGTATCCATTTCCACTCTTCTCCATCCTGAACATCCATTCATCTCTCAGTGTTTTATTTCAGCTGACAACTCCACCAACAACTCCTATTTGGTTCTTTTCCAAGAAATCACATTCCTCATCCATGCCAAGCTCCCACTGTTTTCTGGATCTACCTGTTCTTCTTCTTTAATAACTTCCTGATTTTTGACCATCAGTGAGCAACAAGTAGTGTAAAGAAGGGAAATGATGAATTTGAGGCTTACTTACCCTTTCAGTCCTCCATATGGGCGTTTGAGACTCCATGACAGCTTGCTGTCTGCCCAAAATTTGTCTCAGTGACCGATCTCGGCCATCTCTCAGTCTGCACCCGACCAATGTCAGTTCCATGCGACTGACTCATCGCTGACGTCGGTTCTCCCTGACCGATGCCGGTGTTTATCTGTTCAGAGTCACCGACGCTGAGCTTCACCCAACTGATGTCAGTCCCTGTCTGGATGCCGACGTCGGTCCTCTAACCAATGTCGGTCTTTGTGTTTTACTTGTGAGTGATGACTTCTATCCGTGAGCTCATCTTGGATCAAAACCTTATCCATACTGCACTACTCAAAATTATTCAGCTCCTGTGACTGATTTCTGTCCATCATCTCCTCCATAAACACCAAGGCTTCCTTGTTCTTGTCAAAAGCATCAAATTTTTTTTTCCTGCACTAAACTCGATCTATGCCCTTCAAATCTGAACTCATACTTTTTGACTCAAGAACATGCATCTCCTTCTTATTCATGTGACTAAGCCTATTAAGCCACATCTCCGAATCTACAGCTGAACCAGAAGAAGAATTAGTAATACAAGTAGATAGGTAAAGCGTACCTACTTTCTTACCTCTTGCTAAAACAAGTGCACCCTTGGAAACCTTTCAAGAATCTGCTGTGAGGGTTACTGTACATCCCTCATCACCCAACTTCCTTACAAAAACCAAACTCTGCTTCAGGACTGGGGCATGCATAACCTCCTTCAACACCCATGTGTTGCCCGTCTGCAATTTCAGTTGCACTTTTCCTTTGCCAACCATTTGACATGGCATACCATCTCCTAAGTAAAGCACTCCAAAGTCTCCCTAGACATACTCATGAAACAAATCTCTATTTGGGGATGCATGAAAAGAAAAACCAGAATCTAAAACCCATGATTCTAGCTGTCTATCCAAAGAAAGTATGAGAGCATCCTGTGCCACAATACCTGTAGCTTTTGCTTCTTCATTACCTTTATGTTGATTTTTTTAATCCTTCAACCAACAGTCTTTCTTTGTGTGTCCTCTCTTTCCACAAAACCAGCAGGTGATACCTCTGGATTCGGATCTCCTTCCCATCTGTGACTTTGATTTCCCTTGCTCAACCTTTTCTCTTTGCTTTTCCTTGCTTTCAGCACTTAGAGCATTCCCTGATTATTCACCTGTGCTTTTTTTGCGAATCTCTTCATTCAAGATTACACTAACCACATCATCAACTTTTAAGATTTTAAAAGCAGACGCAGTATTACTTACTGTCATTACCAAACTCTCCCAACTTTCAAGTGATGAGCATAAAATTAAGAGAGCCTTTATTTCATCATAAAAAACAATATTGACTGAATTTAACTGGTTTACCAAACCATGGAAATCACTAAGATGAGTATACACCGATCCACCTTCCTGCATTTGCAAAGTAAATAGCTGCTTCATAAGAAATACCTTATTTGAAGTAGAGGGCTTTTCATATAGATTTGCAAAAGATTTTATCAACTCTTCCGTTGTCTTACACTATGATAAGTTGGAAATCACAGACGATGCAAGGCTCAACCTTATGGATCCTAGAGCCTTCCGATCAAGAACATTCCATTCTTCATCTTTCATGTCTGTGGGCTTGCATGCCACCCCACCCAATGGTAAGTACAAATCTTTCTGATACAGATAATCTTCTATCTGCATCTTCTAATGTTGATAATTCTTGCCGTTAAACTTCTCCATTCGTAGTCTACTTTCTTCTGCCATTGCTGTACTCCCACTCAATCAAAAATTCCTGAGAATGACTTGTAATCAAACAATAACGTACTCCCTGCAACCTTAGCTCTGATACTAACTGTTAGGAACCCGTGGAAGCACATTTGATTACTTTTCTTATAAGCAATTAAACACAGAATTATACCAGAATGATTAAGTAACTAGAAACTTGAAACAACAAAAAATTTGAGAGACAATACACAATCTTGTATTAAATAATTTTCAAAAGAAAATACAATAAAGAAGATGCCACTTCTTCCACCTCTAAGGCTTGCCACACCTCAAGGACTTCTTCCCTCTCTCTCTTTTGCTCAACCAAAATTAACTCAACAACCTGAGTTGTTATCCCCTCCTTGATAGCTTCAGCTGATCTCCTTGACCTTACACCTTGCAGATCTCCTTGACCTTGCTTTCTTGCTTCAATGCTTTACTTGCCTTAATTACAATACATGCACATAGGTCTCTTAAATAGGATCCCATGCATATAATAATTAGACTTCTAATTACAATAATTAGAAACACAGACTCAAGACTTAAATTAGTTTTCAACATGCAAACACTCTCGGACCTCTTAAATTAGACGTGTCTAATTTTGGAAACGCGTTCTGGAAACACATGCAGAAGCATGCACACGCACAGGTGATCGACGTCGATTGCTATCAGTCTGCTCCTGACCGACGTCCGCTGATCCCTGATCCCTCGCTGACCGACGTCGGCAACACTACCGACGCTGGTTACTGTCTGAACTCAGTAACTCCCTGATTAGCTCCTTGGTGAAGCTTTTAGCTCCACAACTTAACAAATTCCCTGCCACATACCACATTTCGATCAAATTTGTTGAATGATTCTGCCTGATACTCGTGTGCAGGGGTTAAATTTGATGATCACCTCTACCTGTCAAGACTGTTAGGATTGTGGAGCTAAAAGCTTCACTGATGCAAACAGGAGAGGAGGTTGCTGAAGGTTGCTGAGTTGCAGAAGAAGTTGGGGTCGGTCTGATCAGCCGACGTCGGCGGGATAGCACAGTGAAGAAACCGACGTCGGTCATATATCGGCCGACGTCGGTCACCTCCAGGCGGACAGGGACCGACGTCGGTCGCCTGTGTAGTTCGACTGCGAGTCAATTACGGGCAGTGAGCTAACGAACGAAGAGTTTGCATGATGAGTGCTAATTTTAGACTCATAGCTGTGGATCTAATTATTGTAATTAGATGTCTAATCATTGTTTGGATGAGATCTATATAATAGACTCATGGGTGTATTGGAAAAGTGTGCTAGGGAGTAAGAGAGCATAATTATAAGCTCTTTCTGTGTGTGAGGTAGAGCTATGGTGCGTTCCTCCTAGTGCCACAGTACCAGGTGTGTTGGTGCTGGATTGGAGAGCCAGCTGGGTTTTTCAATAAGTAAGATCGTTGATCTACAGGTGTATGTGTGTGCAAGGTCGAGGTTCACAGGTGATTGGAACCATTGCTTGATTTGCAGGTGTGCAAGGTCATACAGACAGCAACACTACAGGGAGCAGTATCAGGCAGGATCTACTTGGAGTACAGGTGTGTACTCGGATAGAGCTAGAGGAAGGCAAGGGAGTTCCTTCCATAAGTATGGTCTGTTGAATTGCAGGTTGTTGCAGATTCATGGGAGATCTACTTGAAGTACCTTGAGTACTTGTGGAGTGCGTGGAGCACTTGTGGTGTGCGTGGAGCACGGGAGGTGAACACCAACTCTGTATTTGAGTTGGGTGTTGGGACCTGTGAGAGGGAGAGCTTGTTGGGAGAAGAATTACTGTTCACTTGAGGCGTGGGAAACCTCTGTAAGGTGGTGGAGAAGAAGTGGCATCTTCTTTATTGTATTCTTTTCTGTATAAAGTGTTAATACAATTTGGTATTGTCTCTCATATGCTGTGTTATTCTGAATTCTAGTTACTTGGTGAATCTGGTTAATTTCCGCATATTAAGTTGCTTGGTATTAGTAATCAAATTGTGTGCTTCCGGTGTACATCCTCTCCCAACAAAGACAACTTTTTATGATGATTTTTATATTAATGTTACCTTACACAAAACATTCATTTTTTATTTTTAACTTTCATTATTTTTGTATAAATATGAAAAAATATATTTTCATATATTAAAATGATATAACAATGATATTATTAATATAAATTATTTATTTTATTTTAAATATGTGTTAATGTATAAATTTCAATATAGCACTAGAAAAAATTGTATTGGATTTTTTTTTTTTTTAAACTTTTACATTTAATTTTCCTTTATGTTAAATCAAGCATTGCCCTAAAGCTAAAATATAATTCGCTGTATAAATGAGAGTTTTAAGAATAAAAATAGAGTAGGAGGAAATCATTTTAACACTGGAAAAATTCATGACTTAAGAAAGAACTTGATGATATCCTCACTTACGTAGTTGTTGCCACTGCCACTCATTCCTCTTTAAACACCAAGTATTCGTCCATTTCTAAGTTCTGGTGTGGGTGGCTCTACATAGAAAACAAAAACCTCAATATTAATATGAGAGTTGGACCTCAATTTTTTTTTAATTTTTTTAAAAAAGAATCGAATCTTGTATCAAAAGAAACCCCAAATTATAGATATGTAATGAATGAATGGTTAATAGGTCACGCTAAACTATAAAAACAACAAAAATAAACTACATACCAAATCCCGTAAAGCAGCGAAACTCTTCCAATGTTGGAAAATTGCATAGCCTTCTGTATCAGCGTTCAACTCTTTTTACTTACTTGGAAGATCACATAACATTCTGTATCACAAAACAAACATGGGGTTTTATAGACGACCCAAACAGAGTTTAAGAACATAGAGCATTTGACAATCGAAGTCCAGAAACGCACAAATTAGAAAAAGGCAAGCAAGGAACAGACCGATGATCAACTTGACAAAAGATGGAATGTTTTAACCAAGAAAGATGTGAATCACGATTTCTGATGAGATGGCCAATAAAGGCAGCGCCTCGTAGACAGTATCCATACCCATTCAACTAGGGATACAACATTCTGAAACAATTTAACCTTTGATCGTGAGTCAATGTCAAATGACACTACCTATTGAATGAAGCGTGCTGCATTACGTACCAGCTTGCATTAAAATATATTAATATTATTGCAGTTAATAAGTCTGACTGACGGCATACAACAGAGCCCAGTATCCGTATGTTAATATTTTTAAACGCCCTATTTTTTTTTTGAACGTCATATTGACAGTTTCTCTATTTTTCTGCCCATCTAATTAAACGGTTGAAAATATTTTTTCACTGTATTTTACAGTTAAAAAAAGCAAACAACGTGTAAACAGCCGCCAAATTTAACCGTTGTAATAACGTGTGTTGTATTAAAAGAGTGTACTGATTCGATTTGATTATTTTGGAGTGTGACTTTTCTATTTGTATAATTAATTATGTACATTTTTCAATAAGAAAAGACCGTACTGGTGCTACAGGTAAACCACCGCCCCCGTGCATGGACTACGATTATCCACCCCCCTCCCAAAATATTTGAAGATAGCATGGGCATGGAGCTGTTAGATTGTTAGATTCATGGAGAAAACAAGCCCTCATCAAAACATTCGAAGAGAGCATGACCATGGCGCTGTTAGATTCATGGAGAAAACAAGTGATGGCAGGAAATAATAGCAAGATTTTTCTTCTTATAGCCATCACAGCTCTGTCGCTTGTTATTTTCTGCTCTTTTCTGCCGTCTGGAGAAATTTCACCTACTCCCAGCGTTAAGGTGGAGCTGACCTCCCACAAACTTGAGAGTTTAACAGAGACGGTTTCTCCAATACGAAGCAGCTCTGAAGCTATTAATTATACAACAAACTCTCAGAAGAATAATATTTCAGTACAAGTCGATGACAATGAATCAAAAAATGGAAGCAGCTCTCAGTCTCAACAGTACACAGACACAGAAGCTCCTCTGAAAACAATGATCGGGGGAGAAGCCCCTCAGCAGTTTCAGTTTGTTGAGGTCAAACTCTTCCACAACAACAGCACGAGAGGAGGAGAAGTCCCTCCGAAAACAATGGAAGAGATACAACAATACACAGACAGAGACACTCCTCGAAAAACAATGATGGGGGGAGAAGCCCCTCAGCAGTTTCAGTTTGTTAAGGTAAAACTCTTCCACAACAACAGCATGATGGGAGGAGAAGGCCCTCCAAAAGTAATGAAAGAAATACAACAATACACAGACAGAGAAGCTCCTCTGAAAATAATGATCGAGGGAGAAGCCCCTCATCAGTTTCAGTTTGTTGAGGTAAAACTCTTCCACAACAACAGCATGATCAGAGGAGAAGCCCCTCCAAAAACAATGAAAGAAATACAACAATACACAGACAGAGAAGCTCCTCTGAAAACAAAGCAAGAAATACAACAATACATGGACAGAAAAGCTCCTCTGAAAACAAAGCCTGAAGAAACACAACAGTACACAGACAAGGCTGAAACACCTTCCCATTCCCAATGCGACATATATTCGGGGAAATGGGTACATGACGATTCATACCCTCTTTATCCTGCTGGAGAATGCCCCTACATCAGCCAGAATTTTAACTGTAAAGCCAATGGGCGTCACGACTCTCACTACACAAAATGGAGATGGCAGCCCACACATTGCGATCTTCCCAGGTTCATATCAATTGATTATATCATTTGCCTTTTCATATCAATTCTCTTATGCATTTTCCATGGGTTAAATTCAACAATGTGCTGTTTATCCTTCAATTCACAGGTAATTTAGGTAATATACTGTTTTATTCTTTGTCTCGTCCTAATTTGGTGTTTTCACACATAATTATGTGATCATATATTTAGAGAATTTGTAGTTTTATTCTTCGGCTCTCAGAAAATTTAGTTTTATAATATTGAAAACACAGAATTGAATAAGTTTCAGATGTTAAGTTAAATTTATTCCATTAGTACATTTAATTTATTTCATTAGTACATTTTTATAGTTTAATGGTAAGTAATATTTCACATGTTTTTTGATTCATAGTTTTGTGGAACATAAATCTGTAAGATCGTGTGGTCTATCATAGACATCGTCTTCTGATATTTTATGTTTGGAACCATTCCAATGTTAGAAACTCAAGTTAGTTTGAGATAATTTCTCCCACCTCAACTCATGCATGCAAGCTGTTAAGCATCAGTTAGTAAACTGACAGTTATGATTGAGTTAGTTAACAATCAGTTAGATATGAGTTTGTTTGAACAAGCAGTTAGTTAAGTAGTTGAAGTTAATTATAGATGAGTCTATTTTCAATTATTGTTTAGATATTAAATCTATAAAAAGACGCTAAGGGCGCACATTGTAATCAAGGGAAAAAGAAGATGAATAAAATTGTGTTTTTCATAACAAGCAGTAGCTTTCTGAGTTCCAGGTAAACAGTTCTTATTTTCTTGTTTATTTTTCTATTCATATTTTCCCTTCAAATTGGTATCAGAGCTAAAAAGGTCAGACGGATCGTGGGAGAGCTGTGGTGCGCTCAGTAGAGAAAAACTCAGCAAAGGAAGCGCCAAGAAGAGAAGCGACCAGTCAGCGGAGTTCGCAGCAGTCAAAAAAACAAAAGGCCGCAGCCTTGCTCAGACCAGATCCGGAGAAGCCAGCAGCGAGCGCCAAAGATAAAGGAGCCCAGCAAGTAGGAGCAGATCGCAGCCAGCAAGCAGCCAGCTGGAAACGCCAGGGTGGATGAGCCAGCGCAGCTTAGGCAGTTAGCAAAATTAAATTAAAAATTAAAGTGTTGTTGGTGTTTAGCAGAAGTTTGGCGCTAAAAGAAGCACAGCCAGGAAGAAGCGCCACCCAGCAGGAAAAGACAAAAAAAAAAAAAAAAGGGAAGAAAGCGGCGCCCAGCAAGAAAAGAAAGCGTAGTCTGCCCAATGTTTTTTTTTATAATTATTATTTCTTCTGTATTTTTATGTTAGCATTGAATCGCAGCAGTTAAAGAAGAGGCAGCAGGTACAGACTGAGAAGAAGCAAGCAGGAAGCCGTCAACGCAAATCGTGTGAGAAATGGCAGCGTATAACAGTGTTCCGCAGCCTCAAATTCTCATTTTCGATGGTAAGAATTATGATTTTTGGGCAATTAAGATGAGAACGTTATTTTGCTCACAAGATGTATGGGATCTGGTAGAAAGTGGTTTTGTAGAACCGCAGGACGAGGCAGCCCATCTGGCATTAAATCAAGCACAAAAGGACCAGCTTAAAGAGAATAGAAAGAAAGATGCAAAAGCCTTATTTATAATCCAACAGGGATTGGATGAATCGATATTTTTTAGAGTTGCAGCAGCAACGCGATCCAGAGAGGCATAGAAAATCCTGGAGACTACCTATAGAGGTAATACGAAGGTAAAAATTGCTAAATTGCAATCTCGAAGGAGAACTTTTAAAAATTTGCAAATGAATGAATCAGAATCAATAGATCAGTTTATGAGTCAAGTTTTGAATATAGTGAACCAAATTAGATCTAATGGAGAAACTATCACGGATCAGAAGATCATAGAAAAAGTACTCAGATGTTTACTCAGTAAGTTCGATGCTATAGTAGTAGCTATTGAAGAAACCAAGGATTTAGAACAATTATCTGTAGATGAATTAATGGGTTTTTTGTTAACACATGAATCCAGAATGAATAGGAATAACTCTTCGCTTGAGAATGCATTCAAGTCACAGGTATCAGTTGGCAGAGGAAGAGGAAGAGCCAGATCAAGCTTCAGAAGAAGAGGCAGAGGCAGATATGGAAAGAACAATTCAGATGAATGTGAAAACAGTAATCAAAACTACAGTAGTAGAGGAAACTACAGCAACAGAGGACGTGGTCACGACCACTCACAGCAAGGTTCTCAAAGGTTTGATAAATCTAATGTTCAATGTTATTACTGCAAGAAATATGGTCATTATGCTAGTGACTGCAGAAATAAACCAGGGTATGTGTACAAGCAGAATGCTAATTACACAGGTGAATCTAGTCCTAATCCTAGAAGCATGTTTCTTACTTGTAATGTTACTCAAGAAAAAGTTAAAGATATTTGGTTTTTAGACAGTGGATGCAGTAATCATGACAGGAAATAAATTTTTTTTTGCTAGTCTTGATGATTCTGTAAGATCAGAAGTGAAACTAGGAAATGATATCACAGTAGATGTCATGGGTAAAGGTGTCATAAATGTTTTAGCCAAGAATGATGAAAGAAGGTTTATACCTGATGTTTATTTTGTACCTAGACTAAAACATAATCTTTTGAGTGTTGGTCAGTTAGTGCAGAAAGGTTACAGAGTATCCTTTATGGATAATGTCTGCACAATATTGGACAAGGTTCCAAGTGACAGGTTGATAGGAAAAGTGGAGATGACCAAGAATCGCATGTTCCCTCTTCACATTCAGTGCATCCAAGGAGAAGAGGAAGCACACTTCAAATCCATACAGCTAGACCAATCATGGTTATGGCACTTAAGGTATGGACATTTACATTTTGGTGCTTTAAATTTGTTACAGAAGAAAAATATGGTGAAGGGTTTACTACCAATAGAACAGCCAGAAAGTTCATGTGACAGTTGTATTCTGGCAAAACAGCATAGAGAGAGTTTTCCAGTAGGAGGCTCATATAGAGCTAAGGTAATATTGGAGTTAGTCCATAGTGATTTATGAGGACCAATGCAAACTCCATCATTTGGAAGTAGTACTTATTTTCTAACTTTCATTGATGACTTTAGCAGAAAGACTTGGATCTACTTTCTCAAAAACAAATCTGAAGCATTTGGAAAGTTTAAAGAATTCAAGGCAATGGTTGAAAAGCAGAGTGGCCGATATATCAAGGTACTCAGATCGAATAGAGGAGGTGAATATATGTCTAATCAATTTCAAGATTTTTGCAGATATTATGGAATCAAAAGACAGTTGACTACAAGGTACACACCACAACAGAATGGTGTAGCAGAACGAAAGAAGAGAACAATCATGGAAATGGCAAGAAGCATGTTGAAAGCTAAACACTTGTCAAATGAATATTGGGCAGAAGCAGTAGCCTGTGCAGTGTATATTCTGAACAAAAGCCCAACAAAGAGTGTCAGAGATCGAATTCTACAAGAAGCATGGAGTGGTAAGAAATATAGTGTATATCATTTCAGAATTTTTGGTTGTGTAGCATATTCTCTTATACCATCTAAATTGAGAAAGAAACTTGATGATAGAGGTGAGAAATGCATTTTTATTGGCTATTCTGAAGAATCAAAAGCTTATAAGTTGTATAACCCAATTTCAAAGCAAGTGATTATAAGCAGAGATGTAGAATTCAAGGAAGAAGAAGCATGGGATGGTAGCACCATCACAGTTGGAGCACCAATTCCACAAGATGAAGAAGTTTCTGAAGAAGAACAAAATTTGCAAAGAGGACAATCCTCTCCACAAGCAGGCACAAGCACTCCAGTAAGAACTCCCAGGGGGTTTGAACAAGGTGAATCTAGTCATGCAGGGCACCCTACTCTAAATTCACAAGTAAGTGATGAATCAGATCCAACTCTTGCTACTTTAAGAGCAAGATTTAAAGGTAAGAAGATGAGAAGCTTAAATGAGATTTATAATCAAGAAGAAGAGAAATTAGATTTGGTTTCAAATTTTGCTCTTTTCACTCATGACCCTATGTATTATGAAGAAGCAGTTCATGAGAAACATTGGCTAAAAGCAATGGATGAAGAGTTGAATGCTATTGAAAGAAATCAGACATGGGATCTAACTACTCTACCTGAAGGTAAGGATTGTATTGGAGTCAAATGGGTTTATAAGACTAAATTTGATGCAGATGAAAATGTTGAAAATCACAAGGCAAGGTTAGTTGCAAAAGGTTTTGCACAAGAACATGGAGTTGACTATAATGAAACATTTGCACCAGTTGCTAGACTGGATACTGTAAGAATGGTATTATCCATAGCTGCTCAAAATAATTGGTATGTATATCAAATGGATGTAAAATCAGCTTTCTTGAATGGATTTCTAGATGAAGAAGTATATATGAAACAGCCCACAGGTTATGAAGTTCAAGGACATGAAGAAAAAGTTTACAGATTGAAGAAGGCTCTTTATGGTCTTAAGCAAGCACCAAGAGCATGGTATAGTAGGATTGATTCTTATATGTTAAGCAAAAGATTCAGCAGAAGCGATAGTGAGCCTACTTTGTACACAAAAATCAACAAAGAAGGTCAAATTTTAATTGTATGTTTATATGTTGATGATTTGATTTTTACTGGAAATTTGTCTGTAGACACTTTTAAATCAGCAATAAAGAATGAATTTGAAATGACAGATTTGGGATTAATGAAGTATTTTTTGGGAATAGAAGTTGAACAATCAGAGAAAAGAATTTTTATCTGTCAAACTAAGTATGCAAAGGATGTGTTAAAAAGATTTAGGATGCTAAATTGTAAACCAGCACCTACACCAATTGCTACAGGTACTAAACTTAGCAAAGAAGACCAAGGGTCTAATGTTGATTCTACAACATTCAAAAGGCTAGTTGGAAGTTTGATGTATCTTACAGCTACTAGACCAGATATCAGTTATGGGGTTAGCTTAATCTCAAAATTCATGGAGTCACCAAAAGACTCACATTGGCAAGTTGGAAAAAGGATATTAAGATATGTGGCAGGAACTACAGATTATGAAATTTTATATTCCACAACTAACGATTTTAGTTTGATTGGTTTTACAGATAGTGATTTTGCAGGTAGCGTTGATGATAGGAAGAGTACTTCTGGACATGCCTTTATTTTAGGCACAGGTGTGGTCACATGGGCATCCAAAAAGCAGCGTATAGTGACACTTTCATCAGCTGAAGCAGAGTATGTTGCAGCCACATCAGCAGCATGTCAAGCAACATGGATGAGAAGAATATTGAAAGATTTATTACAGGGACAGAGAGAGTCAACACCAATTTTCTGTGATAACAAATCAGCAATAGCTTTATCAAAAAATCATGTGTTTCACAAGAGGAGTAAGCACATTGATACAAGATTTCACTTTATCAGAGAATTAGTGAACAATGGAGAAATCCATCTGGATTTTTGTAGATCTGAAGATCAATTAGCAGATATATTTACAGAGGCATTACCAAAAGAGACCTTTGATTATTTGAGACAAAATTTAGGCATTGTAAATGCTAAAATTGTAAGTGGTAGAAATTAAGTGGGAGTGTTAGAAACTCAAGTTAATTTGAGATAATTTCTCCCACCTCCACTCATGCATGCAAGCTATTAAGCATCAGTTAGTAAACTGACAGTTAGGATTGAGTTAGTTAACTATCAGTTAGATATGAGTTTGTTTGAACAAGCAGTTAGTTAAGTAGTTGAAGTTAATTATAGATGAGTCTATTTTCAGTTATTGTTTAGATATTAAATCTATAAAAAAACGCTAAGGGCGCACATTGTAATCAAGGGAAAAAGAAGAATAAAATTGTGTTTTCCATAACAAGCAGTAGCTTTCTGAGTTCCAGGTAAACAGTTCTTGTTTTCTTGTTTATTTTTCTATTCATATTTTCCCTTCATCCAACAGCCCTGTGTAACAAATCCATTCGACTAATACAACTCTGCAAACGATTTAATCTTGGACTCACAAACAACTCAGTCTCATAATACTAATTAAAAATTTAAATAATATATATTTTTATTCCTCGACTTACAGATAATTTAATCTCATCACACAAATTATGTGATCATTTATTTAGGTTGAATCCTAGGGACATGCTGGAGAGGCTGAGGGGAAAGAGACTCATGTTCGTTGGCGACTCTCTCAATCGCAATCAATGGGAATCCTTGCTCTGTATTTTCAGAACAGTAGTGCGTCAAAACCGAAAATATTCTGGCGGCGATGGCGTCACTGTTTTTATAGCAAAGGCAAGCTCTGCAGATTCCAGACAACATTAATTTGCGCGTTACTCCCAGTGCGCGGTAGCATTAATGGTAATTGGTTGATTGTTTGATGCAGGAATTTAACTGTTCGGTGGAATTTAATTGGGCACCGTTTTTGGTGGAACAAGGCATCATCAACGCCGGTAATGAAAGCAGAGACATACTGAGGCTGGATGCAATTGACAAGCACGGAGCTCACTGGAGGGATGTGGATATCCTCGTCTTCAACACAGGGCATTGGTGGACACATGGCAATAAAGTGCAATTGTAAGTTGTAACCCCCCTTCCAGTTCTTATTTTCTTTCAACGCTACTTCTGTCACGTTTGCATGCCATTGAAAATACTTTGCCTTGGTCGATTCATATCCTTTGTTTTGAAACCAACCTTCATAGGCACTAAAGGAGGCGAGGTTTACCTGGTGTGAATCCTGGCTCATAAAGAACTTACCATACTCTAAAGTAGATATTTATTAAAACATTAAAATATAGAATAAAAAAAATCAAGTTTTTTAATAAATTTAAAATATTTTTTAATTAAAGAAAATCAGAGTGTAGATTGGCAGTGTGATTGTTAAGTTGCATAATAATTGTGACAATAATATTAGAGAGACTTCCGAACTGGAACTCTAGAAAATTGTCTCTGAAAATGAAAACTCAATCAAATTTTTTAGATTTCAAATAAGATCTGAAACCTAAGAACATGCCGAAGCCTATGAATTTTGGCCGAACAATACCATCTCTCAATAAAACATGTTACATAAAACGAATAGCATCTTAAAAAGATTTTTTTTTTCGTATACTCTTAACTCTTAGTTATTAGAATTATGCATTTAAATTTTACATAACTAAACTTACAATATATTAAAGAATAAAACAACATTCTAAAATTTAATATACAAATATATCTAAAAGACTAGATCATATCAAATATATTGAATATACAAGCACTTTTATCCTTAAATCAAGGGAACAGCAAAATAATACCCTCCAAAGAAAATGGACCATAAAAACTCAGCTTTACCTTTCTAAAAAGTTTAGAAAAGTAAATTTTAATCTAATTTTTAGTTATTGAGTTATTAGAGTCGCAAGTTTAAAACTTATCATAAAAATTGGTTTTTAGCTTTTTAAAAAGCTAAAAAGTTTTAACAGTATATAATAAATAATTAATTTTGTCAATATATGGTATGTATTGAACGATAAAATTTATATATAATAAATAATTAATTTTATAAGAAATTAAACTTATAATATATTAGAGAATAAAACAATAATTTTCTGATCCATCTTTTAAAATTTAATATACTAACATACCCAAAAATATAATTAACTGTTGACTAATAAAACATATCAAAAAATACTAAATATACAAAAAATTCAATATTTAACCAACTGAATATACTAACAAAATTATTACTTAAAAAAATAACTTATAAAAACTCAACAAAATTATTATTTACAGAAAAATAACCTATAGAAACTCAACAGTGAACGAACCTTCCTTACCAAAAAAATTAAAAAACAAATTTAAATCTTAACTCTTAATTATTAACTTATTAGAGTCACAAGTTTAAAACCCATCATAGAAACTGGGTTTTGAACCTTCCTAGAAAGCTATTTATTTTTTAAGAGAGTTTGTGTATGGTAAATAGTTAACTTTGCAGGTATGTGGTGTGTATTGGTTGACAGAGTTTGTATATGGTAAATAATTAGCTTTGTAGTTATGTGGTGTGTATTGGCTAACTTGAAATATTCAGAAGGAACAAATACACATATTTTTAAGTCTCTGATGAAAACATTTGTTTTTAAGTTGTAACAGAAGAGATTTTTATATGGAGGGAAATTACCTTCACCCTGAGTTGGATCCACTGGTTGCCTTCAAAAGAGCGTTGACGACATGGGCGAATTGGATAGATTACAACATTGATCCAGCCAAAACCAAAGTATTTTTCCGCGGATATTCTCCTACTCATTTCAGGCAAGCTTTCTTCACCTGATAAGGTTGTATACCTCTTGGTGCTATAAAATAAGGCTAGATATAAATTTTCTGTTAGGGTTGAATGTTGCAGTTCCAACCAATGGAATAAGCCCAAGGGACACAAGTGTAATTTTGAAAGGGATCCAATTTTGGAGGAGCGTTATGTAAATCCTTATCCTGAAAGAATGAAAATGGTGGAGGAGGTGGTGGGGCAGATGAAATTTCCAGTTTCTATCATGAACATAACGAGGCTGTCGGATTTTCGGAAGGATGCACATCCGGCAGTGTACAGAGGCAAGAAGAAGTTAACTGCAGAGCAGCGCAAAAATCCGGATCAGTTTGGAGATTGCAGTCACTGGTGTTTGCCTGGATTACCAGATATTTGGAACGAGTTATTGTATGCCAGCTTACTAATCCAGGGCCAACTTACTGATTCCCATATATTATTATAACCCCTTTTTCCATAGTTATTATTTATAGCTTTGTCGTTCTTTGCCTGATCGAACGGATCTGTATTAATATTCTATGAATGTCTATTCTTTTTTCTTTCCAGATCACTACTCTAGAATAAATTGAATATGTAATATTGGAGATCCAATTTAACATGGATTCTCTTTGATTGCATAGAGAAGATTAAGTAAACCAGCTCAAAAATTAAAAGTTAGGTCTCATAGTGACTAATCTCTGTATCTATTTTGCAGATTGTATAGTTCATGCTAATGTAGAATGGCTACTTAAAACATGATTTTGCATTGCTTATGACAAAACCAATAAAAACTAAGTGTTTCACTGTTGGGTTATCAAGCATTGTGCAAATAAGTAGTACGTTTGATTTAAAATTTGAAAAATTCCAAAGGAAATTTAAGGCATTGCAATGGCTTTTTCATTTCACAAATCTTATAAAGAGAGTATGTTTTACCTAATAGTATATCTCCCAAAAAAGAAATGTAAGTGAAAAAATATGCTATGCATGTGCTTCCCATAATCCTCACCTTGCTTCCGCTGCTAGATTAACTTTAAATTTATTCATTTCTATAGTTTGATTCCCTTGCTATCAATTGCCATGACTACTGGATAAAAATTGAGAGAAAAGCATGTTTAATTCGTACGACAGGTTCAAACCCTGATGCAGTGGACAATATTGTGTTTAATTGTAAGTTGTACATGGCTAGACTGTGCGGAACGTAATCTAAGAAGCATAAAATTAATCACACAATTGTATGCGAAAGTTTGATATGTAGAAATGCAACTTTAATTCAATATACAAAATAGGGAAAGTATAGATCTAATAGGACTAAGAAAGCTAGTTTTTATGATAAAAAAAAGGATAAATGTCCTCGCTGATTTGTCTAGACTGAATGAAAGAATCCAAAGCTACAAATGTGTTTGAATGATAGATACCAAAAGCATGCTAACAAATTAGTTTCTGGTTTGTGTATGTTCTCTCATTTTTCTGCCCTTATGGGATAGATGATTACAATATATACACATTATTACGAGAAGCAATTACAACGATGATGGCTATAAAAGGATGGTAGTTCATCATTTGGCCGAGTGACAGTTGGACTTCTTCTTGCATATGCATGATTGGACTTCTAATTGTACATTCAATTAACATTGGATCTAACTTGTTGTAGACCTACAAAAATTTAGTTGGCATACCGTGTGGCAGGAGGACCCTAGCACGTCGATATTAAGTATGCACATGAAACCTTTGACATGCATTGTGGTGGTGCACAAAGAAACCACCATACAACTCCAATTTTATGCACATGCTTCTAGTGAAGGAGTTACACATGGATTTTGGGAAGGCGTGTGCAAGAAAAGACTTCTAGACAACAAGGGACAAGACTTGGCAGAACCTCAAGGAGGTACCATGAGCTTGCACACAAATAATAAGATGTTGTACATGTGGGAGATCTGAAGTATAATTGAGTAATGCACTGACTTGTGCAAAAGCTGCACATAGATGATTTGCCCTTTCTTGAGGAGCAAAGGACCTAATTGCAGATTTGGTCAACTGTGCGAATTGATCCTAGAATTGCTAAGGGTTGTACCACATACCCAAATTAACGTATTGCCCTACCTAAAAACTTATAAAAATGAATGTGTGTCATGATGGGTACACGTAGTGGTCATTTTACTAATTGGATCCTTTAGCATGTTCAAGATCCAAACATAAAAAATGTTAAGGTGCTGTTGGCTCAAGCAAAGGAAGGTAGTATGGCTTCAGAAGTTCCATGTTAAAGATTGGATGCAAACCCAAGTATTACAACATGTTGATAAAATAACCATTCTCTCTAGTTGTGCAGAGGATGGTGTGTGGATCATAGCACATAGGATTGATCTTGTGATGTAGACCTTTGAAGTGTTCCTTTTGAAGATGCAACCCGACTGTATTTCCCACCTTGAACTGATGAGGTGTGTGGTGTTCATTATGGCATTATTTATAATTCAATTATTGGTATGAGAGTATATTTTGAACCTACTAGTGAGTGTTATGGATGCATTTAAAAAAAATGTGCCTTATCTATTTCCTATTCTTGTGAATGCGATTTTGTGTCGAATGATGCATGGTAGGATATGTCTAGAGGTGTCACTAGCAAGAACCTAAGACATATTTGGAAAGGAATATTCCCCATAGTGACGTATAATGCTAGTTATAAACATACTACATATATAACAAGTTAAATCTTAACTGTGCATATGCACACTATTGTACATGCACAAAAGATGAATAGGTGTGCAGTTGAGGACTTTAGATAAAATGCCCATCTTTATGAAATGAAATGTGGTTGACTAGTTCAAGTGTATATCCATCAGTCCCATAGAGCTTGCTAAAAATGGTTGAAAAACCATGGATAATGGTCATATATAGTAGATTTTGGGAATAAAAATGCACCAAACATGGCTACAAAAAGAACATGCAGTTTTTAGTGTGTTGATGCTTTTCTAATAAGAAATTATGATGGCTATCTTAGAGAACTTATACACTTCAACAAACACAGATTCATTTTTTTTCATAAGCAGTTCAGTCATTAAATCCATGATGATGGATTCCCATGGTTAGGAAGGAATTCGTAGAGGCGTGTAAAATCCTAGCTTCATGTTTGTAAGCTTGGTGATATAACAAAGAATGAAAGACATGATGTGGTGATCAATATATGTGCACAAGTACAATGAGTAGAATTTATTTTACAATTCTTCTAGTATCTTGGTGACACCAAATTATCCTACTTTCTTATCATAACTTATGCCTCCTAAATGAGTCTTTAGAAATGTGTGCCGTCAGGAGCACATAGATGTCCAAGCTTGTAGAAAAGCTTGTCAGACATGTAGAAGTCCCAAACATATTCACCATGTGTAAGGTAAATATAAGTGTCTATGAAGTGCTTGTTTGTTGATCAGAGAGTTCCTAGTCAATTAAGTTATGACCATGCATGCCAACACTATGATGATCAAATGAACCAATGTTTGGCTGAAGCAATATGCTGCCTTATTATCCTTCCCCTTCTTTTTCTTTATTACCAGATGGAATCACTATAGGTAAATCATCCACTTCATGTGGCATACATTCTCTAGCTTAATCTGTGCTTGTAATAAATTAAGTGGTTTATGATCAAAATGAATGACTATCCCCTTCCCAAGATGTAATGTTTCCAATGCTTTACTGATTGCACAACAACATACAACTATTTTTGATAGGTGTAATACCACTGAGCCATGTCACTAAATGTTTTTTAATGATAGGTGACCAAATGTCCATGCTAAATGAGTACTGCACTGAGTGTAAAGTTAGATGCATCAGTGTAAATCTCTAAGGAGTGGGCAATGTCAGTGATTTTTAGAAGAGGTGCTACATAGATACGCTTCTTGAGCTTCTCAAAATCATGTTGTTATGAAGGTGTCCATTAGAATGCCACCTTGGCAAATATTATTTGACTGAGATAAAATGTAATGTATGAAAAACCAAGAATAAATTTTATATAGAATTTAGAAAATTCAAGAAAACACCTCAATTAGGGGAGATTGCACGGAGTTAGATAGTCTTGGATTATCTTGATCTCTCTAGATATACACAGATGCCACTATAGTCAATTACATAGCTTAAGTGTTGAACCTTTGTAGTTTCAAATGTACACTTTAATAAGCTGGATTGTAGTTTGTATTTGTGTAATGTGTTTAAGACATGCGAGATGTGATCCACATGCTCCTCCCAAGTCTTGTTGAATATGAGAATTTTATCCAAGTAAATGATGGTGAAGAAGTTGAGGAAGAGTTTGACTAGGTCATCCATTAAGTGCATGAATGTTGTAACACAATTATCAAGTTGAAAGACATAACTAATCGTTCATACAATCCTTCGTTGGTATTGAATGCTACCTTTCTAACATCCTTAAAGTGGAATATAACTTCAATCTAGGTTGATCTTGGTGAAGTGTTGTGCACCTCAGAGCGAATCCACAAAGTCTTCAATACACATAATTGGGCACCAATTCTTCATCATTATCTTTTTTAGTCCTAATCTTTCCTTGATCAAGAAGCTCTTAGATCTAGGTTTGATCCTCATTTTTAGCCTAAATGGACCTATAGTATAGTGGATAGTTTTGAATAAGGGATCCAAGAACTAGATTGATGTGATGCCTTACTGTATAATGTGTTGGCATACCCTTTGGTTATTTGAAGTCATTTTCATGTTGCTACAATAACTTGTTGAGTTATTATTGCTATGATGGTGTTTACACAATTTGACACATTAAAAATGCACACTTTTTATCATGAGCAAGTGCTTTTGGGAGAACAACGAGGAACACAAAATTTTACATGTACGATACGAGTTTCTAAGATTTTTTTGGCAAAGACCAAAGTGATTTTTTAAATTGAAGCGAACTCCAAGAGGTTGAAGATGTGATCTTTGACATGAACATTACTTCACTGCGATTTGGATTGATATGAAGCTTATCAGTCATACAAATATAGTCTTCCTAGCGAGATGTCAAAAACTTGTAGAGGTGCAATGTCATAAGTGACATTTTATTCCATATGCTTGAATTTTGACTAAAAAGTGCATTATTGTCAAGCTTATATATCCTTCTCCTATTAAAAATAACCCAAATAGTACGGTTTTGGATGCGCAACAATGGTAAGGCCAAGATGTTGGGTTGTACCTTGTGAAATGATGTTCTTTTGGATTCCACTATCAATGATGGCATAGAGGGGTTGGCCCTTCACCTAGAACGTAGAATGGAAGAGATGTTTCTATTATTTTAAGATGTTAATGGAAGTGGCATTGGTGCTCAAACAAATGTCTTTTGAATTAGTTTCATATCTTTACGTAGGACTTGATGTAGACTGCACAAGTAAGGATTGTTGTGCATGACATTCAAAATCATATTGTGAGCTTGTATGGTTTCAATGGAACAATTTTTCACATTGGTTCTTTTTTCTTTTGTCTAGCACATAATACTTTGTAGTTTTATGTTGTTGTGCGACCTTATTAGGATAATCATCCTTACGTGTCATGTTTTTCTTATGCGTGACATGGGTGGATGGTGAATTTTTCATGGTAGTGTTCTTTTCAGTGGTTCCATATGAAGAAGAAAACATTTACTTCATATTTACCTTAGCCTTAATTTTGGCAGCGTTGTGGTATGCTTTCCCAAATATGTCAGAAATTAAGAACTCTAACTTTGCATGAAATTAAGGTGAAAGTCAACTGATGTACTTCAAAACTTTACATTGCTTCATCAAATCCTGACACAGACACACAATGTAGTCATGAAACTCACTAGTGTAGTATTCAAATGAATGATCCTTACCTTGGTACAATTACTATAACTTGATGCATTCATCCTAAAAGTGTTTGAGGGGGTAGTACTCATCCTTCAAATACTCGATTCATATGTAGTCTTGTGAGCATTGTGCATTGAGGTCTCCCAATAGAGAGACACCAGAATGGACATCTCCAACATAATTAATGTGATATTGTTAGCATTGGTGAATTAGTTTTTTACATCCTTAACTACTAGCATGTATTGGAATATGTGTGGCTAAATTTTGGCTAGTTTAACCTTTTAATTAGTCATATAATAATTTTTATTTCTTCATATTGGTAGTAAGGTCAGTTTATGAAGTATCCATAGCCTAAGAGATTATATATAGGGTGTAGTAGATAGTATTAGAGGATCATGTTAAAAACAATCCCTAGAATCTCTCTTCAGAGCATGCTAGACATTCTAGTCTCTAAACATTATGATGAGATACCAAATTAATATAAGAATCATAAGTAGATGAAAAACTTAACTCAATGCAATGCCATACATAGATTTGTATTCTTTATTCGTTACATAAATATCTACGCTCTTATCATTCCTATTATTTTGTTAATTAAAACTAAACACATTATACAACGACACATTCATTCACCCAAAAAAAAAAATACTCAACACAATATATATTCATATATAATTTAGGTGAAATTATACAGAGTAATATAGTTTCATCTATTTACAAAATTTTCTAACATTTCATTTTAAAAATGTAAGGTACATATGAACTGCGAAGAGAATACAACTCTTCATTTTCTTGACCTTTCATTCCCTATATTGAAGTTTCTGAGGTACCCATTCAAACTTCCTTGTGTTTTATTGACTTTACATGAAAACATGTTTTATAAAAACTATGCCAATGTGTTCACTTGTCACATGTTTAAACTTACAAAATTTGTGGTTGTGACGTTGATCTTGACACCTCTTCCTAAAATAGATATATCACTCTACACTTTCCCCCCTCCTCTTTCACTACCATATTCACTACAATGGATCATGGGGATGGAGTAATTTCAATGAACATAATGGAGCCGACTCATTTCGAACCTAGCATGTTCAAAAAAATTTACAGAAGAAAAAGTATTTCTCCTCTTCTTCACATGCACATCATTCTTGATATCATCAACTACCACCTTATATAACTCTTTGGATGTGACTCCTAATCGATGAAGATCGTACTCAAATATGATGGTGGGCATCAAAGGGTCACTAAACCATGGTGTTGATCTAAAGGTCTTTTTTACGAGCTACGATGGTTGTGGACTCGGTGCTTTGCACTTTGCTAGAGCTCCTTGTGATCAAGAGGATGTTAGTTGTGATTAATCCTATGATTTAACCTAAAGTTGTGCTTTTATCTACAGTTGAGCTTGCATTTTGGCTTATGGTTGATCTTGTGGTTGGTCAACTCCTAACGGTATGGAACATATCGGCTGGATGCTCGAGTTAACCAAGTTATTATGCTTAATAAATTCTATTTAAGGCATGTGGATGTCAATAAAGAAAGGAAGGGGAAACGTTGGTGGTTTTCCAAATCATGTATTGTGCTTTGCACTCCATTGTGTAGCTTGGTAATGGCTACAATATGTGCAAGATATTTTAGGATGTCCTCGAGCACACATTGATGTGTTACTATCATGTTTTGAATTTGCAGCCACCATTCTAAGAACTTTCCTAGGTAAAGATGGTTTTGTTCATATCAAGGCCATAATAAATTGAGGAAGGCATTATCTATCCAATAATCCAAATTTGGAGCAATTGATCCTTCAGGAGATGTCCACTATGTAAAATGGAGCAAAAGTACCAGAAGTTGGTATTGGAATGATTGAGTTGTGCTGACCAACAACTTTTTTGTGTTTGTTATGAGCTCTATTGTGAGGAAGTTAGATCAATTAGATTCCTCTCCCACCTGACCATAAAATGTGTAAAATTAATTACACCCTTCATTAACTTCTTGGCACCTTTTCTGCTCTGCCAATATCAACACATAATGCACTCTGTGATAACTTTAATTGGTGCATCAGTAACATGTTCAATGGGATATCCTCTAGTTGTTATAGCATATTTTTCTTGAATTTTTGAGTGGATGGGAGGTTTCTTTGTGGCATATACCTGTAATTACTTCCCTCTTTCTGAAAATATTTCGGCCTCCATAATGGTATTGGCATTGATGTGGATCGTCACCTATTGTTAAAAAAGAACAACTCCCTCATTTTGATTGCTAAATAGGGTCATCATATTAATTCCTCATGCTAGCTGCTAACTAAAAATAGGCAATCACACTAAAAAATCAACTTCTGATCCTCACAATATATTAGGAAGTGCAAGTACTACCTATTTTGGTGTAACTCCTTAGGGCTGAAAAAAGCACTCTCTATTTGTTGGATCAATGAATTCAAATGGCTCAGTGTTATTTTATCTATCTTGTCGTAACACTTACCCAATTCTCATCTCTTCATTCTAAGTGTCAATCAAAGGAACAATGATTTGATACATGTAAATTTTATCTTTTACTCGCTCCTTCTTCCATGAGATGCACTGCGAACAATTCTAATCAATCTCATCGCTAACTCGCAAAGTTTTTGTTGAATATTGGCAACAAAATTTCTCATTCACTTAGGTTTACAAGTGTGAGTTGCATTGGTATCCCACCTTTTATATAAAAATAAACAAAATCTTTCCCCTGCTTGTGCTTATCCACATATATACCTTTCACACGCCTACATGTTTGTTTTAAATTCAAATAGTTGTTTGGATTTTACCCATGGTCATTCTTAATTGTTTATTTATTTCAATTCAAGGATGTGGCATGTCATCATTTTGTTTTCCAATACTTTGCCCTTTTGAACATTAACTGCTTTTCAAAAAATATACTAGTTTTTGGAGCGTTGCTATATTATTTTTGTCTTGTCATTAACTACCTTGTGCAATTGGCAGTCATTCATCCTTTTTCCCTCTCATTTGGTTAGTCTCACCTCATTACCAGACTTAGATATTTTGTAAAGAAAGAACAGATCCCTCTCATGAACCTGATCCTGTGTTGCTTTAAACAATGGTATAGAAAAAATCATTATGTTCCATCATGATATATCATGTGATTGAAATTATGTTACATTCTCCTAATTACATCTTCTACTACTACTAACCCTAAAAATATAAAACAACTTGTAAAAGTGAAATCCTAATCTACTTTATGCCATAACACTTATTTTTAGAATTTATTCTAGCTATAAATCATCGTGATAGGGCTTGAGCCTATAACCATTTATCTCTCCTAGAATAATATTTCCTTAGAGAACTTGAATTAATATGGTGCCTTCTTCCAACACTTGATGAATTATATAAGGCCATTTCCATTTCAAGTGCAACTTTCCTTGATGTGTCTTGAATCCGATCTCATATAAAAAGATCATTTGTTCAAATTGGAATTCTTTGGAAAACAAGTTGTAATCGTGCAATACCTTTTGAATTTGCTTATGAACCTCATAAGTCCAATTTGCTAATCACCTTGTTTCTTCCATGTGACTTAGTTCCAACAAATGTTGTTTCAAATATTCTTTGTCCCCTACCTGCATTATCATTGCACTTTACAAGTTGGGTACTATGTATTCCATTAACATCACAACTTCCATTCCATACACAATTAAACATTTTTAGATTGTTATACGGTACCATAAGATTGCTAGTATGAGATCTCCCCAGTCATCCCTCTGAACATTAAAAATCTTAGTAAGAATCTTCTCTAAAACCCTATCAGACACTTCTTCTTGGTCATTTTCTTGAGGATGATACATTGTACTCTCATGATGTGAAATCATAAATTATTTTGTTAAGGTTTTGATATTATTATTTAGAAAATGTGTACCCATATCAGTTATCAACTTCTATAGGCATCCAAACCTTGTTATAATGTTTTCATATAAAATTTTTGTAACATCTTTTTTGCTAAAACTTGGAATTGTAGCTGCCTCAACCCATTTAGTGAAATAGTTTGTCACAATTATAATACATCTACCATTATATCACTTATATGCAGGGTTAATATGCCCCAAAAAATAAATGCTCCACTGCTCCAATAGTTGTGTATCCAAAACTAGATTCAAAGGCATCTCATTCCTCTGGTTAGGTTTTCTCATACATTAACAAATGTCATAGTTTTTCACAATCATGTGTGCATACTAAAATAATGTTGGCCACCAAAGCCCACTTTGTAATTTTTTTATCATAGTTAATTCACCTATGCAATGTCTTCTCAATATGATTTTATGCAATTATTGTAACTGACAATCCTCTCTTCTTTTTGGTTTTACCAACTCCACCAAATTTAGAGTATATGTGCGTGTACAGGGCTCAAATAAAAATTATAATTTCCTCAACGTCTTTGGGTAGTTAACCAACTCCCCGGCAGCAATTGAAATTTATATCCTATTTCCCACATCAAGAAGAAATTCTCATGAATTCTGTTAGGAACCTGTGGAAGCACAATTGATTACTTTTCTTATAAGCAATTAAATACAGAATTATACCAGAATGATTAAGTAACTAGAAACTTGAAACAACAAATAATTTGAAAGACAATACACAATCTTGTATTAAATAATCTTCAGAAGAAAATACAATAAAGAAGATGCCACTTCTTCTTCCACCTCTAAGGCTTGCCACACCTCAAGGACTTCTTCCCTCTCTCTCTTTTGCTCAACCACAACTAACTCAACAACCTGAGTTGTTATCCCCTCCTTGATAGATTCAGCTGATCTCCTTGACCTTACACCTTGCAGATCTCCTTGACCTTGCTTTCTTGCTTCAATGCTTTACTTGCCTTAATTACAATACATGCCCATGGATCTCTTAAATAGGATCCCATGCATACAATAATTAGACTTCTAATTACAATAATTAGAAACACAGACTCAAGACTTAAATTAGTCTTCAACATGCAAACACTCTCAGACCTCTTAAATTAGACGTGTCTAATTCTGAAAATGCATTTTGGAAACACATGCAGAAGCATGCACACGCACAGGTGACCGACGTCAATTGCTATCAGTCTGCTGCTGACCGACATCGGCCGATCCCTGGTCCCTAGCTGATCGACGTCGGCAACACTGCCGATGCTCGTTACTGTCTGAACTCAGTAACTCTCTGATTAGCTTTTTGGTGAAGCTTTTAGCTCCACAACTTAACAATCTCCCACTTGGAGATAAACAGCTGCACCTTTACAACAACCTCCACTAACCATCTCAGGCACCTCCATCTTCAAGCTCAATTTTGAAGACCAACCACCACACATCCTGTGATGTTATACCTGTCATCCAAGTCCCCTGCCATATCTAATCTTTCTGACAACTCCCACTGCTTGAGAAAACTCAGGTCTACACTAGACCTTATGTGATTTCGAACACTGTTCTAAGCTCAGCTTGAACTGTCCAGCCATAGGTGTGCTTACCGATTCTGCATCCTACATCTTGAACCCTACCAACACCTTCTTCACATCAGCTCCCACTGGGGACACAATCAACCTGTGATCTTCCATGTCTCTAAACATACTTATGCTAAAGAATCTTGCTGCTCCTAGATTCTTCATGACACCCCTCTAAACTAACTTTACCTTTAGCTCAGCAACTCCCTGTATATGTAACCCTGCAACAAGCAACACAATACAGTAACAGGATAATGTAGCTAATATTATCCAACATGGGAAAGAGAAATACAATGGTCAAACTTCCATTGTCCTGCAGCTTACTCAAAACCTTATACATTGGCCTTCCGTCTCACGTATCCATTTCCACTCTTCTCCATCCTGAACATCCATTCATCTCTCAGTGTTTTCTTTCAGCTGACAACTCCACCAACAACTCCTATTTGGTTCTTCTCCAAAAAATCACATTCCTCATCCATGCCAAGCTCCCACTGTTTTTTGGATCTACCTGTTCTGCTTCTTTAATAACTTCCTGATTCTTGACCATCAGTGAGCACCAAGTAGTGTAAAGAAGGGAAATGATGAATTTGAGGCTTACTTACCCATTCAGTCCTCCATATGGGCGTTTGAGACTCCCTGACAGCTTGCTGTCCACCGAAAATCTGTCTCAGTGACCGATCTCGGCCATCTCTCAGTCTGCACCCGACCAATGTCAGTTCCATGCGACTGACTCATCGCTGACGTCAGTTCTCGCTGACCGATGCAGGTGTTTATCTGTTCAAAGTCACCGACGCTGAGCTTCACCCAGCCGATGTCGGTCCCTATCTGGATGCCGACGTCGGTCCTCTAACCAATGTCGGTCTTTGTGTTTTACTTGTGAGTGATGACTTCTATCCGTGAGCTCATCTTGGATCAAAACCTTATCCATATTGCCCTGCTCAAAATTATTCAGCTCCTGTGACTGATTTCTGTCCATCATCTCCTCCATAAACACCAAGGCTTCCCTGTTCTTGTCAAAAGCATCACATTTCTTTTTCCTGCACTGAACTCGATCTATGCCCTTCAAATCTGAACTCATATTTTTTGACTCAAGAACATGCATCTCCTTCTTATTCATGTGACTAAGCCTATTAAGCCACATCTCCGAATCTACAGCTGAACCAGAAGAAGAATTAGTAATACAAGTAGATAGGTAAAGTGTACCTACTTTCTTACCTCTTACTAAAACAAGTGCACCCTTAGAAACCTTTCAAGAATCTGCTGTGAGGGTTACTGTACATCCCTCATCACCCAACTTCCTTACAAAAACCAAACTCTGCTTCAGGACTGGGGCATGCATAACCTCCTTCAACACCCATGTGTTGCCCGTCTGCAATTTCAGTTGCACTTTTCCTTTGCCAACCATTTGACAAGGCATACCATCTCCTAAGTAAAGCACTCCAAAGTCTCCCTAGACATACTCATGAAACAAATCTCTATTTGGGGATGCATGAAAAGAAAAACCAGAATCTAAAACCCATGATTCTAGCTGTCTATCTAAAAAAAGTATGAGAGCATCCTGTGCCACAATACCTGCAGCTTTTGCTTCTTCATTACCTTTATGTTGATTTTCTTTATCCTTCAACCAACAGTATTTCTTTGTGTGTCCTCTATTTTCACAAAACCAGCAGGTGATACCTCTGGATTCGGATCTCCTTCCCATCTGTGACTTTGATTTCCCTTGCTCAACCTTCTCTCTTTGCTTTCCCCTGCTTTCAGCACTTAGAGCATTCCCTGATGATTCACCTGTGCTTTTCTTGTGAATCTCTTCATTCAAGATTACACTAACCACATCATCAACTTTTAAGATTTTAGAAGCAGACGCAGTATTACTTACTGTCATTACCAAACTCTCCCAACTTTCAAGTGATGAGCATAAAATTAAGAGAGCCTTTATTTCATCATCAAAAACAATATTGACTGAATTTAACTGGTTTACCAAACCATGTAAATCACTAAGATGAGTATACACCAATCCACCTTCCTACATTTGTAAAGTAAATAGCTGCTTCATAAGAAATACCTTATTTGAAGTAGAGGGCTTTTCATATAGATTTGCAAAAGATTTTATCAACTCTTCCGTTGTCTTACACTATGATAAGTTGGAAATCACAGACGATGCAAGGCTCAACCTTATGGATCATAGAGCCTTCCGATCAAGAACATTCCATTCTTCATCCTTCATGTCTGTGGGCTTGCATGCCACCCCACCCAATGGTAAGTACAAATCTTTCTGATACAGATAATCTTCTATCTGCATCTTCTAATGTTGATAATTCTTGCCGTTAAACTTCTCCATTCGTAGTCTACTTTCTTCTGCCATTGCTGTACTCCCACTCAATCAAAAATTCCTGAGAATGACTTGTAATCAAACAATAACGTACTCCCTGCAACCTTAGCTCTGATACTAACTGTTAGGAACCCGTGGAAGCACATTTGATTACTTTTCTTATAAGCAATTAAACACAGAATTATACCAGAATGATTAAGTAACTAGAAACTTGAAACAACAAAAAATTTGAGAGACAATACACAATCTTGTATTAAATAATTTTCAAAAGAAAATACAATAAAGAAGATGCCACTTCTTCCACCTCTAAGGCTTGACACACCTCAAGGACTTCTTCCCTCTCTCTCTTTTGCTCAACCAAAACTAACTCAACAACCTGAGTTGTTATCCCCTCCTTGATAGCTTCAGCTGATCTCCTTGACCTTACACCTTGCAGATCTCCTTGACCTTGCTTTCTTGCTTCAATGCTTTACTTGCCTTAATTACAATACATGCACATAGGTCTCTTAAATAGAATCCCATGCATATAATAATTAGACTTCTAATTACAATAATTAGAAACACAGACTCAAGACTTAAATTAGTTTTCAACATGCAAACACTCTCGGACCTCTTAAATTAGACGTGTCTAATTTTGGAAACGCGTTCTGGAAACACATGCAGAATCATGCACACGCACAGGTGATCGACGTCGATTGCTATCAATCTGCTCCTGACCGACGTTGGCCGATCCCTGGTCCCTGGCTGACCGACGTCGGCAACACTACCGACGCTGGTTACTGTCTGAACTCAGTAACTCCCTGACTAGCTCCTTGGTGAAGCTTTTAGCTCCACAACTTAACAAATTCCCTGTCACATACCACATTTCGATCAAATTTGTTGAATGATTCTGCCTGATACTCGTGTGCAGGGGTTAAATTTGACGATCACCTCTACCTGTCAAGACAACTTTTTATGACGGTTTTTATATTAATGTTACCTTACACAAAACATTCATTTTTTATTTTTAACTTTCATTATTTTTGTATAAATATGAAAAAATATATTTTCATATATTAAAATGATATAACAATGATATTATTAATATAAATTATTTATTTTATTTTAAATATGTGTCAATGTATAAATTTCATCATAGCAATAGAAAAAATTGTATTGGATTTTTTTTTTTAAAAACTTTTACATTTAATTTTCCTTTATGCTAAATCAAGCATTGCCCTAAAGCTAAAATATAATTCGCTGTATAAATGAGAGTTTTAAGAATAAAAATAGAGTAGGAGGAAATCATTTTAACACTGGAAAAATTCATGACTTAAGAAAGAACTTGATGATATCCTCACTTACGTAGTTGTTGCCACTGCGACTCATTCCTCTTTAAACACCAAGTATTCGTCCATTTCTAAGTTCTGGTGTGGGTGGCTCTACATAGAAAACAAAAACCTCAATATTAATATGAGAGTTGGACCTCAATTTTTTTTTAATTTTTTTAAAAAAGAATCGAATCTTGTATCAAAAGAAACCCCAAATTATAGGTATGTAATGAATGAATGGTTAATAGGTCACGCTAAACTATAAAAACAACAAAAATAAACTACATACCAAATCCCGTAAAGCAGCGAAACTCTTCCAATGTTGGAAAATTGCATAGCCTTCTGTATCAGCGTTCAACTCTTTTTACTTACTTGGAAGATCACATAACATTCTGTATCACAAAACAAACATGGGGTTTTATAGACGACCCAAACAGAGTTTAAGAACATAGAGCATTTGACAATCGGAGTCCAGAAACGCACAAATTAGAAAAAGGCAAGCAAGGAACAGACCGATGATCAACTTGACAAAAGATGGAATGTTTTAACCAAGAAAGATGTGAATCACGATTTCTGATGAGATGGCCAATAAAGGCAGCGCCTCGTAGACAGTATCCATACCCATTCAACTAGGGATACAACATTCTGAAACAATTTAACCTTTGATCGTGAGTCAATGTCAAATGACACTACCTATTGAATGAAGCGTGCTGCATTACGTACCAGCTTGCATTAAAATATATTAATATTATTGCAGTTAATAAGTCTGACTGACGGCATACAACAGAGCCCAGTATCCGTATATTAATATTTTTAAACGCCCTATTTTTTTTTTGAACGTCATATTGACAGTTTCTCTATTTTTCTGCCCATCTAATTAAACGGTTGAAAATATTTTTTCACTGTATTTTACAGTTAAAAAAAGCAAACAACGTGTAAACAGCCGCCAAATTTAACCGTTGTAATAACGTGTGTTGTATTAAAAGAGTGTACTGATTCGATTTGATTATTTTGGAGTGTGACTTTTCTATTTGTATAATTAATTATGTACATTTTTCAATAAGAAAAGACCGTACTGGTGCTACAGGTAAACCACCGCCCCCGTGCATGGACTACGATTATCCACCCCCCTCCCAAAATATTTGAAGATAGCATGGGCATGGAGCTGTTAGATTGTTAGATTCATGGAGAAAACAAGCCCTCATCAAAACATTCGAAGAGAGCATGACCATGGCGCTGTTAGATTCATGGAGAAAACAAGTGATGGCAGGAAATAATAGCAAGATTTTTCTTCTTATAGCCATCACAGCTCTGTCGCTTGTTATTTTCTGCTCTTTTCTGCCGTCTGGAGAAATTTCACCTACTCCCAGCGTTAAGGTGGAGCTGACCTCCCACAAACTTGAGAGTTTAACAGAGACGGTTTCTCCAATACGAAGCAGCTCTGAAGCTATTAATTATACAACAAACTCTCAGAAGAATAATATTTCAGTACAAGTCGATGACAATGAATCAAAAAATGGAAGCAGCTCTCAGTCTCAACAGTACACAGACACAGAAGCTCCTCTGAAAACAATGATCGGGGGAGAAGCCCCTCAGCAGTTTCAGTTTGTTGAGGTCAAACTCTTCCACAACAACAGCACGAGAGGAGGAGAAGTCCCTCCGAAAACAATGGAAGAGATACAACAATACACAGACAGAGACACTCCTCGAAAAACAATGATGGGGGAGAAGCCCCTCAGCAGTTTCAGTTTGTTAAGGTAAACTCTTCCACAACAACAGCATGATGGGAGGAGAAGGCCCTCCAAAAGTAATGAAAGAAATACAACAATACACAGACAGAGAAGCTCCTCTGAAAATAATGATCGAGGGAGAAGCCCCTCATCAGTTTCAGTTTGTTGAGGTAAAACTCTTCCACAACAACAGCATGATCAGAGGAGAAGCCCCTCCAAAAACAATGAAAGAAATACAACAATACACAGACAGAGAAGCTCCTCTGAAAACAAAGCAAGAAATACAACAATACATGGACAGAAAAGCTCCTCTGAAAACAAAGCCTGAAGAAACACAACAGTACACAGACAAGGCTGAAACACCTTCCCATTCCCAATGCGACATATATTCGGGGAAATGGGTACATGACGATTCATACCCTCTTTATCCTGCTGGAGAATGCCCCTACATCAGCCAGAATTTTAACTGTAAAGCCAATGGGCGTCACGACTCTCACTACACAAAATGGAGATGGCAGCCCACACATTGCGATCTTCCCAGGTTCATATCAATTGATTATATCATTTGCCTTTTCATATCAATTCTCTTATGCATTTTCCATGTGTTAAATTCAACAATGTGCTGTTTATCCTTCAATTCACAGGTAATTTAGGTAATATACTGTTTTATTCTTTGTCTCGTCCTAATTTGGTGTTTTCACACATAATTATGTGATCATATATTTAGAGAATTTGTAGTTTTATTCTTCGGCTCTCAGAAAATTTAGTTTTATAATATTGAAAACACAGAATTGAATAAGTTTCAGATGTTAAGTTAAATTTATTCCATTAGTACATTTAATTTATTTCATTAGTACATTTTTATAGTTTAATGGTAAGTAATATTTCACATGTTTTTTGATTCATAGTTTTGTGGAACATAAATCTGTAAGATCGTGTGGTCTATCATAGACATCGTCTTCTGATATTTTATGTTTGGAACCATTCCAATGTTAGAAACTCAAGTTAGTTTGAGATAATTTCTCCCACCTCCACTCATGCATGCAAGCTGTTAAGCATCAGTTAGTAAATTGACAGTTATGATTGAGTTAGTTAACAATCAGTTAGATATGAGTTTGTTTGAACAAGCAGTTAGTTAAGTAGTTGAAGTTAATTATAGATGAGTCTATTTTCAATTATTGTTTAGATATTAAATCTATAAAAAGACGCTAAGGGCGCACATTGTAATCAAGGGAAAAAGAAGATGAATAAAATTGTGTTTTTCATAACAAGCAGTAGCTTTCTGAGTTCCAGATAAACAGTTCTTATTTTCTTGTTTATTTTTCTATTCATATTTTCCCTTCAAATTGGTATCAGAGCTAAAAAGGTCAGACGGATCGTGGGAGAGCTGTGGTGCGCTCAGTAGAGAAAAACTCAGCAAAGGAAGCGCCAAGAAGAGAAGCGACCAGTCAGCAGAGTTCGCAGCAGTCAAAAAAACAAAAGGCCGCAGCCTTGCTCAGACCAGATCCGGAGAAGCCAGCAGCGAGCGCCAAAGATAAAGGAGCCCAGCAAGTAGGAGCAGATCGCAGCTAGCAAGCAGCCAGCTGGAAACGCCAGGGTGGATGAGCCAGCGCAGCTTAGGCAGTCAGCAAAATTAAATTAAAAATTAAAGTGTTGTTGGTGTTTAGCAGAAGTTTGGCGCTAAAAGAAGCGCAGCCAGGAAGAAGCGCCACCCAGCAGGTAAAGACAAAAAAAAAAAAAAAAAAGGGAAGAAAGCGGCGCCCAGCAAGAAAAGAAAGCGTAGTCTGCCCAATGTTTTTTTTTATAATTATTATTTCTTCTGTATTTTTATGTTAGCATTGAATCGCAGCAGTTAAAGAAAAGGCAGCAGGTACAGACTGAGAAGAAGCAAGCAGGAAGCCGTCAACGCAAATCGTGTGAGAAATGGCAGTGTATAACAGTGTTCCGCAGCCTCAAATTCTCATTTTCGATGGTAAGAATTATGATTTTTGGGCAATTAAGATGAGAACGCTATTTTGCTCACAAGATGTATGGGATCTGGTAGAAAGTGGTTTTGTAGAACCGCAGGACGAGGCAGCCCATCTGGCATTAAATCAAGCACAAAAGGACCAGCTTAAAGAGAATAGAAAGAAAGATGCAAAAGCCTTATTTATAATCCAATAGGGATTGGATGAATCGATATTTTTTAGAGTTGCAGCAGCAACGCGATCCAGAGAGGCATAGAAAATCCTGGAGACTACCTATAGAGGTAATACGAAGGTAAAAATTGCTAAATTGCAATCTCGAAGGAGAACTTTTGAAAATTTGCAAATGAATGAATCAAAATCAATAGATCAGTTTATGAGTCAAGTTTTGAATATAGTGAACCAAATTAGATCTAATGGAGAAACTATCACGGATCAGAAGATCATAGAAAAAGTACTCAGATGTTTACTCAGTAAGTTCGATGCTATAGTAGTAGCTATTGAAGAAACCAAGGATTTAGAACAATTATCTGTAGATGAATTAATGGGTTCTTTGTTAACACATGAATCTAGAATGAATAGGAATAACTCTTCGCTTGAGAATGCATTCAAGTCACAGTATCAGTTGGCAGAGGAAGAGGAAGACCCAGATCAAGCTTCAGAGGAAGAGGCAGAGGCAGATATGGAAAGAACAATTCAGATGAATGTGAAAACAGTAATCAAAACTACAGTAGTAGAGGAAACTACAGCAACAGAGGACGTGGTCACGACCACTCACAGCAAGGTTCTCAAAGGTTTGATAAATCTAATGTTCAATGTTATTACTGCAAGAAATATGGTCATTATGCTAGTGACTGCAGAAATAAACCAGGGTATGTGTACAAGCAGAATGCTAATTACACAGGTGAATCTAGTCCTAATCCTGGAAGCATGTTTCTTACTAGTAATGTTACTCAAGAAAAAGTTAAAGATATTTGGTTTTTAGACAGTGGATGCAGTAATCATATGACAGGAAATAAATTTTTTTTTGCTAGTCTTGATGATTCTGTAAGATCAGAAGTGAAACTAGAAAATGATATCACAGTAGATGTCATGGGTAAAGGTGTCATAAATGTTTTAGCCAAGAATGATGAAAGAAGGTTTATACCTGATGTTTATTTTGTACCTAGACTAAAACATAATCTTTTGAGTGTTGGTCAGTTAGTGAAGAAAGGTTACAGAGTATCCTTTATGGATAATGTCTGCACAATATTGGACAAGGTTCCAAGTGACAGGTTGATAGGAAAAGTGGAGATGACCAAGAATCGCATGTTCCCTCTTCACATTCAGTGCATCCAAGGAGAAGAGGAAGCACACTTCAAATCCATACAGCTAGACCAATCATGGTTATGGCACTTAAGGTATGGACATTTACATTTTGGTGCTTTAAATTTGTTACAGAAGAAAAATATGGTGAAGGGTTTACCACCAATAGAACAGCCAGAAAGTTCATGTGACAGTTGTATTCTGGCAAAACAGCATAGAGAGAGTTTTCCAGTAGGAGGCTCATATAGAGCTAAGGTAATATTGGAGTTAGTCCATAGTGATTTATGAGGACCAATGCAAACTCCATCATTTGAAAGTAGTACTTATTTTCTAACTTTCATTGATGACTTTAGCAGAAAGACTTGGATCTACTTTCTCAAAAACAAATCTGAAGCATTTGAAAAGTTTAAAGAATTCAAGGCAATGGTTGAAAAGCAGAGTGGCCGATATATCAAGGTACTCAGATCGGATAGAGGAGGTGAATATATGTCTAATCAATTTCAAGATTTTTGCAGATATCATGGAATCAAAAGACAGTTGACTACAAGGTACACACCACAGCAGAATGGTGTAGCAGAACGAAAGAAGAGAACAATCATGGAAATGGCAAGAAGCATGTTGAAAGCTAAACACTTGTCAAATGAATATTGGGCAGAAGCAGTAGCCTGTGCAGTGTATATTCTGAACAAAAGCCCAACAAAGAGTGTCAGAGATCGAATTCTACAAGAAGCATGGAGTGGTAAGAAATATAGTGTATATCATTTCAGAATTTTTGGTTGTGTAGCATATTCTCTTATACCATCTAAATTGAGAAAGAAACTTGATGATAGAGGTGAGAAATGCATTTTTATTGGCTATTCTGAAGAATCAAAAGCTTATAAGTTGTATAACCCAATTTCAAAGCAAGTGATTATAAGCAGAGATGTAGAATTCAAGGAAGAAGAAGCATGGGATGGTAGCACCATCACAGTTGGAGCACCAATTCCACAAGATGAAGAAGTTTCTGAAGAAGAACAAAATTTGCAAGGAGGACAATCCTCTCCACAAGCAGGCACAAGCACTCCAGTAAGAACTCCCAGGGGGTTTGAACAAGGTGAATCTAGTCATGCAGGTCACCCTACTCTAAATTCACAAGTAAGTGATGAATCAGATCCAACTCTTGCTACTTTAAGAGCAAGATTTAAAGGTAAGAAGATGAGAAGCTTAAATGAGATTTATAATCAAGAAGAAGAGAAATTAGATTTGGTTTCAAATTTTGCTCTTTTCACTCATGACCCTATGTATTATGAAGAAGCAGTTCATGAGAAACATTGGCTAAAAGCAATGGATGAAGAGTTGAATGCTATTGAAAGAAATCAGACATGGGATCTAACTACTCTACCTGAAGGTAAGGATTGTATTGGAGTCAAATGGGTTTATAAGACTAAATTTGATGCAGATGGAAATGTTGAAAAGCACAAGGCAAGGTTAGTTGCAAAAGGTTTTGCACAAGAACATGGAGTTGACTATAATGAAACATTTGCACCAGTTGCTAGACTGGATACTGTAAGAATGGTATTATCCATAGCTGCTCAAAATAATTGGTATGTATATCAAATGGATGTAAAATCAGCTTTCTTGAATGGATTTCTAGATGAAGAAGTATATATGAAACAGCCCACAGGTTATGAAGTTCAAGGACATGAAGAAAAAGTTTACAGATTGAAGAAGGCTCTTTATGGTCTTAAGCAAGCACCAAGAGCATGGTATAGTAGGATTGATTCTTATATGTTAAGCAAAAGATTCAGCAGAAGCGATAGTGAGCCTACTTTGTACACAAAAATCAACAAAGAAGGTCAAATTTTAATTGTATGTTTATATGTTGATGATTTGATTTTTACTGGAAATTTGTCTGTAGACACTTTTAAATCAGCAATAAAGAATGAATTTGAAATGACAGATTTGGGATTAATGAAGTATTTTTTGGGAATAGAAGTTGAACAATCAGAGAAAAGAATTTTTATCTGTCAAACTAAGTATGCAAAGGATGTGTTAAAAAGATTTAGGATGCTAAATTGTAAACCAGCACCTACACCAATTGCTACAGGTACTAAACTTAGCAAAGAAGACCAAGGGTCTAATGTTGATTCTACAACATTCAAAAGGCTAGTTGGAAGTTTGATGTATCTTACAGCTACTAGACCAGATATCAGTTATGGGGTTAGCTTAATCTCAAGATTCATGGAGTCACCAAAAGACTCACATTGGCAAGTTGGAAAAAGGATATTAAGATATGTGGCAGGAACTACAGATTATGAAATTTTATATTCCACAACTAACGATTTTAGTTTGATTGGTTTTACAGATAGTGATTTTGCAGGTAGCGTTGATAGGAAGAGTACTTCTGGACATGCCTTTATTTTAGGCACAGGTGTGGTCACATGGGCATCCAAAAAGCAGCGTATAGTGACACTTTCATCAGCTGAAGCAGAGTATGTTGCAGCCACATCAGCAGCATGTCAAGCAACATGGATGAGAAGAATATTGAAAGATTTATTACAGGGACAGAGAGAGTCAACACCAATTTTCTGTGATAACAAATCAGCAATAGCTTTATCAAAAAATCATGTGTTTCACAAGAGGAGTAAGCACATTGATACAAGATTTCACTTTATCAGAGAATTAGTGAACAATGGAGAAATCCATCTGGATTTTTGTAGATCTGAAGATCAATTAGCAGATATATTTACAGAGGCATTACCAAAAGAGACCTTTGATTATTTGAGACAAAATTTAGGCATTGTAAATGCTAAAATTGTAAGTGGTAGAAATTAAGTGGGAGTGTTAGAAACTCAAGTTAGTTTGAGATAATTTCTCCCACCTCCACTCATGCATGCAAGCTATTAAGCATCAGTTAGTAAACTGACAGTTAGGATTGAGTTAGTTAACTATCAGTTAGATATGAGTTTGTTTGAACAAGCAGTTAGTTAAGTAGTTGAAGTTAATTATAGATGAGTCTATTTTCAGTTATTGTTTAGATATTAAATCTATAAAAAAACGCTAAGGGCGCACATTGTAATCAAGGGAAAAAGAAGATGAATAAAATTGTGTTTTTCATAACAAGCAGTAGCTTTCTGAGTTCCAGGTAAACAGTTCTTGTTTTCTTGTTTATTTTTCTATTCATATTTTCCCTTCATCCAACAGCCCTGTGTAACAAATCCATTCGACTAATACAACTCTGCAAACGATTTAATCTTGGACTCACAAACAACTCAGTCTCATAATACTAATTAAAAATTTAAATAATATATATTTTTATTCCTCGACTTACAGATAATTTAATCTCATCACACAAATTATGTGATCATTTATTTAGGTTGAATCCTAGGGACATGCTGGAGAGGCTGAGGGGAAAGAGACTCATGTTCGTTGGCGACTCTCTCAATCGCAATCAATGGGAATCCTTGCTCTGTATTTTCAGAACAGTAGTGCGTCAAAACCGAAAATATTCTGGCGGCGATGGCGTCACTGTTTTTATAGCAAAGGCAAGCTCTGCAGATTCCAGACAACATTAATTTGCGCGTTACTCCCAGTGCGCGGTAGCATTAATGGTAATTGGTTGATTGTTTGATGCAGGAATTTAACTGTTCGGTGGAATTTAATTGGGCACCGTTTTTGGTGGAACAAGGCATCATCAACGCCGGTAATGAAAGCAGAGAGATACTGAGGCTGGATGCAATTGACAAGCACGGAGCTCACTGGAGGGATGTGGATATCCTCGTCTTCAACACAGGGCATTGGTGGACACATGGCAATAAAGTGCAATTGTAAGTTGTAACCCCCCTTCCAGTTCTTATTTTCTTTCAACGCTACTTCTGTCACGTTTGCATGCCATTGAAAATACTTTGCCTTGGTCGATTCATATCCTTTGTTTTGAAACCAACCTTCATAGGCACTAAAGGAGGCGAGGTTTACCTGGTGTGAATCCTGGCTCATAAAGAACTTACCATACTCTAAAGTAGATATTTATTAAAACATTAAAATATAGAATAAAAAAAATCAAGTTTTTTAATAAATTTAAAATATTTTTTAATTAAAGAAAATCAGAGTGTAGATTGGCAGTGTGATTGTTAAGTTGCATAATAATTGTGACAATAATATTAGAGAGACTTCCGAACTGGAACTCTAGAAAATTGTCTCTGAAAATGAAAACTCAATCAAATTTTTTAGATTTCAAATAAGATCTGAAACCTAAGAACATGCCGAAGCCTATGAATTTTGGCCGAACAATACCATCTCTCAATAAAACATGTTACATAAAACGAATAGCATCTTAAAAAGATTTTTTTTTTCGTATACTCTTAACTCTTAGTTATTAGAATTATGCATTTAAATTTTACATAACTAAACTTACAATATATTAAGGAATAAAACAACATTCTAAAATTTAATATACAAATATATCTAAAAGACTAGATCATATCAAATATATTGAATATACAAGCACTTTTATCCTTAAATTAAGGGAACAGCAAAATAATACCCTCCAAAGAAAATGGACCATAAAAACTCAGCTTTACCTTTCTAAAAAGTTTAGAAAAGTAAATTTTAATCTAATTTTTAGTTATTGAGTTATTAGAGTCGCAAGTTTAAAACTTATCATAAAAATTGGTTTTTAGCTTTTTAAAAAGCTAAAAAGTTTTAACAGTATATAATAAATAATTAATTTTGTCAATATATGGTATGTATTGAACGATAAAATTTATATATAATAAATAATTAATTTTATAAGAAATTAAACTTATAATATAATAGAGAATGAAACAATAATTTTCTGATCCATCTTTTAAAATTTAATATACTAACATACCCAAAAATATAATTAACTGTTGACTAATAAAACATATCAAAAAATACTAAATATACAAAAAATTCAATATTTAACCAACTGAATATACTAACAAAATTATTACTTAAAAAAATAACTTATAAAAACTCAACAAAATTATTATTTAAAGAAAAATAACCTATAGAAACTCAACAGTGAACGAACCTTCCTTACCAAAAAAATTAAAAAACAAATTTAAATCTTAACTCTTAATTATTAACTTATTAGAGTCACAAGTTTAAAACCCATCATAGAAACTGGGTTTTGAACCTTCCTAGAAAGCTATTTATTTTTTAAGAGAGTTTGTGTATGGTAAATAGTTATCTTTGCAGGTATGTGGTGTGTATTGGTTGACAGAGTTTGTATATGGTAAATAATTAGCTTTGTAGTTATGTGGTGTGTATTGGCTAACTTGAAATATTCAGAAGGAACAAATACACATATTTTTAAGTCTCTGATGAAAACATTTGTTTTTAAGTTGTAACAGAAGAGATTTTTATATGGAGGGAAATTACCTTCACCCTGAGTTGGATCCACTGGTTGCCTTCAAAAGAGCGTTGACGACATGGGCGAATTGGATAGATTACAACATTGATCCAGCCAAAACCAAATTATTTTTCCGCGGATATTCTCCTACTCATTTCAGGCAAGCTTTCTTCACCTGATAAGGTTGTATACCTCTTGGTGCTATAAAATAAGGCTAGATATAAATTTTCTGTTAGGGTTGAATGTTGCAGTTCCAACCAATGGAATAAGCCCAAGGGACACAAGTGTAATTTTGAAAGGGATCCAATTTTGGAGGAGCGTTATGTAAATCCTTATCCTGAAAGAATGAAAATGGTGGAGGAGGTGGTGGGGCAGATGAAATTTCCAGTTTCTATCATGAACATAACGAGGCTGTCGGATTTTCGGAAGGATGCACATCCGGCAGTGTACAGAGGCAAGAAGAAGTTAACTGCAGAGCAGCGCAAAAATCCGGATCAGTTTGGAGATTGCAGTCACTGGTGTTTGCCTGGATTACCAGATATTTGGAACGAGTTATTGTATGCCAGCTTACTAATCCAGGGTCAACTTACTGATTCCCATATATTATTATAACCCCTTTTTCCATAGTTATTATTTATAGCTTTGTCGTTCTTTGCCTGATCGAACGGATCTGTATTAATATTCTATGAACGTCTATTCTTTTTTCTTTCCAGATCACTACTCAAGAATAAATTGAATATGTAATATTGGAGATCCAATTTAACATGGATTCTCTTTGATTGCATAGAGAAGATTAAGTAAACCAGCTAAAAAATTAAAAGTTAGGTCTCATAGTGACTAATCTCTGTATCTATTTTGCAGATTGTATAGTTCATGCTAATGTAGAATGGCTACTTAAAACATGATTTTGCATTGCTTATGACAAAACCAATAAAAACTAAGTGTTTCACTGTTGGGTTATCAAGCATTGTGCAAATAAGTTGTACGTTTGATTTAAAATTTGAAAAATTCCAAAGGAAATTTAAGGCATTGCAATGGCTTTTTCATTTCACAAATCTTATAAAGAGAGTATGTTTTACCTAATAGTATATCTCCCAAAAAAGAAATGTAAGTGAAAAAATATGATATGCATGTGCTTCCCATAATCCTCACCTTGCTTCCGCTGCTAGATTAACTTTAAATTTATTCATTTCTATAGTTTGATTCCCTTGCTATCAATTGCCATGACTACTGGATAAAAATTGAGAGAAAAGCATGTTTAATTCGTACGACAGGTTCAAACCCTGATGCAGTGGACAATATTGTGTTTAATTGTAAGTTGTACATGGCTAGACTGTGCGGAACGTAATCTAAGAAGCATAAAATTAATCACACAATTGTATGCGAAAGTTTGATATGTAGAAATGCAACTTTAATTCAATATACAAAATAGGGAAAGTATAGATCTAATAGGACTAAGAAAGCTAGTTTTTATGATAAAAAAAAGGATAAATGTCCTCGCTGATTTGTCTAGACTGAATGAAAGAATCCAAAGCTACAAATGTGTTTGAATGATAGATACCAAAAGCATGCTAACAAATTAGTTTCTGGTTTGTGTATGTTCTCTCATTTTTCTGCCCTTATGGGATAGATGATTACAATATATACACATTATTACGAGAAGCAATTACAACGATGATGGCTATAAAAGGATGGTAGTTCATCATTTGGCCGAGTGACAGTTGGACTTCTTCTTGCATATGCATGATTGGACTTCTAATTGTACATTCAATTAACATTGGATCTAACTTGTTGTAGACCTACAAAAATTTAGTTGGCATACCGTGTGGCAGGAGGACCCTAGCACGTCGATATTAAGTATGCACATGAAACCTTTGACATGCATTGTGGTGGTGCACAAAGAAACCACCATACAACTCCAATTTTATGCACATGCTTCTAGTGAAGGAGTTACACATGGATTTTGGGAAGGCGTGTGCAAGAAAAGACTTCTAGACAACAAGGGACAAGACTTGGCAGAACCTCAAGGAGGTACCATGAGCTTGCACACAAATAATAAGATGTTGTACATGTGGGAGATCTGAAGTATAATTGAGTAATGCACTGACTTGTGCAAAAGCTGCACATAGATGATTTGCCCTTTCTTGAGGAGCAAAGGACCTAATTGCAGATTTGGTCAACTGTGCGAATTGATCCTAGAATTGCTAAGGGTTGTACCACATACCCAAATTAACGTATTGCCCTACCTAAAAACTTATAAAAATGAATGTGTGTCATGATGGGTACACGTAGTGGTCATTTTACTAATTGGATCCTTTAGCATGTTCAAGATCCAAACATAAAAAATGTTAAGGTGCTGTTGGCTCAAGCAAAGGAAGGTAGTATGGCTTCAGAAGTTCCATGTTAAAGATTGGATGCAAACCCAAGTATTACAACATGTTAATAAAATAACCATTCTCTCTAGTTGTGCAGAGGATGGTGTGTGGATCATAGCACATAGGATTGATCTTGTGATGTAGACCTTTGAAGTGTTCCTTTTGAAGATGCAACCCGACTGTATTTCCCACCTTGAACTGATGAGGTGTGTGGTGTTCATTATGGCATTATTTATAATTCAATTATTGGTATGAGAGTATATTTTGAACCTACTAGTGAGTGTTATGGATGCATTTAAAAAAAATGTGCCTTATCTATTTCCTATTCTTGTGAATGCGATTTTGTGTCGAATGATGCATGGTAGGATATGTCTAGAGGTGTCACTAGCAAGAACCTAAGACATATTTGGAAAGGAATATTCCCCATAGTGACGTATAATGCTAGTTATAAACATACTACATATATAAAAAGTTAAATCTTAACTGTGCATATGCACACTATTGTACATGCACAAAAGATGAATAGGTGTGCAGTTGAGGACTTTAGATAAAATGCCCATCTTTATGAAATGAAATGTGGTTGACTAGTTCAAGTGTATATCCATCAGTCCCATAGAGCTTGCTAAAAATGGTTGAAAAACCATGGATAATGGTCATATATAGTAGATTTTGGGAATAAAAATGCACCAAACATGGCTACAAAAAGAACATGCAGTTTTTAGTGTGTTGATGCTTTTCTAATAAGAAATTATGATGGCTATCTTAGAGAACTTATACACTTCAACAAACACAGATTCATTTTTTTTCATAAGCAGTTCAGTCATTAAATCCATGATGATGGATTCCCATGGTTAGGAAGGAATTCGTAGAGGCGTGTAAAATCCTAGCTTCATGTTTGTAAGCTTGGTGATATAACAAAGAATGAAAGACATGATGTGGTGATCAATATATGTGCACAAGTACAATGAGTAGAATTTATTTTACAATTCTTCTAGTATCTTGGTGACACCAAATTATCCTACTTTCTTATCATAACTTATGCCTCCTAAATGAGTCTTTAGAAATGTGTGCCGTCAGGAGCACATAGATGTCCAAGCTTGTAGAAAAGCTTGTCAGACATGTAGAAGTCCCAAACATATTCACCATGTGTAAGGTAAATATAAGTGTCTATGAAGTGCTTGTTTGTTGATCAGAGAGTTCCTAGTCAATTAAGTTATGACCATGCATGCCAACACTATGATGATCAAATGAACCAATGTTTGGCTGAGGCAATATGCTGCCTTATTATTCTTCCCCTTCTTTTTCTTTATTACCAGATGGAATCACTATAGGTAAATCATCCACTTCATGTGGCATACATTCTCTAGCTTAATCTGTGCTTGTAATAAATTAAGTGGTTTATTATCAAAATGAATGACTATCCCCTTCCCAAGATGTAATGTTTCCAATGCTTTACTGATTGCACAACATCATACAACTATTTTTGATAGGTGTAATACCACTGAGCCATGTCACTAAATGTTTTTTAATGATAGGTGACCAAATGTCCATGCTAAATGAGTACTGCACTGAGTGTAAAGTTAGATGCATCAGTGTAAATCTCTAAGGAGTGGGCAATGTCAGTGATTTTTAGAAGATGTGCTACATAGATACGCTTCTTGAGCTTCTCAAAATCATGTTGTTATGAAGGTGTCCATTAGAATGCCACCTTGGCAAATATTATTTGACTGAGATAAAATGTAATGTATGAAAAACCAAGAATAAATTTTATATAGAATTTAGAAAATTCAAGAAAACACCTCAATTAGGGGAGATTGCACGGAGTTAGATAGTCTTGGATTATCTTGATCTCTCTAGATATACACAGATGCCACTATAGTCAATTACATAGCTTAAGTGTTGAACCTTTGTAGTTTCAAATGTACACTTTAATAAGCTGGATTGTAGTTTGTATTTGTGTAATGTGTTTAAGACATGCGAGATGTGATCCACATGCTCCTCCCAAGTCTTGTTGAATATGAGAATTTTATCCAAGTAAATGATGGTGAAGAAGTTGAGGAAGAGTTTGACTAGGTCATCCATTAAGTGCATGAATGTTGTAACACAATTATCAAGTTGAAAGACATAACTAATCGTTCATACAATCCTTCGTTGGTATTGAATGCTACCTTTCTAACATCCTTAAAGTGGAATATAACTTCAATCTAGGTTGATCTTGGTGAAGTGTTGTGCACCTCAGAGCGAATCCACAAAGTCTTCAATACACATAATTGGGCACCAATTCTTCATCATTATCTTTTTTAATCCTAATCTTTCCTTGATCAAGAAGCTCTTAGATGTAGGTTTGATCCTCATTTTTAGCCTAAATGGACCTATAGTATAGTGGATAGTTTTGAAGAAGGGATCCAAGAACTAGATTGATGTGATGCCTTACTGTATAATGTGTTGGCATACCCTTTGGTTATTTGAAGTCATTTTCATGTTGCTACAATAACTTGCTGAGTTATTATTGCTATGATGGTGTTTACACAATTTGACACATTAAAAATGCACACTTTTTATCATGAGCAAGTGCTTTTGGGAGAACAACGAGGAACACAAAATTTTACATGTACGATACGAGTTTCTAAGATTTTTTTGGCAAAGACCAAAGTGATGTTTTAAATTGAAGCGAACTCCAAGAGGTTGAAGATGTGATCTTTGACATGAACATTACTTCACTGCGATTTGGATTGATATGAAGCTTATCAGTCATACAAATATAGTCTTCCTCGCGAGATGTCACAAACTTGTAGAGGTGCAATGTCATAGGTGACATTTTATTCCATATGCTTGAATTTTGACTAAAAAGTGCATTATTGTCAAACTTATATATCCTTCTCCTATTAAAAATAACCCAAATAGTACAGTTTTGGATGCGCAACAACGGTAAGGCCAAGATGTTGGGTTGTACCTTGTGAAATGATGTTCTTTTGGATTCCACTATCAATGATGGCATAGAGGGGTTGGCCCTTCACCTAGAACGTAGAATGGAAGAGATGTTTCTATTATTTTAAGATGTTAATGGAAGTGGCATTGGTGCTCAAACAAATGTCTTTTGAATTAGTTTCATATCTTTACGTAGGACTTGATGTAGACTACACAAGTAAGGATTGTTGTGCATGACATTCAAAATCATATTGTGAGCTTGTATGGTTTCAATGGAACAATTTGTCACATTGGTTCTTTTTTCTTTTGTCTAGCACATAATACTTTGTAGTTTTATGTTGTTGTGCGACCTTATTAGGATAATCATCCTTACGTGTCATGTTTTTCTTATGCGTGACATGGGTGGATGGTGAATTTTTCATGGTAGTGTTCTTTTCAGTGGTTCCATATGAAGAAGAAAACATCTACTTCATATTTACCTTAGCCTTAATTTTGGCAGCGTTGTGGTATGCTTTCCCAAATATGTCAGAAATTAAGAACTCTAACTTTGCATGAAATTAAGGTGAAAGTCAACTGATGTACTTCAAAACTTTACATTGCTTCATCAAATCCAGACACAGACACACAATGTAGTCATGAAACTCACTACTGTAGTATTTAAATAAATGATCCTTACCTTGGTACAATTACTATAACTTGATGCATTCATCCTAAAAGTGTTTGAGGGGGTAGTACTCATCCTTCAATCCATCAAAAAGATTCTTCTAATGCTCGATTCATATGTAGTCTTGTGAGCATTGTGCATTGAGGTCTCCCAATAGAGAGACACCAGAATGGACATCTCCAACATAATTAATGTGATATTGTTAGCATTGGTGAATTAGTTTTTTACATCCTTAACTACTAGCATGTATTGGAATATGTGTGGCTAAATTTTGGCTAGTTTAACCTTTTAATTAGTCATATAATAATTTTTATTTCTTCATATTGGTAGTAAGGCCAGTTTATGAAGTATCCATAGCCTAAGAGATTATATATAGGGTGTAGTAGATAGTATTAGAGGATCATGTTAAAAACAATCCCTAGAATCTCCCTTCAGAGCATGCTAGACATTCTAGTCTCTAAACATTATGATGAGATACCAAATTAATATAAGAATCATAAGTAGATGAAAAACTTAACTCAATGCAATGCCATACATAGATTTGTATTCTTTATTCGTTACATAAATATCTACGCTCTTATCATTCCTATTATTTTGTTAATTAAAACTAAACACATTATACAACGACACATTCATTCACCCAAAAAAAAAAATACTCAACACAATATATATTCATATATAATTTAGGTGAAATTATACAGAGTAATATAGTTTCATCTGTTTACAAAATTTTCTAACATTTCATTTTACAAATGTAAGGTACATATGAACTGCGAAGAGAATACAACTCTTCATTTTCTTGACCTTTCATTCCCTATATTGAATTTTCTGAGGTACCCATTCAAACTTCCTTGTGTTTTATTGACTTTACATGAAAACATGTTTTATAAAAACTATGCCAATGTGTTCACTTGTCACATGTTTAAACTTACAAAATTTGTGGTTGTGACGTTGATCTTGACACCTCTTCCTAAAATAGATATATCACTCTACACTTTCCCCCCTCCTCTTTCACTACCATATTCACTACAATGGATCATGGGGATGGAGTAATTTCAATGAACATAATGGAGCCGACTCATTTCGAACCTAGCATGTTCAAAAAAATTTACAGAAGAAAAAGTATTTCTCCTCTTCTTCACATGCACATCATTCTTGATATCATCAACTACCACCTTATATAACTCTTTGGATGTGACTCCTAATCGATGAAGATCGTACTCAAATATGATGGTGGGCTTCAGAGGGTCACTAAACCATGGTATTGAATGCTACCTTTCTAACATCCTTAAAGTGGAATATAACTTCAATCTAGGTTGATCTTGGTGAAGTGTTGTGCACCTCAGAGCGAATCCACAAAGTCTTCAATACACATAATTGGGCACCAATTCTTCATCATTATCTTTTTTAGTCCTAATCTTTCCTTGATCAAGAAGCTCTTAGATCTAGGTTTGATCCTCATTTTTAGCCTAAATGGACCTATAGTATAGTGGATAGTTTTGAATAAGGGATCCAAGAACTAGATTGATGTGATGCCTTACTGTATAATGTGTTGGCATACCCTTTGGTTATTTGAAGTCATTTTCATGTTGCTACAATAACTTGTTGAGTTATTATTGCTATGATGGTGTTTACACAATTTGACACATTAAAAATGCACACTTTTTATCATGAGCAAGTGCTTTTGGGAGAACAACGAGGAACACAAAATTTTACATGTACGATACGAGTTTCTAAGATTTTTTTGGCAAAGACCAAAGTGATTTTTTAAATTGAAGCGAACTCCAAGAGGTTGAAGATGTGATCTTTGACATGAACATTACTTCACTGCGATTTGGATTGATATGAAGCTTATCAGTCATACAAATATAGTCTTCCTAGCGAGATGTCAAAAACTTGTAGAGGTGCAATGTCATAAGTGACATTTTATTCCATATGCTTGAATTTTGACTAAAAAGTGCATTATTGTCAAGCTTATATATCCTTCTCCTATTAAAAATAACCCAAATAGTACGGTTTTGGATGCGCAACAATGGTAAGGCCAAGATGTTGGGTTGTACCTTGTGAAATGATGTTCTTTTGGATTCCACTATCAATGATGGCATAGAGGGGTTGGCCCTTCACCTAGAACGTAGAATGGAAGAGATGTTTCTATTATTTTAAGATGTTAATGGAAGTGGCATTGGTGCTCAAACAAATGTCTTTTGAATTAGTTTCATATCTTTACGTAGGACTTGATGTAGACTGCACAAGTAAGGATTGTTGTGCATGACATTCAAAATCATATTGTGAGCTTGTATGGTTTCAATGGAACAATTTTTCACATTGGTTCTTTTTTCTTTTGTCTAGCACATAATACTTTGTAGTTTTATGTTGTTGTGCGACCTTATTAGGATAATCATCCTTACGTGTCATGTTTTTCTTATGCGTGACATGGGTGGATGGTGAATTTTTCATGGTAGTGTTCTTTTCAGTGGTTCCATATGAAGAAGAAAACATTTACTTCATATTTACCTTAGCCTTAATTTTGGCAGCGTTGTGGTATGCTTTCCCAAATATGTCAGAAATTAAGAACTCTAACTTTGCATGAAATTAAGGTGAAAGTCAACTGATGTACTTCAAAACTTTACATTGCTTCATCAAATCCTGACACAGACACACAATGTAGTCATGAAACTCACTAGTGTAGTATTCAAATGAATGATCCTTACCTTGGTACAATTACTATAACTTGATGCATTCATCCTAAAAGTGTTTGAGGGGGTAGTACTCATCCTTCAAATACTCGATTCATATGTAGTCTTGTGAGCATTGTGCATTGAGGTCTCCCAATAGAGAGACACCAGAATGGACATCTCCAACATAATTAATGTGATATTGTTAGCATTGGTGAATTAGTTTTTTACATCCTTAACTACTAGCATGTATTGGAATATGTGTGGCTAAATTTTGGCTAGTTTAACCTTTTAATTAGTCATATAATAATTTTTATTTCTTCATATTGGTAGTAAGGTCAGTTTATGAAGTATCCATAGCCTAAGAGATTATATATAGGGTGTAGTAGATAGTATTAGAGGATCATGTTAAAAACAATCCCTAGAATCTCTCTTCAGAGCATGCTAGACATTCTAGTCTCTAAACATTATGATGAGATACCAAATTAATATAAGAATCATAAGTAGATGAAAAACTTAACTCAATGCAATGCCATACATAGATTTGTATTCTTTATTCGTTACATAAATATCTACGCTCTTATCATTCCTATTATTTTGTTAATTAAAACTAAACACATTATACAACGACACATTCATTCACCCAAAAAAAAAAATACTCAACACAATATATATTCATATATAATTTAGGTGAAATTATACAGAGTAATATAGTTTCATCTATTTACAAAATTTTCTAACATTTCATTTTAAAAATGTAAGGTACATATGAACTGCGAAGAGAATACAACTCTTCATTTTCTTGACCTTTCATTCCCTATATTGAAGTTTCTGAGGTACCCATTCAAACTTCCTTGTGTTTTATTGACTTTACATGAAAACATGTTTTATAAAAACTATGCCAATGTGTTCACTTGTCACATGTTTAAACTTACAAAATTTGTGGTTGTGACGTTGATCTTGACACCTCTTCCTAAAATAGATATATCACTCTACACTTTCCCCCCTCCTCTTTCACTACCATATTCACTACAATGGATCATGGGGATGGAGTAATTTCAATGAACATAATGGAGCCGACTCATTTCGAACCTAGCATGTTCAAAAAAATTTACAGAAGAAAAAGTATTTCTCCTCTTCTTCACATGCACATCATTCTTGATATCATCAACTACCACCTTATATAACTCTTTGGATGTGACTCCTAATCGATGAAGATCGTACTCAAATATGATGGTGGGCATCAAAGGGTCACTAAACCATGGTGTTGATCTAAAGGTCTTTTTTACGAGCTACGATGGTTGTGGACTCGGTGCTTTGCACTTTGCTAGAGCTCCTTGTGATCAAGAGGATGTTAGTTGTGATTAATCCTATGATTTAACCTAAAGTTGTGCTTTTATCTACAGTTGAGCTTGCATTTTGGCTTATGGTTGATCTTGTGGTTGGTCAACTCCTAACGGTATGGAACATATCGGCTGGATGCTCGAGTTAACCAAGTTATTATGCTTAATAAATTCTATTTAAGGCATGTGGATGTCAATAAAGAAAGGAAGGGGAAACGTTGGTGGTTTTCCAAATCATGTATTGTGCTTTGCACTCCATTGTGTAGCTTGGTAATGGCTACAATATGTGCAAGATATTTTAGGATGTCCTCGAGCACACATTGATGTGTTACTATCATGTTTTGAATTTGCAGCCACCATTCTAAGAACTTTCCTAGGTAAAGATGGTTTTGTTCATATCAAGGCCATAATAAATTGAGGAAGGCATTATCTATCCAATAATCCAAATTTGGAGCAATTGATCCTTCAGGAGATGTCCACTATGTAAAATGGAGCAAAAGTACTAGAAGTTGGTATTGGAATGATTGAGTTGTGCTGACCAACAACTTTTTTGTGTTTGTTATGAGCTCTATTGTGAGGAAGTTAGATCAATTAGATTCCTCTCCCACCTGACCATAAAATGTGTAAAATTAATTACACCCTTCATTAACTTCTTGGCACCTTTTCTGCTCTGCCAATATCAACACATAATGCACTCTGTGATAACTTTAATTGGTGCATCAGTAACATGTTCAATGGGATATCCTCTAGTTGTTATAGCATATTTTTCTTGAATTTTTGAGTGGATGGGAGGTTTCTTTGTGGCATATACCTGTAATTACTTCCCTCTTTCTGAAAATATTTCGGCCTCCATAATGGTATTGGCATTGATGTGGATTGTCACCTATTGTTAAAAAAGAACAACTCCCTCATTTTGATTGCTAAATAGGGTCATCATATTAATTCCTCATGCTAGCTGCTAACTAAAAATAGGCAATCGCACTAAAAAATCAACTTCTGATCCTCACAATATATTAGGAAGTGCAAGTACTACCTATTTTGGTGTAACTCCTTAGGGCTGAAAAAAGCACTCTCTATTTGTTGGATCAATGAATTCAAATGGCTCAGTGTTATTTTATCTATCTTGTCGTAACACTTACCCAATTCTCAACTCTTCATTCTAAGTGTCAATCAAAGGAACAATGATTTGATACATGTAAATTTTATCTTTTACTCGCTCCTTCTTCCATGAGATGCACTGCGAACAATTCTAATCAATCTCATCGCTAACTCGCAAAGTTTTTGTTGAATATTGGCAACAAAATTTCTCATTCACTTAGGTTTACAAGTGTGAGTTGCATTGGTATCCCACCTTTTATATAAAAATAAACAAAATCTTTCCCCTGCTTGTGCTTATCCACATATATACCTTTCACACGCCTACATGTTTGTTTTAAATTCAAATAGTTGTTTGGATTTTACCCATGTTCATTCTTAATTGTTTATTTATTTCAATTCAAGGATGTGGCATGTCATCATTTTGTTTTCCAATACTTTGCCCTTTTGAACATTAACTGCTTTTAAAAAAATATACCAGTTTTTGGAGCATTGCTATATTATTTTTGTCTTGTCATTAACTACCTTGTGCAATTGGCAATCATTCATCCTTTTTCCCTCTCATTTGTTTAGTCTCACCTCATTACCAGACTTAGATATTTTGTAAAGAAAGAACATATCCCTCTCATGAACCTGATCCTGTGTTGCTTTAAACAATGGTATAGAAAAAATCATTATGTTCCATCATGATATATCATGTGATTGAAATTATGTTACATTCTCCTAATTACATCTTCTACTACTACTAACCCTAAAAATATAAAACAACTTGTAAAAGTGAAATCCTAATCTACTTTATGCCATAACACTTATTTTTAGAATTTATTCTAGCTATAAATCATCGTGATAGGGCTTGAGCCTATAACCATTTATCTCTCCTAGAATAATATTTCCTTAGAGAACTTGAATTAATATGGTGCCTTCTTCCAACACTTGATGAATTATATAAGGCCATTTCCATTTCAAGTGCAACTTTCCTTGATGTGTCTTGAATCCGATCTCATATAAAAAGATCATTTGTTCAAATTGGAATTCTTTGGAAAACAAGTTGTAATCGTGCAATACCTTTTGAATTTGCTTATGAACCTCATAAGTCCAATTTGCTAATCACCTTGTTTCTTCCATGTGACTTAGTTCCAACAAATGTTGTTTCAAATATTCTTTGTCCCCTACCTGCATTATCATTGCACTTTACAAGTTGGGTACTATGTATTCCATTAACATCACAACTTCCATTCCATACACAATTAAACATTTTTAGATTGTTATACGGTACCATAAGATTGCTAGTATGAGATCTCCCCAGTCATCCCTCTGAACATTAAAAATCTTAGTAAGAATCTTCTCTAAAACCCTATCAGACACTTCTTCTTGGTCATTTTCTTGAGGATGATACATTGTACTCTCATGATGTGAAATCATAAATTATTTTGTTAAGGTTTTGATATTATTATTTAGAAAATGTGTACCCATATCAGTTATCAACTTCTATAGGCATCCAAACCTTGTTATAATGTTTTCATATAAAATTTTTGTAACATCTTTTTTGCTAAAACTTGGAATTGTAGCTGCCTCAACCCATTTAGTGAAATAGTTTGTCACAATTATAATACATCTACCATTATATCACTTATATGCAGGGTTAATATGCCCCAAAAAATAAATGCTCCACTGCTCCAATAGTTGTGTATCCAAAACTAGATTCAAAGGCATCTCATTCCTCTGGTTAGGTTTTCTCATACATTAACAAATGTCATAGTTTTTCACAATCATGTGTGCATACTAAAATAATGTTGGCCACCAAAGCCCACTTTGTAATTTTTTTATCATAGTTAATTCACCTATGCAATGTCTTCTCAATATGATTTTATGCAATTATTGTAACTGACAATCCTCTCTTCTTTTTGGTTTTACCAACTCCACCAAATTTAGAGTATATGTGCGTGTACAGGGCTCAAATAAAAATTATAATTTCCTCAACGTCTTTGGGTAGTTAACCAACTCCCCGGCAGCAATTGAAATTTATATCCTATTTCCCACATCAAGAAGAAATTCTCATGAATTCTGTTAGGAACCTGTGGAAGCACAATTGATTACTTTTCTTATAAGCAATTAAATACAGAATTATACCAGAATGATTAAGTAACTAGAAACTTGAAACAACAAATAATTTGAAAGACAATACACAATCTTGTATTAAATAATCTTCAGAAGAAAATACAATAAAGAAGATGCCACTTCTTCTTCCACCTCTAAGGCTTGCCACACCTCAAGGACTTCTTCCCTCTCTCTCTTTTGCTCAACCACAACTAACTCAACAACCTGAGTTGTTATCCCCTCCTTGATAGCTTCAGCTGATCTCCTTGACCTTACACCTTGCAGATCTCCTTGACCTTGCTTTCTTGCTTCAATGCTTTACTTGCCTTAATTACAATACATGCCCATGGATCTCTTAAATAGGATCCCATGCATACAATAATTAGACTTCTAATTACAATAATTAGAAACACAGACTCAAGACTTAAATTAGTCTTCAACATGCAAACACTCTCAGACCTCTTAAATTAGACGTGTCTAATTCTGAAAATGCATTTTGGAAACACATGCAGAAGCATGCACACGCACAGGTGACCGACGTCAATTGCTATCAGTCTGCTGCTGACCGACATCGGCCGATCCCTGGTCCCTGGCTGATCGACGTCGGCAACACTGTCGATGCTAGTTACTGTCTGAACTCAGTAACTCTTTGATTAGCTTTTTGGTGAAGCTTTTAGCTCCACAACTTAACAATCTCCCACTTGGAGATAAACAGCTGCACCTGTACAACAACCTCCACTAACCATCTCAGGCACCTCCATCTTCAAGCTCAATTTTGAAGACCAACCACCACACATCCTGTGATGTTATACCTGTCATCCAAGTCCCCTGCCATATCTAATCTTTCTGACAACTCCCACTGCTTGAGAAAACTCAGGTCTACACTAGACCTTATGTGATTTCGAACACTGTTCTAAGCTCAGCTTGAACTGTCCAGCCATAGGTGTGCTTACCGATTCTGCATCCTACATCTTGAACCCTACCAACACCTTCTTCACATCAGCTCCCACTAGGGACACAATCAACCTGTGATCTTCCATGTCTCTAAACATACTTATGCTAAAGAATCTTGCTGCTCCTAGATTCTTCATGACACCCCTCTAAACTAACTTTACCTTTAGCTCAGCAACTCCCTGTATATGTAACCCTGCAACAAGCAACACAATACAGTAACAGGATAATGTAGCTAATATTATCCAACATGGGAAAGAGAAATACAATGGTCAAACTTCCATTGTCCTGCAGCTTACTCAAAACCTTATACATTGGCCTTCCGTCTCACGTATCCATTTCCACTCTTCTCCATCCTGAACATCCATTCATCTCTCAGTGTTTTCTTTCAGCTGACAACTCCACCAACAACTCCTATTTGGTTCTTCTCCAAGAAATCACATTCCTCATCCATGCCAAGCTCCCACTGTTTTTTGGATCTACCTGTTCTGCTTCTTTAATAACTTCTTGATTCTTGACCATCAGTGAGCACCAAGTAGTGTAAAGAAGGGAAATGATGAATTTGAGGCTTACTTACCCATTCAGTCCTCCATATGGGCGTTTGAGACTCCCTGATAGCTTGCTGTCCACCGAAAATCTGTCTCAGTGACCGATCTCGGCCATCTCTCAGTCTGCACCCGACCAATGTCAGTTCCATGCGACTGACTCATCGCTGACGTCAGTTCTCGCTGACCGATGCAGGTGTTTATCTGTTCAAAGTCACCGACGCTGAGCTTCACCCAGCCGATGTCGGTCCCTATCTGGATGCCGACGTCGGTCCTCTAACCAATGTCGGTCTTTGTGTTTTACTTGTGAGTGATGACTTCTATCCGTGAGCTCATCTTGGATCAAAACCTTATCCATATTGCCCTGCTCAAAATTATTCAGCTCCTGTGACTGATTTCTGTCCATCATCTCCTCCATAAACACCAAGGCTTCCCTGTTCTTGTCAAAAGCATCACATTTCTTTTTCCTGCACTGAACTCGATCTATGCCCTTCAAATCTGAACTCATATTTTTTGACTCAAGAACATGCATCTCCTTCTTATTCATGTGACTAAGCCTATTAAGCCACATCTCCGAATCTACAGCTGAACCAGAAGAAGAATTAGTAATACAAGTAGATAGGTAAAGTGTACCTACTTTCTTACCTCTTACTAAAACAAGTGCACCCTTAGAAACCTTTCAAGAATCTGCTGTGAGGGTTACTGTACATCCCTTATCACCCAACTTCCTTACAAAAACCAAACTCTGCTTCAGGACTGGGGCATGCATAACCTCCTTCAACACCCATGTGTTGCCCGTCTGCAATTTCAGTTGCACTTTTCCTTTGCCAACCATTTGACAAGGCATACCATCTCCTAAGTAAAGCACTCCAAAGTCTCCCTAGACATACTCATGAAACAAATCTCTATTTGGGGATGCATGAAAAGAAAAACCAGAATCTAAAACCCATGATTCTAGCTGTCTATCTAAAAAAAGTATGAGAGCATCCTGTGCCACAATACCTGCAGCTTTTGCTTCTTCATTACCTTTATGTTGATTTTCTTTATCCTTCAACCAACAGTATTTCTTTGTGTGTCCTCTATTTTCACAAAACCAGCAGGTGATACCTCTGGATTCGGATCTCCTTCCCATCTGTGACTTTGATTTCCCTTGCTCAACCTTCTCTCTTTGCTTTCCCCTGCTTTCAGCACTTAGAGCATTCCCTGATGATTCACCTGTGCTTTTCTTGCGAATCTCTTCATTCAAGATTACACTAACCACATCATCAACTTTTAAGATTTTAGAAGCAGACGCAGTATTACTTACTGTCATTACCAAACTCTCCCAACTTTCAAGTGATGAGCATAAAATTAAGAGAGCCTTTATTTCATCATCAAAAACAATATTGACTGAATTTAACTGGTTTACCAAACCATGTAAATCACTAAGATGAGTATACACCAATCCACCTTCCTACATTTGTAAAGTAAATAGCTGCTTCATAAGAAATACCTTATTTGAAGTAGAGGGCTTTTCATATAGATTTGCAAAAGATTTTATCAACTCTTCCGTTGTCTTACACTATGATAAGTTGGAAATCACAGACGATGCAAGGCTCAACCTTATGGATCCTAGAGCCTTCCGATCAAGAACATTCCATTCTTCATCCTTCATGTCTGTGGGCTTGCATGCCACCCCACCCAATGGTAAGTACAAATCTTTCTGATACAGATAATCTTCTATCTGCATCTTCTAATGTTGATAATTCTTGCCGTTAAACTTCTCCATTCGTAGTCTACTTTCTTCTGCCATTGCTGTACTCCCACTCAATCAAAAATTCCTGAGAATGACTTGTAATCAAACAATAACGTACTCCCTGCAACCTTAGCTCTGATACCAACTGTTAGGAACCCGTGGAAGCACATTTGATTACTTTTCTTATAAGCAATTAAACACAGAATTATACCAGAATGATTAAGTAACTAGAAACTTGAAACAACAAAAAATTTGAGAGACAATACACAATCTTGTATTAAATAATTTTCAAAAGAAAATACAATAAAGAAGATGCCACTTCTTCCACCTCTAAGGCTTGCCACACCTCAAGGACTTCTTCCCTCTCTCTCTTTTGCTCAACCAAAACTAACTCAACAACCTGAGTTGTTATCCCCTCCTTGATAGCTTCAGCTGATCTCCTTGACCTTACACCTTGCAGATCTCCTTGACCTTGCTTTCTTGCTTCAATGCTTTACTTGCCTTAATTACAATATATGCACATAGGTCTCTTAAATAGGATCCCATGCATATAATAATTAGACTTCTAATTACAATAATTAGAAACACAGACTCAAGACTTAAATTAGTTTTCAACATGCAAACACTCTCGGACCTCTTAAATTAGACGTGTCTAATTTTGGAAACGCGTTCTGGAAACACATGCAGAAGCATGCACACGCACAGGTGATCGACGTCGATTGCTATCAATCTGCTCCTGACCGACGTCGGCCGATCCCTGGTCCCTGGCTGACCGACGTCGGCAACACTACCGACGCTGGTTACTGTCTGAACTCAGTAACTCCCTGATTAGCTCCTTGGTGAAGCTTTTAGCTCCACAACTTAACAAATTCCCTGTCACATACCACATTTCGATCAAATTTGTTGAATGATTCTGCCTGATACTCGTGTGCAGGGGTTAAATTTGACGATCACCTCTACCTGTCAAGACAACTTTTTATGACGGTTTTTATATTAATGTTACCTTACACAAAACATTCATTTTTTATTTTTAACTTTCATTATTTTTGTATAAATATGAAAAAATATATTTTCATATATTAAAATGATATAACAATGATATTATTAATATAAATTATTTATTTTATTTTAAATATGTGTTAATGTATAAATTTCAATATAGCAATAGAAAAAATTGTATTGGATTTTTTTTTTTTTTAAACTTTTACATTTAATTTTCCTTTATGTTAAATCAAGCATTGCCCTAAAGCTAAAATATAATTCGCTGTATAAATGAGAGTTTTAAGAATAAAAATAGAGTAGGAGGAAATCATTTTAACACTGGAAAAATTCATGACTTAAGAAAGAACTTGATGATATCCTCACTTACGTAGTTGTTGCCACTGCCACTCATTCCTCTTTAAACACCAAGTATTCGTCCATTTCTAAGTTCTGGTGTGGGTGGCTCTACATAGAAAACAAAAACCTCAATATTAATATGAGAGTTGGACCTCAATTTTTTTTTAATTTTTTTAAAAAAGAATCGAATCTTGTATCAAAAGAAACCCCAAATTATAGATATGTAATGAATGAATGATTAATAGGTCACGCTAAACTATAAAAACAACAAAAATAAACTACATACCAAATCCCGTAAAGCAGCGAAACTCTTCCAATGTTGGAAAATTGCATAGCCTTCTGTATCAGCGTTCAACTCTTTTTACTTACTTGGAAGATCACATAACATTCTGTATCACAAAACAAACATGGGGTTTTATAGACGACCCAAACAGAGTTTAAGAACATAGAGCATTTGACAATCGGAGTCCAGAAACGCACAAATTAGAAAAAGGCAAGCAAGGAACAGACCGATGATCAACTTGACAAAAGATGGAATGTTTTAACCAAGAAAGATGTGAATCACGATTTCTGATGAGATGGCCAATAAAGGCAGCGCCTCGTAGACAGTATCCATACCCATTCAACTAGGGATACAACATTCTGAAACAATTTAACCTTTGATCGTGAGTCAATGTCAAATGACACTACCTATTGAATGAAGCGTGCTGCATTACGTACCAGCTTGCATTAAAATATATTAATATTATTGCAGTTAATAAGTCTGACTGACGGCATACAACAGAGCCCAGTATCCGTATGTTAATATTTTTAAACGCCCTATTTTTTTTTTGAACGTCATATTGACAGTTTCTCTATTTTTCTGCCCATCTAATTAAACGGTTGAAAATATTTTTTCACTGTATTTTACAGTTAAAAAAAGCAAACAACGTGTAAACAGCCGCCAAATTTAACCGTTGTAATAACGTGTGTTGTATTAAAAGAGTGTACTGATTCGATTTGATTATTTTGGAGTGTGACTTTTCTATTTGTATAATTAATTATGTACATTTTTCAGTAAGAAAAGAGCGTACTGGTGCTACAGGTAAACCACCGCCCCCGTGCATGGACTACGATTATCCACCCCCCTCCCAAAATATTTGAAGATAGCATGGGCATGGAGCTGTTAGATTGTTAGATTCATGGAGAAAACAAGCCCTCATCAAAACATTCGAAGAGAGCATGACCATGGCGCTGTTAGATTCATGGAGAAAACAAGTGATGGCAGGAAATAATAGCAAGATTTTTCTTCTTATAGCCATCACAGCTCTGTCGCTTGTTATTTTCTGCTCTTTTCTGCCGTCTGGAGAAATTTCACCTACTCCCAGCGTTAAGGTGGAGCTGACCTCCCACAAACTTGAGAGTTTAACAGAGACGGTTTCTCCAATACGAAGCAGCTCTGAAGCTATTAATTATACAACAAACTCTCAGAAGAATAATATTTCAGTACAAGTCGATGACAATGAATCAAAAAATGGAAGCAGCTCTCAGTCTCAACAGTACACAGACACAGAAGCTCCTCTGAAAACAATGATCGGGGGAGAAGCCCCTCAGCAGTTTCAGTTTGTTGAGGTCAAACTCTTCCACAACAACAGCACGAGAGGAGGAGAAGTCCCTCCGAAAACAATGGAAGAGATACAACAATACACAGACAGACACTCCTCGAAAAACAATGATGGGGGGAGAAGCCCCTCAGCAGTTTCAGTTTGTTAAGGTAAAACTCTTCCACAACAACAGCATGATGGGAGGAGAAGGCCCTCCAAAAGTAATGAAAGAAATACAACAATACACAGACAGAGAAGCTCCTCTGAAAACAATGATCGAGGGAGAAGCCCCTCATCAGTTTCAGTTTGTTGAGGTAAAACTCTTCCACAACAACAGCATGATCAGAGGAGAAGCCCCTCCAAAAACAATGAAAGAAATACAACAATACACAGACAGAGAAGCTCCTCTGAAAACAAAGCAAGAAATACAACAATACATGGACAGAAAAGCTCCTCTGAAAACAAAGCCTGAAGAAACACAACAGTACACAGACAAGGCTGAAACACCTTCCCATTCCCAATGCGACATATATTCGGGGAAATGGGTACATGACGATTCATACCCTCTTTATCCTGCTGGAGAATGCCCCTACATCAGCCAGAATTTTAACTGTAAAGCCAATGGGCGTCACGACTCTCACTACACAAAATGGAGATGGCAGCCCACACATTGCGATCTTCCCAGGTTCATATCAATTGATTATATCATTTGCCTTTTCATATCAATTCTCTTATGCATTTTCCATGGGTTAAATTCAACAATGTGCTGTTTATCCTTCAATTCACAGGTAATTTAGGTAATATACTGTTTTATTCTTTGTCTCGTCCTAATTTGGTGTTTTCACACATAATTATGTGATCATATATTTAGAGAATTTGTAGTTTTATTCTTCGGCTCTCAGAAAATTTAGTTTTATAATATTGAAAACACAGAATTGAATAAGTTTCAGATGTTAAGTTAAATTTATTCCATTAGTACATTTAATTTATTTCATTAGTACATTTTTATAGTTTAATGGTAAGTAATATTTCACATGTTTTTTGATTCATAGTTTTGTGGAACATAAATCTGTAAGATCGTGTGGTCTATCATAGACATCGTCTTCTGATATTTTATGTTTGGAACCATTCCAATGTTAGAAACTCAAGTTAGTTTGAGATAATTTCTCCCACCTCAACTCATGCATGCAAGCTGTTAAGCATCAGTTAGTAAACTGACAGTTATGATTGAGTTAGTTAACAATCAGTTAGATATGAGTTTGTTTGAACAAGCAGTTAGTTAAGTAGTTGAAGTTAATTATAGATGAGTCTATTTTCAATTATTGTTTAGATATTAAATCTATAAAAAGACGCTAAGGGCGCACATTGTAATCAAGGGAAAAAGAAGATGAATAAAATTGTGTTTTTCATAACAAGCAGTAGCTTTCTGAGTTCCAGGTAAACAGTTCTTATTTTCTTGTTTATTTTTCTATTCATATTTTCCCTTCAAATTGGTATCAGAGCTAAAAAGGTCAGACGGATCGTGGGAGAGCTGTGGTGCGCTCAGTAGAGAAAAACTCAGCAAAGGAAGCGCCAAGAAGAGAAGCGACCAGTCAGCGGAGTTCGCAGCAGTCAAAAAAACAAAAGGCCGCAGCCTTGCTCAGACCAGATCCGGAGAAGCCAGCAGCGAGCGCCAAAGATAAAGGAGCCCAGCAAGTAGGAGCAGATCGCAGCCAGCAAGCAGCCAGCTGGAAACGCCAGGGTGGATGAGCCAGCGCAGCTTAGGCAGTTAGCAAAATTAAATTAAAAATTAAAGTGTTGTTGGTGTTTAGCAGAAGTTTGGCGCTAAAAGAAGCGCAGCCAGGAAGAAGCGCCACCCAGCAGGTAAAGACAAAAAAAAAAAAAAAAGGGAAGAAAGCGGCGCCCAGCAAGAAAAGAAAGCGTAGTCTGCCCAATGTTTTTTTTATAATTATTATTTCTTCTGTATTTTTATGTTAGCATTGAATCGCAGCAGTTAAAGAAGAGGCAGCAGGTACAGACTGAGAAGAAGCGAGCAGGAAGCCGTGAACGCAAATCGTGTGAGAAATGGCAGCGTATAACAGTGTTTCGCAGCCTCAAATTCCCGTTTTCGATGGTAAGAATTATGATTTTTGGGCAATTAAGATGAGAACGTTATTTTGCTCACAAGATGTATGGGATCTGGTAGAAAGTGGTTTTGTAGAACCGCAGGACGAGGCAGCCCATCTGGCATTAAATCAAGCACAAAAGGACCAGCTTAAAGAGAATAGAAAGAAAGATGCAAAAGCCTTATTTATAATCCAACAGGGATTGGATGAATCGATATTTTCTAGAGTTGCAACAGCAACGTGATCCAGAGAGGCATGGAAAATCCTGGAGACTACTTATAGAGGTAATACGAAGGTAAAAATTGCTAAATTGCAATCTCTAAGGAGAACTTTTGAAAATTTGCAAATGAATGAATCAGAATCAATAGATCAGTTTATGAGTCAAGTTTTGAATATAGTGAACCAAATTAGATCTAATGGAAAAACTATCACGGATCAGAAGATCATAGAAAAAATACTCAGATGTTTACTCAGTAAGTTCGATGCTATAGTAGTAGCTATTGAAGAAACCAAGGATTTGGAACAATTATCTGTAGATGAATTAATGGGTTCTTTGTTAACACATGAATCCAGAATGAATAGGAATAACTCTTCGCTTGAGAATGCATTCAAGTCACAGGTATCAGTTGGCAGAGGAAGAGGAAGACCCAGATCAAGCTTCAGAGGAAGAGGCAGAGGCAGATATGGAAAGAACAATTCAGATGAATGTGAAAACAGTAATCAAAACTACAGTAGTAGAGGAAACTACAGCAACAGAGGACGTGGTCATGACCACTCACAGCAAGGTTCTCAAAGGTTTGATAAATCTAATGTTCAATGTTATTACTGCAAGAAATATGGTCATTATGCTAGTGACTGCAGAAATAAACCAGGGTATGTGTACAAGCAGAATGCTAATTACACAGGTGAATCTAGTCCTAATCCTGGAAGCAAGTTTCTTACTTGTAATGTTACTCAAGAAAAAGCTAAAGATATTTGGTTTTTAGACAGTGGATGCAGTAATCATATGACAGGAAATAAAAATTTTTTTGCTAGTCTTGATGATTCTGTAAGATCAAAAGTGAAACTAGGAAATGATATCACAGTAGATGTCATGGGTAAAGGTGTCATAAATGTTTTAGCCAGGAATGGTGAAAGAAGGTTTATCCCTGATGTTTATTTTGTACCTAGACTAAAACATAATCTTTTGAGTGTTGGTCAGTTAGTGCAAAAAGGTTACAGAGTATCCTTTATGGATAATGTCTGCACAATATTGGACAAGGTTCCAAGTGACAGGTTGATAGGAAAAGTGGAGATGACCAAGAATCGCATGTTCCCTCTTCACATTCAGTGCATCCAAGGAGAAGAGGAAGCACACTTCAAATCCATACAGCTAGACCAATCATGGTTATGGCATTTAAGGTATGGACATTTACATTTTGGTGCTTTAAATTTGTTACAGAAGAAAAATATGGTGAAGAGTTTACCATCAATAGAACAGCAAGAAAGTTCATGTGATAGTTGTATTTTGGCAAAACAGCATAGAGAGAGTTTTCCAGTAGGAGGCTCATATAGAGCTAAGGTAATATTGGAGTTAGTCCATAGTGATTTATGTGGACCAATGCAAACTCCATCATTTGGAGGTAGTACTTATTTTCTAACTTTCATTGATGACTTTAGCAGAAAGACTTGGATCTACTTTCTCAAAAACAAATCTGAAGCATTTGGAAAGTTTAAAGAATTCAAGGCAATGGTTGAAAAGCAGAGTGGCCGATATATCAAGGTACTCAGATCGGATAGAGGAGGTGAATATATGTCTAATCAATTTCAAGATTTTTGCAGATATCATAGAATCAAAAGACAGTTGACTACAAGGTACACACCACAGCAGAATGGTGTAGTAGAACGAAAGAACAGAACAATCATGGAAATGGCAAGAAGCATGTTGAAAGCTAAACACTTGTCAAATGAATATTGGGCAGAAGCAGTAGCATGTGCAGTGTATATTCTGAACAAAAGCCCAACAAAGAGTGTCAGAAATCGAATTCCACAAGAAGCATGGAGTGGTAAGAAATATAGTGTATATCATTTCAGAATTTTTGGTTGTGTAGCATATTCTCTTATACCATCTAAATTGAGAAAGAAACTTGATGATAGAGGTGAGAAATGCATTTTTATTGGCTATTCTGAAGAATCAAAAGCTTATAAGTTGTATAACCCAATTTCAAAGCAAGTGATTATAAGAAGAGATGTAGAATTCAAGGAAGAAGAAGCATGGGATGGTAGCACCATCACAATTGGAGCACCAATTCCACAGGATGAAGAAGTTTCTGAAGAAGAAAAAAATTTGCAAGGAGGACAATCCTCTCCACAAGCAGGCACAAGCACTCCAGTAAGAACCCCCAGGAGGTTTGAACAAGGTGAATCTAGTCATGCAGGTCACCCTACTCTAAATTCACAAGTAAGTGATGAATCAGATCCAACTCTTGCTACTTTAAGAGCAAGATTTAAAGGTAAGAAGATGAGAAGCTTAAATGAGATTTATAATCAAGAAGAAGAGAAATTAGATTTGGTTTCAAATTTTGCTCTTTTCACTCATGACCCTATGTATTATGAAGAAGTAGTTCATGAGAAACATTGGCTAAAATCAATGGATGAAGAGTTGAATGCTATTGAAAGAAATCAGACATGGGATCTAACTACTCTACCTGAAGGTAAGGATTGTATTGGAGTCAAATGGGTTTATAAGACTAAATTTGATGCAGATGGAAATGTTGAAAAGCACAAGGCAAGGTTAGTTGCAAAAGGTTTTGCACAAGAACATGGAGTTGACTATAATGAAACATTTGCACCAGTTGCTAGACTTGATACTGTAAGAATAGTATTATCCATAGCTGCTCAAAATAATTGGTATGTATATCAAATGGATGTAAAATCAGCTTTCTTGAATGGATTTCTAGATGAAGAAGTATATGTGAAACAGCCCACAGGTTATGAAGTTCAAGGACATGAAGAAAAAGTTTACAGATTGAAGAAGACTCTTTATGGTCTTAAGCAAGCACCAAGAGTATGGTATAGTAGGATTGATTCTTATATGTTAAGCAAAGGATTCAGCAGAAGCGATAGTGAGCTTACTTTGTACATAAAAATCAGCAAAGAAGGTGAAATTTTAATTGTATGTTTATATGTTGATGATTTGATTTTTACTGAAAATTTGTCTGTAGACACTTTTAAATCAGCAATGAAGAATGAATTTGAAATGACAGATTTGGGATTAATGAAGTATTTTTTGGGAATAGAAGTTAAACAATCAGAGAAAAGAATTTTTATCTGTCAAACTAAGTATGCAAAGGATGTGTTAAAAAGATTTAGGATGCTGAATTGTAAACCAGCAGCTACACCAATTGCTACAGGTACTAAACTTAGCAAAGAAGACCAAGGGTCTAATGTTGATTCTACAACATTCAAAAGGCTAGTTGAAAGTTTGATGTATCTTACAGCGACTAGACCAGATATCAGTTATGGGGTTAGCTTAATCTCAAGATTCATGGAGTCACCAAAAGACTCACATTGGCAAGTTGGAAAAAGGATATTAAGATATGTGGCAGGAACTACAGATTATAAAATTTTATATTCCACAACTAACGATTTTAGTTTGATTGGTTTTACAGATAGTGATTTTGCAAGTAGCGTTGATGATAGGAAGAGTACTTCTGGACATGTCTTTATTTTAGGCACAGGTGTGGTCACATGGGCATCCAAAAAACAGCCTATAGTGACACTTTCATCAGCTGAAGCAGAGTATGTTGCAGCCACATCAGCAGCATGTCAAGCAACATGGATGAGAAGAATATTGAAAGATTTATTACAGGCACAGAAGGAGTCAACACCAATCTTCTGTGATAACAAATCAGCAATAGCTTTATCAAAAAATCATGTGTTTCACAAGAGGAGTAAGCACATTGATACAAGATTTCACTTTATTAGAAAATTAGTGAACAATGGAGAAATCCATCTGGATTTTTGTAGATCTGAAGATCAATTAGCAGATATATTTACAAAGGCATTACCAAAAGAGACCTTTGATTATTTGAGACAAAATTTAGGCATTGTAAATGCTAAAATTGTAAGTGGTAGAAATTAAGTGGGAGTGTTAGAAACTCAAGTTAGTTTGAGATAATTTCTCCCACCTCCACTCATGCATGCACGCTTTTAAGCATCAGTTAGTAAACTGACAGTTAGGATTGAGTTAGTTAACAATCAGTTAGATATGAGTTTGTTTGAACAAGCAGTTAGTTAAGTAGTTGAAGTTAATTATAGATGAGTCTATTTTCAGTTATTGTTTAGATATTAAATCTATAAAAAGACGCTAAGGGCGCACATTGTAATCAAGGGAAAAAGAAGATGAATAAAATTGTGTTTTCCATAACAAGCAGTAGCTTTCTGAGTTCCAGGTAAACAGTTCTTGTTTTCTTGTTTATTTTTCTATTCATATTTTCCCTTCATCCAACAGTCCTGTGTAACAAATCCATTCGACTAATACAATTCTGCAAACGATTTAATCTTGGACTCACAAACAACTCAGTCTCATAATACTAATTAAAAATTTAAATAATATATATTTTTATTCCTCGACTTACAGATAATTTAATCTCATCACACAAATTATGTGATCATTTATTTAGGTTGAATCCTAGGGACATGCTGGAGAGGCTGAGGGGAAAGAGACTCATGTTCGTTGGCGACTCTCTCAATCGCAATCAATGGGAATCCTTGCTCTGTATTTTCAGAACAGTAGTGCGTCAAAACCGAAAATATTCTGGCGGCGATGGCGTCACTGTTTTTATAGCAAAGGCAAGCTCTGCAGATTCCAGACAACATTAATTTGCGCGTTACTCCCAGTGCGCGGTAGCATTAATGGTAATTGGTTGATTGTTTGATGCAGGAATTTAACTGTTCGGTGGAATTTAATTGGGCACCGTTTTTGGTGGAACAAGGCATCATCAACGCCGGTAATGAAAGCAAAGAGATACTGAGGCTGAATGCAATTGACAAGCACGGAGCTCACTGGAGGGATGTGGATATCCTCGTCTTCAACACAGGGCATTGGTGGACACATGGCAATAAAGTGCAATTGTAAGTTGTAACCCCCCTTCCAGTTCTTATTTTCTTTCAACGCTACTTCTGTCACGTTTGCATGCCATTGAAAATACTTTGCCTTGGTCGATTCATATCCTTTGTTTTGAAACCAACCTTCATAGGCACTAAAGGAGGCGAGGTTTACCTGGTGTGAATCCTGGCTCATAAAGAACTTACCATACTCTAAAGTAGATATTTATTAAAACATTAAAATATAGAATAAAAAAAATCAAGTTTTTTAATAAATTTAAAATATTTTTTAATTAAAGAAAATCAGAGTGTAGATTGGCAGTGTGATTGTTAAGTTGCATAATAATTGTGACAATAATATTAGAGTGACTTCCGAACTGGAACTTTAGAAAATTGTCTCTGAAAATGAAAACTCAATCAAATTTTTTAGATTTCAAATAAGATCTGAAACCTAAAAACATGCCAAAGCCTATGAATTTTGGCCGAACAATACCATCTCTCAATAAAACATGTTACATAAAACGAATAGCATCTTAAAAAGATTTTTTTTTTCATATACTCTTAACTCTTAGTTATTAGAATTATGCATTTAAATTTTACATAACTAAACTTACAATATGTTAAGGAATAAAACAGCATTCTAAAATTTAATATACAAATATATCTAAAAGACTAGATCATATCAAATATATTGAATATACAAGCACTTTTATCCTTAAATTAAGGGAACAGCAAAATAATACCCTCCAAAGAAAATGGACCATAAAAACTCAGCTTTACCTTTCTAAAAAGTTTAGAAAAGTAAATTTTAATCTAATTTTTAGTTATTGAGTTATTAGAGTCGCAAGTTTAAAACTTATCATAAAAATTGGTTTTTAGCTTTTTAAAAAGCTAAAAAGTTTTAACAGTATATAATAAATAATTAATTTTGTCAATATATGGTATGTATTGAACGATAAAATTTATATATAATAAATAATTAATTTTATAAGAAATTAAACTTATAATATATTAGAGAATAAAACAATAATTTTCTGATCCATCTTTTAAAATTTAATATACTAACATACCCAAAAATATAATTAACTGTTGACTAATAAAACATATCAAAAAATACTAAATATACAAAAAATTCAATATTTAACCAACTGAATATACTAACAAAATTATTACTTAAAAAAATAACCTATAAAAACTCAACAAAATTATTATTTAAAGAAAAATAACCTATAGAAACTCAACAGTGAACGAACCTTCCTTACCAAAAAAATTAAAAAGCAAATTTAAATCTTAACTCTTAATTATTAACTTATTAGAGTCACAAGTTTAAAACCCATCATAGAAACTGGGTTTTGAACCTTCCTAGAAAGCTATTTATTTTTTAAGAGAGTTTGTGTATGGTAAATAGTTAACTTTGCAGGTATGTGGTGTGTATTGGTTGACAGAGTTTGTATATGGTAAATAATTAGCTTTGTAGTTATGTGGTGTGTATTGGCTAACTTGAAATATTTAGAAGGAACAAATACACATATTTTTAAGTCTCTGATGAAAACATTTGTTTTTAAGTTGTAACAGAAGAGATTTTTATATGGAGGGAAATTACCTTCACCCTGAGTTGGATCCACTGGTTGCCTTCAAAAGAGCGTTGACGACATGGGCGAATTGGATAGATTACAACATTGATCCAGCCAAAACCAAAGTATTTTTCCGCGGATATTCTCCTACTCATTTCAGGCAAGCTTTCTTCACCTGATAAGGTTGTATACCTCTTGGTGCTATAAAATAAGGCTAGATATAAATTTTCTGTTAGGGTTGAATGTTGCAGTTCCAACCAATGGAATAAGCCCAAGGGACACAAGTGTAATTTTGAAAGGGATCCAATTTTGGAGGAGCGTTATGTAAATCCTTATCCTGAAAGAATGAAAATGGTGGAGGAGGTGGTGGGGCAGATGAAATTTCCAGTTTCTATTATGAACATAACGAGGCTGTCGGATTTTCGGAAGGATGCACATCCGGCAGTGTACAGAGGCAAGAAGAAGTTAACTGCAGAGCAGCGCAAAAATCCGGATCAGTTTGGAGATTGCAGTCACTGGTGTTTGCCTGGATTACCAGATATTTGGAACGAGTTATTGTATGCCAGCTTACTAATCCAGGGTCAACTTACTGATTCCCATATATTATTATAACCCCTTTTTCCATAGTTATTATTTATAGCTTTGTCGTTCTTTGCCTGATCGAACGGATCTGTATTAATATTCTATGAATGTCTATTCTTTTTTCTTTCCAGATCACTACTCAAGAATAAATTGAATATGTAATATTGGAGATCCAATTTAACATGGATTCTCTTTGATTGCATAGAGAAGATTAAGTAAACCAGCTCAAAAATTAAAAGTTAGGTCTCATAGTGACTAATCTCTGTATCTATTTTGCAGATTGTATAGTTCATGCTAATGTAGAATGGCTACTTAAAACATGATTTTGCATTGCTTATGACAAAACCAATAAAAACTAAGTGTTTCACTGTTGGGTTATCAAGCATTGTGCAAATAAGTTGTACGTTTGATTTAAAATTTGAAAAATTCCAAAGGAAATTTAAGGCATTGCAATGGCGTTTTCATTTCACAAATCTTATAAAGAGAGTATGTTTTACCTAATAGTATATCTCCCAAAAAAGAAATGTAAGTGAAAAAATATGATATGCATGTGCTTCCCATAATCCTCACCTTGCTTCCGCTGCTAGATTAACTTTAAATTTATTCATTTCTATAGTTTGATTCCCTTGCTATCAATTGCCATGACTACTGGATAAAAATTGAGAGAAAAGCATGTTTAATTCGTACGACAGGTTCAAACCCTGATGCAGTGGACAATATTGTGTTTAATTGTAAGTTGTACATGGCTAGACTGTGCGGAACGTAATCTAAGAAGCATAAAATTAATCACACAATTGTATGCGAAAGTTTGATATGTAGAAATGCAACTTTAATTCAATATACAAAATAGGGAAAGTATAGATCTAATAGGACTAAGAAAGCTAGTTTTTATGATAAAAAAAAGGATAAATGTCCTCGCTGATTTGTCTAGACTGAATGAAAGAATCCAAAGCTACAAATGTGTTTGAATGATAGATACCAAAAGCATGCTAACAAATTAGTTTCTGGTTTGTGTATGTTCTCTCATTTTTCTGCCCTTATGGGATAGATGATTACAATATATACACATTATTACGAGAAGCAATTACAACGATGATGGCTATAAAAGGATGGTAGTTCATCATTTGGCCGAGTGACAGTTGGACTTCTTCTTGCATATGCATGATTGGACTTCTAATTGTACATTCAATTAACATTGGATCTAACTTGTTGTAGACCTACAAAAATTTAGTTGGCATACCGTGTGGCAGGGGGACCCTAGCACGTCGATATTAAGTATGCACATGAAACCTTTGACATGCATTGTGGTGGTGCACAAAGAAACCACAATACAACTCCAATTTTATGCACATGCTTCTAGTGAAGGAGTTACACATGGATTTTGGGAAGGCGTGTGCAAGAAAAGACTTCTAGACAACAAGGGACAAGACTTGGCAGAACCTCAAGGAGGTACCATGAGCTTGCACACAAATAATAAGATGTTGTACATGTGGGAGATCTGAAGTATAATTGAGTAATGCACTGACTTGTGCAAAAGCTGCACATAGATGATTTGCCCTTTCTTGAGGAGCAAAGGACCTAATTGCAGATTTGGTCAACTGTGCGAATTGATCCTAGAATTGCTAAGGGTTGTACCACATACCCAAATTAACGTATTGCCCTACCTAAAAACTTATAAAAATGAATGTGTGTCATGATGGGTACACGTAGTGGTCATTTTAATAATTGGATCCTTTAGCATGTTCAAGATCCAAACATAAAAAATGTTAAGGTGCTGTTGGCTCAAGCAAAGGAAGGTAGTATGGCTTCAGAAGTTCCATGTTAAAGATTGGATGCAAACCCAAGTATTACAACATGTTAATAAAATAACCATTCTCTCTAGTTGTGCAGAGGATGGTGTGTGGATCATAGCACATAGGATTGATCTTGTGATGTAGACCTTTGAAGTGTTCTTTTTGAAGATGCAACCCGACTGTATTTCCCACCTTGAACTGATGAGGTGTGTGGTGTTCATTATGGCATTATTTATAATTCAATTATTGGTATGAGAGTATATTTTGAACCTACTAGTGAGTGTTATGGATGCATTTAAAAAAAATGTGCCTTATCTATTTCCTATTCTTGTGAATGCGATTTTGTGTCGAATGATGCATGGTAGGATATGTCTAGAGGTGTCACTAGCAAGAACCTAAGACATATTTGGAAAGGAATATTCCCCATAGTGACGTATAATGCTAGTTATAAACATACTACATATATAACAAGTTAAATCTTAACTGTGCATATGCACACTATTGTACATGCACAAAAGATGAATAGGTGTGCAGTTGAGGACTTTAGATAAAATGCCCATCTTTATGAAATGAAATGTGGTTGACTAGTTCAAGTGTATATCCATCAGTCCCATAGAGCTTGCTAAAAATGGTTGAAAAACCATGGATAATGGTCATATATAGTAGATTTTGGGAATAAAAATGCACCAAACATGGCTACAAAAAGAACATGCAGTTTTTAGTGTGTTGATGCTTTTCTAATAAGAAATTATGATGGCTATCTTAGAGAACTTATACACTTCAACAAACACAGATTCATTTTTTTTCATAAGCAGTTCAGTCATTAAATCCATGATGATGGATTCCCATGGTTAGGAAGGAATTCGTAGAGGCGTGTAAAATCCTAGCTTCATGTTTGTAAGCTTGGCGATGCAACAAGGAATGAAAGACATGATGTGGTGATCAATATATGTGCACAAGTACAATGAGTAGAATTTATTTTACAATTCTTCTAGTATCTTGGTGACACCAAATTATCCTACTTTCTTATCATAACTTATGCCTCCTAAATGAGTCTCTAGAAATGTGTGCCATCAGGAGCACATAGATGTCCAAGCTTGTAGAAAAGCTTGTCAGACATGTAGAAGTCCCAAACATATTCACCATGTGTAAGGTAAATATAAGTGTCTATGAAGTCCTTGTTTGTTGATTAGAGAGTTCCTAGTCAATTAAGTTATGACCATGCATGCCAACACTATGATGATCAAATGAACCAATGTTTGGCTAAGGCAATATGCTGCCTTATTATCCTTCCCCTTCTTTTTCTTTATTACCAGATGGAATCACTATAGGTAAATCATCCACTTCATGTGGCATACATTCTCTAGCTTAATCTGTGCTTGTAATAAATTAAGTGGTTTATGATCAAAATGAATGACTATCCCCTTCCCAAGATGTAATGTTTCCAATGCTTTACTGATTGCACAACAACATACAACTATTTTTGATAGGTGTAATACCACTGAGCCATGTCACTGAATGTTTTTTAATGATAGGTGACCAAATGTCCATGCTAAATGAGTACTGCACTGAGTGTAGAGTTAGATGCATCAGTGTGAATCTCTAAGGAGTGGACAATGTCAGTGATTTTTAGAAGAGGTGCTACATAGATACGCTTCTTGAGCTTCTCAAAATCATGTTGTTATGAAGGTGTCCATTAGAATGCCACCTTGGCAAATATTATTTGATTGAGATAAAATGTAATGTATGAAAAACCAAGAATAAATTTTATATAGAATTTAGAAAATTCAAGAAAACTCCTCAATTAGGGGAGATTGCATGGAGTTAGATAGTCTTGGATTATCTTGATCTCTCTAGATATACACAGATGCCACTATAGTCAATTACATAACTTAAGTGTTGAACCTTTGTAGTTTCAAATGTACACTTTAATAAGTTGGATTGTAGTTTGTATTTGTGTAATGTGTTTAAGACATGCGAGATGTGATCCACATGCTCCTCCCAAGTCTTGTTGAATATGAGAATTTTATCCAAGTAAATGATGGTGAAGAAGTTGAGGACGAGTTTGACTAGGTCATCCATAAAGTGCATGAATGTTGTAGACACAATTATCAAGTTGAAAGACATAACTAATCATTCATACAATCCTTCGTTGGTATTGAATGCTACCTTTCTAACATCCTTAAAGTGGAATATAACTTCAATCTAGGTTGATCTTGGTGAAGTGTTGTGCACCTCAGAGCGAATCCACAAAGTCTTCAATACACATAATTGGGCACCAATTCTTCATCATTATCTTTTTTAGTCCCAATCTTTCCTTGATCAAGAAGCTCTTAGATCTAGGTTTGATCCTCATTTTTAGCCTAAATGGACCTATAGTATAGTGGATAGTTTTGAAGAAGGGATCCAAGAACTAGATTGATGTGATGCCTTACTGTATAATGTGTTGGCATAACCTTTGGTTATTTGAAGTCATTTTCATGTTTCTACAATAACTTGTTGAGTTATTATTGCTATGATGGTGTTTACACAATTTGACACATTAAAAATGCACACTTTTTATCATGAGCAAGTGCTTTTGGGAGAACAACGAGGAACACAAAATTTTACATGTACGATACGAGTTTCTAAGATTTTTTTGGCAAAGACCAAAGTGATTTTTTAAATTGAAGCGAACTCCAAGAGGTTGAAGATGTGATCTTTGACATGAACATTACTTCACTGCGATTTGGATTGATATGAAGCTTATCAGTCATACAAATATAGTCTTCCTAGCGAGATGTCACAAACTTGTAGAGGTGCAATGTCATAAGTGACATTTTATTCCATATGCTTGAATTTTGACTAAAAAGTGCATTATTGTCAAACTTATATATCCTTCTCCTATTAAAAATAACCCAAATAGTACGGTTTTGGATGTGCAACAATGGTAAGGCCAAGATGTTGGGTTGTACCTTGTGAAATGATGTTCTTTTGGATTCCACTATCAATGATGGCATAGAGGGGTTGGCCCTTCACCTAGAACGTAGAATGGAAGAGATGTTTCTATTATTTTAAGATGTTAATGGAAGTGGCATTGGTGCTCAAACAAATGTCTTTTGAATTAGTTTCATATCTTTACGTAGGACTTGATGTAGACTGCACAAGTAAGGATTGTTGTGCATGACATTCAAAATCATATTGTGAGCTTGTATGGTTTCAATGGAACAATTTGTCACATTGGTTCTTTTTTCTTTTGTCTAGCACATAATACTTTGTAGTTTTATGTTGTTGTGCGACCTTATTAGGATAATCATCCTTACGTGTCATGTTTTTCTTATGCGTGACATGGGTGGATGGTGAATTTTTCATGGTAGTGTTCTTTTCAGTGGTTCCATATGAAGAAGAAAACATTTACTTCATATTTACCTTAGCCTTAATTTTGGCAGCGTTGTGGTATGCTTTCCCAAATATGTTAGAAATTAAGAACTCTAACTTTGCATGAAATTAAGGTGAAAGTCAACTGATGTACTTCAAAACTTTACATTGCTTCATCAAATCCTGACACAGACACACAATGTAGTCATGAAACTCACTAGTGTAGTATTCAAATGAATGATCCTTACCTTGGTACAATTACTATAACTTGATGCATTCATCCTAAAAGTGTTTGAGGGGGTAGTACTCATCCTTCAACCCATCAAAAAGATTCTTCTAATCCTCGATTCATATGTAGTCTTGTGAGCATTGTGCATTGAGGTCTCCCAATAGAGAGACACCAGAATGGACATCTCCAACATAATTAATGTGATATTGTTAGCATTGGTGAATTAGTTTTTTACATCCTTAACTACTAGCATGTATTGGAATATGTGTGGCTAAATTTTGGCTAGTTTAACCTTTTAATTAGTCATATAATAATTTTTATTTCTTCATATTGGTAGTAAGGTCAGTTTATGAAGTATCCATAGCCTAAGAGATTATATATAGGGTGTAGTAGATAGTATTAGAGGATCATGTTAAAAACAATCCCTAGAATCTCTCTTCAGAGCATGCTAGACATTCTAGTCTCTAAACATTATGATGAGATACCAAATTAATATAAGAATCATAAGTAGAAGAAAAACTTAACTCAATGCAATGCCATACATAGATTTGTATTATTTATTCGTTACATAAATATCTACGCTCTTATCATTCCTATTATTTTGTTAATTAAAACTAAACACATTATACAACGACACATTCATTCACCCAAAAAAAAAAACTCAACACAATATATATTCATATATAATTTAGGTGAAATTATACAGAGTAATATAGTTTCATCTATCTACAAAATTTTCTAACATTTCATTTTAAAAATGTAAGGTACATATGAACTGCGAAGAGAATACAACTCTTCATTTTCTTGACCTTTCATTCCCTATATTGAAGTTTCTGAGGTACCCATTCAAACTTCCTTGTGTTTTATTGACTTTACATGAAAACATGTTTTATAAAAACTATGCCAATGTGTTCACTTGTCACATGTTTAAACTTACAAAATTTGTGGTTGTGACGTTGATCTTGACACCTCTTCCTAAAATAGATATATCACTCTACACTTTCCCCCCTCCTCTTTCACTACCATATTCACTACAATGGATCATGGGGATGGAGTAATTTCAATGAACATAATGGAGCCGACTCATTTCGAACCTAGCATGTTCAAAAAAATTTACAGAAGAAAAAGTATTTCTCCTCTTCTTCACATGCACATCATTCTTGATATCATCAACTACCACCTTATATAACTCTTTGGATGTGACTCCTAATCGATGAAGATCGTACTCAAATATGATGGTGGGCATCAGAGGGTCACTAAACCATGGTGCTGATCTAAAGGTCTTTTTTACGAGCTACGATGGTTGTGGACTCGGTGCTTTGCACTTTGCTAGAGCTCCTTGTGATCAAGAGGCTGTTAGTTGTGATTAATCCTATGATTTAACCTAAAGTTGTGCTTTTATCTACAGTTGAGCTTGCATTTTGGCTTATGGTTGATCTTGTGGATGGTCAACTCCTAACGGTATGGAACACATCGGCTGGATGCTCCAGTTGACCAAGTTATTATGTTTAATAAATTCTATTTAAGGCATGTGGATGTCAATAAAGAAAGGAAGGGGAAACATTGGTGGTTTTCCAAATCATGTATTGTGCTTTGCACTCCATTGTGTAGCTTGGTAATGGCTACAATATGTGCAAGATATTTTAGGATGTCCTCGAGCACACATTGATGTGTTACTATCATGTTTTGAATTTGCAGCCACCATTCTAAGAACTTTCCTAGGTAAAGATGGTTTTGTTCATATCAAGGCCATAATAAATTAAGGAAGGCATTATCTATCCAATAATCCAAATTTGGAGCAATTGATCCTTCAGGAGATGTCCACTATGTAAAATGGAGCAAAAGTACCAGAAGTTGGTATTGGAATGATTGAGTTGTGCTGACCAACAACTTTTTTGTGTTTGTTATGAGCTCTATTGTGAGGAAGTTAGATCAATTAGATTCCTCTCCCACCTGACCATAAAATGTGTAAAATTAATTACACCCTTCATTAACTTCTTGACACCTTTTGTGCTCTGCCAATATCAACACATAATGCACTCTGTGATAACTTTAATTGGTGCATCAGTAACATGTTCAATGGGATATCCTCTAGTTGTTATAGCATATTTTTCTTGAATTTTTGAGTGGATGGGAGGTTTCTTTGTGGCATATACCTGTAATTACTTCCCTCTTTCTGAAAATATTTCGGCCTCCATAATGGTATTGGCATTGATGTGGATCGTCACTTATTGTTAAAAAAGAACAACTCCCTCATTTTGATTGCTAAATAGGGTCATCATATTAATTCCTCATGCTAGCTGCTAACTGAAAATAGGCAATCACACTAAAAAATCAACTTCTAATCCTCACAATATATTAGGATGTGCAAGTACTACCTTTTTTGGTGTAACTCCTTAGGGCTGAAAAAAGCACTCTCTATTTGTTGGATCAATGAATTCAAATGGCTCAGTGTTATTTTATCTATCTTGTCGTAACACTTACCCAATTCTCATCTCTTCATTCTAAGTGTCAATAAAAGGAACAATGATTTGATACATGTAAATTTTATCTTTTACTCGCTCCTTCTTCCATGAGATGCACTGCGGACAATTCTAATCAATCTCATCGCTAACTCGCAAAGTTTTTGTTGAATATTGGGAACAAAATTTCTCATTCACTTAGGTTTACAAGTGTGAGTTGCATTGGTATCCCACCTTTTATATAAAAATAAACAAAATCTTTCCCCTGCTTGTGCTTATCCACATATATACCTTTCACACGCCTACATGTTTGTTTTAAATTCAAATAGTTGTTTGGATTTTACCCATGGTCATTCTTAATTGTTTATTTATTTCAATTCAAGGATGTGGCATGTCATCATTTTGTTTTCCAATACTTTGCCCTTTTGAACATTAACTGCTTTTCAAAAAATATACTAGTTTTTGGAGCGTTGCTATATTATTTTTGTCTTGTCATTAACTACCTTGTGCAATTGGCAGTCATTCATCCTTTTTCCCTCTCATTCATGAACCTGATCCTGTGTTCCTTTAAACAATGGTATAGAAAAAATCATTATGTTCCATCATGATATATCATGTGATTGAAATTATGTTACATTCTCCTAATTACATCTTCTACTACTACTAACCCTAAAAATATAAAACAACTTGTAAAAGTGAAATCCTAATCTACTTTATGCCATAACACTTATTTTTAGAATTTATTCTAGCTATAAATCATCGTGATAGGGCTTGAGCCTATAACCATTTATCTCTCCTAGAATAATATTTCCTTAGAGAACTTGAATTAATATGGTGCCTTCTTCCAACACTTGATGAATTATATAAGGCCATTTCTATTTCAAGTGCAACTTTCCTTGATGTGTCTTGAATCCGATCTCATATAAAAAGATCATTTGTTCAAATTGGAATTCTTTGGATTACAAGTTGTAATCGTGCAATACCTTTTGAATTTGCTTATGAACCTCATAAGTCCAATTTGCTAATCACCTTGTTTCTTCCATGTTACTTAGTTCCAACAAATGTTGTTTCAAATATTCTTTGTCCCCTACCTACATTATCATTGCACTTTACAAGTTGGGTACTATGTATTCCATTAACATCACAACTTCCATTCCATACACAATTAAACATTTTTAGAATGTTATACAGTACCATAAGATTGCTAGTATGAGATCTCCCCAGTCATCCCTCTGAACATTAAAAATCTTAGTAAGAATCTTCTCTAAAACCCTATCAGACACTTCTTCTTGGTCATTTTCTTGAGGATGATACGTTGTACTCTCATGATGTGAAATCATAAATTATTTTGTTAAGGTTTTGATATTATTATTTAGAAAATGTGTACCCATATCAGCTATCAACTTCTATAGGCATCCAAACCTTGTTATAATGTTTTCATATAAAAATTTTGTAACATCTTTTTTGCTAAAACTTGGAATTGTAGCTGCCTCAACCCATTTAGTGAAATAGTTTGTCACAATTATAATACATCTACCATTATATCACTTATATGCAGGGTTAATATGCCGCAAAAAATAAATGCTCCACTGCTCCAATAGTTGTGTATCCAAAACTAGATTCAAAGGCATCTCATTCCTCTAGTTAGGTTTTCTCATACATTAACAAATGTCATAGTTTTTCACAATCATGTGTGCATACTAAAATAATGTTGGCCACCAAAGCCCACTTTGTAATATTTTTATCATATTTAATTCACCTATGCAAAATCTTCTCAATATGATTTTATGCAATTATTGTAACTGACAGTCCTCTCTTCTTTTTGGTTTTACCAACTCCACCAAATTTAGAGTATATGTACATGTACAGGGCTCAAATAAAAATTATAATTTCCTCAACGTCTTTGGGTAGTTAACCAACTCCCCGGCAGCAATTGAAATTTATATCCTATTTCCCACATCAAGAAGAAATTCTCATGAATTCTGTTAGGAACCTGTGGAAGCACAATTGATTACTTTTCTTATGAGCAATTAAACATGAAATTATACCAGAATGATTAAGTAACTAGAAACTTGAAACAACAAAGAATTTGAAAGACAATACACAATCTTGTATTAAATAATCTTCAGAAGAAAATACAATAAAGAAGATGCCACTTCTTCTTCCACCTCTAAGGCTTGCCACACCTCAAGGACTTCTTCCCTCTCTCTCTTTTGCTCAACCACAACTAACTCAACAACCTGAGTTGTTATTCCCTCCTTGATAGCTTCAGTTGATCTCCTTGACTTTACACCTTGCAGATCTCCTTGACCTTGCTTTCTTGCTTCAATGCTTTACTTGCCTTAATTACAATACATGCCCATGGGTCTCTTAAATAGGATCCCATGCATACAATAATTAGACTTCTAATTACAATAATTAGAAACACAGACTCAAGACTTAAATTAGTCTTCAACATGCAAACACTCTCAGACCTCTTAAATTAGACGTGTCTAATTATAGAAATGCATTCTAGAAACACATGCAGAAGCATGCACACGCACAGGTGACCGACGTCGATTGCTATCAGTCTGTTGCTGACCGACATCAGCCGATCCCTGGTCCCTGGCTGATCGACGTCAGCAACACTGTCGATGTCGGTTACTGTCTGAACTCAGTAACTCTCTGATTAGCTTCTTGGTGAAGCTTTTAGCTCCACAACTTAACAATCTCCCACTTGGAGATAAACAATTGCACCTGTACATCAACCTCCACTAACCATCTCAGGCACCTCCATCTTTAAGCTCAATTTTGAAGACCAACCACCACACATCCTGTGATGTTATACCTGTCATCCAAGTCCCTTGCCATATCTGAACTTTCTGACAACTCCCACTGCTTGAGAAAACTCAGGTCTACACTAGACCTTATGTGATTTCGAACACTATTCTAAGCTCAGCTTGAACTGTCCAGCCATAGGTGTGCTTACCGATTTTGCATCCTACATATTGAACCCTACCAACACCTTCTTCACATTAGCTCCCATTGGGGACACAATCAACCTGTGATCTTCCATGTCTCTGAACATACTTATGCCAAAGAATCTTGCTGCTCCCAAATTTTTCATGACACCCCTCTGAACTAACTTTACTTTTAGCTCAGCAACTCCCTGTATATGTAGTCCTACAACAAGCAACACAATACAGTAACATGATAATGTAGGTAATATTATCCAACCTGAGAGAGAAATACAATGGTCAAACTTCCATTTTCCTGCACCTTACTCAAAACCTTATACATTGGCCTTCCATCTCACATATCCATTTCCACTCTTCTCCATCCTAAACATCCATTCGTCTCTCAGTGTTTTCTTTTAGCTGACAACTCCACCAACAACTCCTATTTGGTTCTTCTCCAAAGAATCACATTTCTCATCCATGCCAAGCTCCCACTGTTTCCTGGATCTACTTGTTCTGCTTCTTTAATAACTTCCTGATTCTTGACCATCAGTGAGCAACAAGTAGTGTAAAGAAGGGAAATGATGAATTTGAGGCTTACTTACGCTTTCAGTCCTCCATATGGGCGTTTGAGACTCCCTGACAGCTTGTTGTCTGCCCAAAATCCGTCTCAGTGACCGATCTCGACCATCTCTCAGTCTGCACCCGACTAATGTCAGTTCCATGTGACTGACTCATCGTCGACGTCGGTTCTCCCTGACCGACGCCGATGTTTATTTGTTCAGAGTCACCGACGCTGGGCTTCACCCAGAAGACGTCGGTCCCTGTCTGGATGTCGACGTCGGTCCTCTAACCTATGTCGGTCTTTGTGTTTTACTTGTGAGTGATGACTTCTATCCGCGAGCTCATCTTGGATCAAAACCTTATCCATACTGCTCTGCTCAAAATTATTCAGCTCCTGTGACTGATTTCTGTCCATCATCTCCTCGATAAACACTAAGGCTTCCCTGTTCTTGTCAAAAGAATAAAATTTTCTTTTCCTGCACTGAACTCGATCTATGCCCTTCGAATCTGAACTCATACTTTTTGACTCAAGAACATGCATCTCCTTCTTATTCATGTGACTAAGCCTATTAAGCCACATCTCTGAATCTACAGCTGAACCAGAAAAAGAATAAGTAATACAAGTAGATAGGTAAAGCGTACCTACTTTCTTATCTCTTGCTAAAACAAGTGCACCCTTGGAAACCTTCTAAGAATCCGCTGTGAGGGTTACTGTACATCCCTCATCACCCAATTTTCTTACAGAAACCAAACTCTGCTTTAGGACTGCGACATGCATAACCTCCTTCAACACCCATGTGTTGCCCATCTGCAATTCCAGTTGCACTTTTCCTTTGCCAACCATTTGACAAGGCGTACCATCCCCTAAGTAAAGCACTCCAAAGTCTCCCTAGACATACTCATGGAACAAATCTCTATTTGGGGATGCATGAAAAGAAGAACCAGAATCTAAAACCCATGATTCTAGCTGTCTATCCAAAGAAAGTATGAGAGCATCCTGTGCCACAATACCTGCAGCTTTTGCTTCTTCATTACCTTTATGTTGATTTTCTTTATCCTTCAACCAACAGTCTTTCTTTGTGTGTCCTCTCTTTCCACAAAACCAGCAGGTGATACCTCTGGATTCGGATCTCCTTCCCATCTGTGACTTTGATTTCTCTTGCTCAACCTTCTCTCTTTGCTTTCCCCTACTTTCAGCACTTAGAGCATTCCCTGATGATTCACTTGTGCTTTTCCTGCGAATCTCTTCATTCAAAATTACACTAACCACATCATCAACTTTTAAGATTTTAGAAGCAGACGCAGTATTACTTACTGCCATTACCAAACTCTCCCAACTTTCAGGTAATGAGCATAAAATTAAGAGAGCCTTTATTTCATCATCAAAAATAATATTGACTGAATTTAACTGGTTTACCAAACCATGAAAATCACTAAGATGAATATACACCGATCCGTCTTCCTGCATTTGCAAAGTAAATAGCTGTTTCATAAGAAATACCTTATTTGAAGCAGAGGGCTTTTCATATAGATTTGCAAAAGATTTTATCAACTCTTTCGTTGTCTTACACTATGATAAGTTGGAAATCACAGATGATGCAAGGCTCAACCTTATGGATCTTAGAGCCTTCCGATCAAGAACATTCCATTCTTCATCCTTCATGTTTGTGAGCTTGCATGCCACCCCACCCAACGGTAAGTACAAATCTTTTTGATACAGATAATCTTCTATCTGCATCCTCCAATGTTGATAATTCTTGCCGTTAAACTTCTCCATTCATAGTCTACTTTCTTATGCCATTGTTGTACTCCCACTCAATTAAAAACCCCTGAGAATGACCTGTAATCAAACAATAACCTACTCCCTGCAACCTTAGCTCTGATACCAACTGTTAGGAACCCGTGGAAGTACAATTGATTACTTTTCTTATAAGCAATTAAACACAGAATTATACCAGAATGATTAGGTAACTAGAAACTTGAAACAACAAAAAAGTTGAGAGACAATACACAATCTTGTATTAAATAATCTTCAAAAGAAAATACAATAAAGAAGATGCCACTTCTTCTTCCACCTCTAAGGCTTGCCACACCTCAAGAACTTCTTCCCTCTCTCTCTTTTGCTCAAGCACAACTAACTCAACAACCTGAGTTGTTATCCCCTCCTTGATAGCTTCAACTGATCTCCTTGACTTTACACCTTGCAGATCTCCTTGACCTTGCTTTCTTGCTTCAATGCTTTACTTACCTTAATTACAATACATGCACATAGGTCTCTTAAATAGGATCCCATGCATATAATAATTAGACTTCTAATTACAATAATTAGAAACACAGACTCAAGACTTAAATTAGTCTTCAACATGCAAACACTCTCGAACCTCTTAAATTAGACGTGTCTAATTTTGAAAACGCGTTCTGGAAACACATGCAGAAGCATGCACACGCACAGGTGATCGATGTCGATTGCTTTCAGTGTGCTCCTGACCGACGTCGGTCGATCCATGGTCTCTGGCTGACCGACGTCGGCAACACTACCGACGCTGGTTACTGTCTGAACTCAGTAACTCCCTGATTAGCTTCTTGATGAAGCTTTTAGTTCCACAACTTAACAAATTCACTGTCACATACCACATTTCGATCAAATTTGTTGAATGATTCTGCCTGATACTTGTGTGCAGGGGTTAAATTTGACAATCACCTCTACCTGTCAAGACAACTTTTTATGACGGTTTTTATATTAATGTTACCTTACACAAAACATTCATTTTTTATTTTTAACTTTCATTATTTTTGTATAAATATGAAAAAATATATTTTCATATATTAAAATGATATAACAATGATATTATTAATATAAATTATTTATTTTATTTTAAATATGTGTCAATGTATAAATTTCAATATAGCAGTAGAAAAAATTGTATTGGATTTTTTTTTTTTTAAACTTTTACATTTAATTTTCCTTTATGCTAAATCAAGCATTGCCCTAAAGCTAAAATATAATTTGCTGTATAAATGAGAGTTTTAAGAATAAAAATAGAGTAGGAGGAAATCATTTTAACACTGGAAAAATTCATGACTTAAGAAAGACCTTGATGATATCCTCACTTACGTAGTTGTTGCCACTGCCACTCATTCCTCTTTAAACGCCAATTATTATTCCATTTCTAAGTTCTGGTGTGGGTGGCTCTACATAGAAAACAAAAACCTCAATATTAATATGAGAGTTGGACCTCAATTTTTTTTTAATTTTTTTAAAAAAGAATCGAATCTTGTATCAAAAGAAACCCCAAATTATAAATATGTAATGAATGAATGGTTAATAGGTCACGCTAAACTATAAAAACAACAAAAATAAACTACATACCAAATCCCGTAAAGCAGCGAAACTCTTCCATTGTTGGAAAATTGCATAGCCTTCTGTATCAGCGTTCAACTCTTTATACTTACTTGGAAGATCACATAACATTCTGTATCACAAAACAAACATGGGGTTTTATAGACGACCCAAACAGAGTTTAAGAACATAGAGCATTTGACAATCGGAGTCCAGAAACGCACAAATTAGAAAAAGGCAAGCAAGGAACAGACCGATGATCAACTTGACAAAAGATGGAATGTTTTAACCAAGAAAGATGTGAATCACGATTTCTGATGAGATGGCCAATAAATGCAGCGCCTCGTAGACAGTATCCATACCCATTCAACTAGGGATACAACATTCTGAAACAATTTAACCTTTGATCGTGAGTCAATGTCAAATGACACTACCTATTGAATGAAGCGTGCTGCATTACGTACCAGTTTGCATTAAAATATATTAATATTATTGCAGTTAGTAAGTCTGACTGACGGCATACAACAGAGCCCATTATCCGTATATTAATATTTTTAAACGCCCTATTTTTTTTTTGAACGTCATATTGACAGTTTCTCTATTTTTTCTGCCCATCTAATTAAATGGTTGAAAATATTTTTTCACTGTATTTTACGGTTAAAAAAAGCAAACAACGTGTAAACAGCCGCCAAATTTAACCCTTGTAATAAAAGACTGTACTGATTCGATTTGATTATTTTGGAGTGTGACTTTTCTATTTGTATAATTAATTATGTACATTTTTCAATAAGAAAAGAGCGTACTGGTGCTACACGTAAACCACCGCCCCCGTGCATGGACTACGATTATCCACCCCCCTCCCAAAATATTTGAAGATAGCATGGGCATGGAGCTGTTAGATTGTTAGATTCATGGAGAAAACAAGCCCTCATCAAAACATTTGAAGAGAGCATGACCATGGCGCTGTTAGATTCATGGAGAAAACAAGTGATGGCAGGAAATAATAGCAAGATTTTTCTTCTTATAGCCATCACAGCTCTGTCGCTTGTTATTTTCTGCTCTTTTCTGCCGTCTGGAGAAATTTCACCTACTCCCAGCGTTAAGGTGGAGCTGACCTCCCACAAACTTGAGAGTTTAACAGAGACGGTTTCTCCAATACGAAGCAGCTCTGAAGCTATTAATTATACAACAAACTCTCAGAAGAATAATATTTCAGTACAAGTCGATGACAATGAATCAAAAAATGGAAGCAGCTCTCAGTCTCAACAGTACACAGACACAGAAGCTCCTCTGAAAACAATGATCGGGGGAGAAGCCCCTCAGCAGTTTCAGTTTGTTGAGGTCAAACTCTTCCACAACAACAGCACGAGCGGAGGAGAAGTCCCTCCGAAAACAATGGAAGAGATGCAACAATACACAGACAGAGATACTCCTCGAAAAACAATGATGGGGGGAGAAGCCCCTCAGCAGTTTCAGTTTGTTAAGGTAAAACTCTTCCACAACAACAGCATGATGGGAGGAGAAGGCCCTCCAAAAGTAATGAAAGAAATACAACAATACACAGACAGAGAAGCTCCTCTGAAAACAATGATCGAGGGAGAAGCCCCTCATCAGTTTCAGTTTGTTGAGGTAAAACTCTTCCACAACAACAGCATGATCAGAGGAGAAGCCCCTCCAAAAACAATGAAAGAAATACAACAATACACAGACAGAGAAGCTCCTCTGAAAACAAAGCAAGAAATACAACAATACATGGACAGAAAAGCTCTTCTGAAAACAAAGCCTGAAGAAACACAACATTACACAGACAAGGCTGAAATGTTAGAAAATAAAAAACATATAAAAACATACAGATTTAAAATTCAGATTGCTACAGCAATTTTGGAAACAAGATTTTTAATAATCTTCTTGATCTTGTTCTTGTTCTTGTTCTTGATTTTGTTCTTGTTCAAATTACGATATGCCCTTAGGGTCTTTAAATAGAATTGAATACAAACTATAATTAGAAAATAAACTCAAGACTAAAATTAGTCTTTACATGCAAAAATAACTAATATCTAATTTTAAATTAACTAACTCATATCTAGCTGATTGCTTAACTGTTAGTTTACTAACTGATTGCATGCATGAGGAGTGGAGAAATTAACTCCAATACACTTGAGTTTCTAACACTCCCCCTTAATTTCTACCACTTACAATTTTAGCATTTACTATGCCTAAATTTTGTCATTCTATCTACCAGCTTCAGCTAGGATGCTTTTCTTTTGCAGAATACACTGCCTCTCATGCGGAATACACCGCCTTGCAAAATACATCACCTTATATGTGGAATACGCCACCTTGTCTTCATACAAGACAAATACAATTGCTCAATGAACGTTCACTCAGTATTTAAGACTGAGGACTAGCCTGTCGAAAGGCTATCAACGGACATGCTTATGTCCAAAACTGCAAACTTCTTGCTTGCTTACATGTCTTTCACCCGACGCATAACTGCTCAAGTTTCCTCCCAAAACTCTACTGGGTTCTTTCCACGCTGGTCTAGATTTGCCAACGATCAGCCTATTCTTCAGGCTCTTTGACAGCTTCACTCGCTGTTCAACACACACACGTTCACAGCTTCACTCACTGTGTAACACAAACACTTTCACAGCTTCATATTTGTTTTTGAGAAAGTAGATCCAAGTGTTTCTGCTAAAGTCATCAATGAAGGATAGAAAATAAGTACTACCTCCAAATGATAGAGTTTGCATTGGTCCACATAAATCACTATGGACTAACTCCAATATTACCTTAGCTCTATATGAGCCTCCTACTGGAAAACTCTCTCTATGCTGTTTTGCCAGAATACAACTGTCACATGAACTTTTTGGTTGTTCTATTGGTGGTAAACCCTTCACCATATTTTTCTTCTGTAACAAATTTAAAGCACCAAAATATAAATGTCCATACCTTAAGTGCCATAACCATGATTGGTCTAGCTGTATGGATTTGAAGTGTGCTTCCTCTTCTCCTTGGATGCACTGAATGTGAAGAGGGAACATGCGATTCTTGGTCATCTCCACTTTTCCTATCAACCTGTCACTTGGAACCTTGTCCAATATTGTGCAGATATTATCCATAAAGGATACTCTATAACCTTTCTGCACTAACTGACCAACACTCAAAAGATTATGTTTTAGTCTAGGTACAAAATAAACATCAGGTATAAACCTTCTTTCACCATTCTTGGCTAAAACATTTATGACACCTTTACCCATGACATCTACTGTGATATCATTTCCTAGTTTCACTTATGATCTTACAGAATCATTAAGACTAGCAAAAAAAAATTTATTTCCTGTCATATGATTACTGCATCCACTGTCTAAAAACGAAATATCTTTAACTTTTTCTTGAGTAACATTACAAGTAAGAAACATGCTTCCAAGATTAGAACTAGATTCACCTGTGTAATTAGCATTCTGCTTGTACACATATCCTAGTTTATTTCTGCAATCACTAGCATAATGACCATATTTCTTGCAGTAATAACATTGAACATTAGATTTATCAAACCTCTGAGAACCTTGCTGTGAGTGGTTGTTGCCACGTCCTCTATTGCTGTAGTTTCCTCTACTACTATAGTTTTGATTACTGTTCTCACCTTCATCTGAATTGTTCCTTCCATATTGGCCTCTGCCTCTTCCTCTGAAGCTTGACCTGGCTCTTCCTCTTCCTCTGCCAACTGATACTTGTGACTTGAATGCATTCTCAAGCGAAGAGTTATTCTTATTCATCTGGATTCATGTGTTAACGAAGAACCCATTAATTCATCTACAGATAATTGTTCCAAATCCTTGGTTTCCTCAATAGCTACAACTATAGCATCAAATTTACTAGGTAAACATTTGAGTACTTTTTCTATGATCTTTTGATCCGTGATAGTTTCTCCATTAGATCTAATTTGGTTCACTATATTCAAAACGTGACCCATAAACTGGTCTATAGATTCTGATTCATTCATTTGCAAATTTTCAAAAGTTCTCCTAAGAGATTGCAATTTAGCAATTTTTATCTTCGTATTACCTCTATAAGTAGTCTCCAGGATTTTCCATGCCTCTCTGGATCTTGTTGCTGTTGCAACTCTAGAAAATATCGATTCATCCAATCCCTGTTGGATTATAAATAAAGCTTTTGCATCTTTCTTTCTATTCTCTTTAAGCTGGTCCTTTTGTGCTTGATTTAATCCTAGATGGGCTGCCTCATCCTGCGGTTCTACAAAACCACTTTCTACCAAATCCCATACATCTTGTGAGCAAAATAAAGTTCTCATCTTAATTGCCCAAAAATCATAGTTCTTACCATCGAAAACGAGAATTTGAGGCTGTGAAATACTGTTGTACGCTGCCATTTTTCACACTGAAAATGACTTTCCTACCCAGGCTCTTCTGCCACACCCTGTGCTCTGATACCAATTGTTAGAAAATAAAAAACATATAAAAACATACAGATTTAAAATTCAGATTGCTACAGCAATTCTGGAAACAAGATTTTTAATAATCTTCTTCATCTTGTTCTTGATCTTGTTCTTGTTCTTGTTCTTGATCTTGTTCTTATTCTTGTTCTTGTTCAAATTACAATATGCCCTTAGGGTCTTTAAATAGAATTGAATACAAACAATAATTAAAAAATAAACTCAAGACTAAAATTAGTCTTTACATGCAAAAATAACTAATATCTAATTTTAAATTAACTAACTCATATCTAACTGATTGCTTAACTGTTAGTTTACTGACTGATTGCATGCACGAGGAATGGAGAAATTAACTCCAATACACTTGAGTTTCTAACATGAAACACCTTCCCGTTCCCAATGCGACATATATTCGGGGAAATGGGTACATGACGATTCATACCCTCTTTATCCTGCTGGAGAATGCCCCTACATCAGCCAGAATTTTAACTGTAAAGCCAATGGGCGTCACGACTCTCACTACACAAAATGGAGATGGCAGCCCACACATTGCGATCTTCCCAGGTTCATATCAATTGATTATATCATTTGCCTTTTCATATCAATTCTCTTATGCATTTTCTATGGGTTAAATTCAACAATGTGCTGTTTATCCTTCAATTCACAGGTAATTTAGTTAATATACTGTTTTATTCTTTGTCTCGTCCTAATTTGGTGTTTTCACACATAATTATGTGATCATATATTTAGAGAATTTGTAGTTTTATTCTTCGGCTCTCAGAAAATTTAGTTTTATAATATTGAAAACACAGAATTGAATAAGTTTCAGATGTTAAGTTAAATTTATTCCATTAGTACATTTTTATAGTTTAATGGTAAGTAATATTTCACATGTTTTTGGATTCATAGTTTTGTGGAACATAAATCTGTAAGATCGTGTGGTCTATCATAGACATCGTCTTCTGATATTTTATGTTTGGAACCATTCCAACAGTCCTGTGTAACAAATCCATTCGACTAATACATCTCTGCAAACGATTTAATCTTGGACTCACAAACAATTCAGTCTCATGATACTAATTAAAACTTTAAATAATATATTTTTATTCCTCGACTTACAGATAATTTAATCTCATCACACAAATTATGTGATCATTTATTTAGGTTGAATCCTAGGGACATGCAGGAGAGGCTGAGGGGAAAGAGACTCATGTTCGTTGGCGACTCTCTCAATCGCAATCAATGGGAATCCTTGCTCTGTATTTTCAGAACAGTAGTGCGTCAAAACCGAAAATATTTTGGCAGCGATGGCGTCACTGTTTTTATAGCAAAGGCAAGCTCTGCAGATTCCAGACAACATTAATTTGCGCGTTACTCCCAGTGCGCGGTAGCATTAATGGTAATTGGTTGATTGTTTGATGCAGGAATTTAACTGTTCGGTGGAATTTAATTGGGCACCGTTTTTGGTGGAACAAGGCATCATCAACACCGGTAATGAAAGCAGAGAGATACTGAGGCTGGATGCAATTGACAAGCACGGAGCTCACTGGAGGGATGTGGATATCCTCGTCTTCAACACAGGGCATTGGTGGACACATGGCAATAAAGTGCAATTGTAAGTTGTAACCCCCCTTCCAGTTCTTATTTTCTTTCAACGCTACTTCTGTCACGTTTGCATGCCATTGAAAATACTTTGCCTTGGTCGATTCATATCCTTTGTTTTGAAACCAACCTTCATAGGCACTAAAGGAGGCGAGGTTTACCTGGTGTGAATCCTGGCTCATAAAGAACTTACCATACTCTAAAGTAGATATTTATTAAAACATTAAAATATAGAATAAAAAAAATCAAGTTTTTTAATAAATTTAAAATATTTTTTAATTAAAGAAAATCAGAGTGTAGATTGGCAGTGTGATTGTTAAGTTGCATAATAATTGTGACAATAATATTAGAGTGACTTTCGAACTGGAATTTTAGAAAATTGTCTCTGAAAATGAAAACTCAATCAAATTTTTTAGATTTCAAATAAGATCTGAAACCTAAGAACATGTCAAAGCCTATGAATTTTGGCCGAACAATACCATCTCTCAATAAAACATGTTACATAAAACGAATAGCATCTTAAAAAGATTTTTTTTTTCGTATACTCTTAACTCTTAGTTATTAGAAGTATGCATTTAAATTTTACATAACTAAACTTACAATATGTTAAGGAATAAAACAGCATTCTAAAATTTAATATACAAATATATCTAAAAGACTAGATCATATCAAATATATTGAATATACAAGCACTTTTATCCTTAAATTAAGGGAACAGCGAAATAATACCCTCCAAAGAAAATGGACCATAAAAACTCAGCTTTACCTTTCTAAAAAGTTTAGAAAAGTAAATTTTAATCTAATTTTTAGTTATTGAGTTATTAGAGTCGCAAGTTTAAAACTTATCATAAAAATTGGTTTTGAGCTTTTTAAAAAGCTAAAAAGTTTTAACAGTATATAATAAATAATTAATTTTGTCAATATATGGTAAGTATTGAACGATAAAATTTATATATAATAAATAATTAATTTTATAAGAAATTAAGCTTATAATATATTAGAGAATAAAACAATAATTTTCTGATCTATCTTTTAAAATTTAATATACTAACATACCCAAAAATATAATTAACTGTTGACTAATAAAAGATATCAAAAAATACTAAATATACAAAAAATTCAATATTTAACCAACTGAATATACTAACAAAATTATTACTTAAAAAAAATAACCTATAAAAACTCAACAAAATTATTACTTAAAGAAAAATAACCCATAGAAACTCAATAGTGAACGAACCTTCCTTACCAAAAAAATTAAAAAGCAAATTTAAATCTTAACTCTTAATTATTAACTTATTAGAGTCACAAGTTTAAAACCCATCATAGAAACTGGGTTTTGAACCTTCCTAGAAAGCTATTTATTTTTTAAGAGAGTTTGTGTATGGTAAATAGTTAACTTTGCAGGTATGTGGTGTGTATTGGTTGACAGAGTTTGTATATGGTAAATAATTAGCTTTGTAGTTATGTGGTGTGTATTGGCTAACTTGAAATATTTAGAAGGAACAAATACACATATTTTTAAGTCTCTGATGAAAACATTTGTTTTTAAGTTGTAACAGAAGAGATTTTTATATGGAGGGAAATTACCTTCACCCTGAGTTGGATCCACTGGTTGCCTTCAAAAGAGCGTTGACGACATGGGCGAATTGGATAGATTACAACATTGATCCAGCCAAAACCAAAGTATTTTTCCGCGGATATTCTCCTACTCATTTCAGGCAAGCTTTCTTCTCCTGATAAGGTTGTATACCTCTTGGTGCTACAATAAGGCTAGATATAAATTCTCTGTTAGGGTTGACTGTTGCAGTTCCAAACAATGGAATAAGCCCAAGGGACACAAGTGTAATTTTGAAAGGGATCCAATTTTGGAGGAACGTTATGTAAATCCTTATCCTGAAAGAATGAAAATGGTGGAGGTGGTGGTGGGGCAGATGAAATTTCCAGTTTCTATCATGAACATAACGAGGCTGTCAGATTTTCGGAAGGATGCACATCCGGCAGTGTACAGAGGCAAGAAGAAGTTAACTGCAGAGCAGCGCAAAAATCCGGATCAGTTTGGAGATTGCAGTCACTGGTGTTTGCCTGGATTACCAGATATTTGGAACGAGTTATTGTATGCCAGCTTACTAATCCAGGGCCAACTTACTGATTCCCATATATTATTATAACCCCTTTTTCCATAGTTATTATTTATAGCTTTGTCGTTCTTTGCCTGATCGAACGGATCTGTATTAATATTCTATGAATGTCTATTCTTTTTTCTTTCCAGATCACTACTCTAGAATAAATTGAATATGTAATATTGGAGATCCAATTTAACATGGATTCTCTTTGATTGCATAGAGAAGATTAAGTAAACCAGCTCAAAAATTAAAAGTTAGGTCTCATAGTGACTAATCTCTGTATCTATTTTGCAGATTGTATAGTTCATGCTAATGTAGAATGGCTACTTAAAACATGATTTTGCATTGCTTATGACAAAACCAATAAAAACTAAGTGTTTCACTGTTGGGTTATCAAGCATTGTGCAAATAAGTTGTACGTTTGATTTAAAATTTGAAAAAATCCAAAGGAAATTTAAGGCATTGCAATGGCTTTTTCATTTCACAAATCTTATAAAGAGAGTATGTTTTACCTAATAGTATATCTGTTAGAAAGTCAAGTTATTTGGAGATAATTTCTCTCACCTCCCTACGGTTGTCATGCAAGCACGCTGTTAAGCATCAGTTAGTAAACTGACAGTTAGGATTGAGTTAGTTAACAATCAGTTAGATATGAGTTTGTTTGAGGACTTAACAAGCAGTTAGTTAAGTAGTTGAAGTTAATTATAGATGAGTCTATTTTCAGTTATTGTTTGGATTTTAAATCTATTTAAAGACGCTTGGGCGAACAATGTAATCAAGGAAATTAGAAGATTAATAAAATCTCTTTTCTTCGAGAAAATTGCAGTAGCAATTGATCAGTTCTTGTTTTTGCTCTCTAATTTGCCTTCAAATTGGTATCAGAGCACATGTTAGAAACAAGAAAAAGCGCCAAAAAGAGGCGTCCAACAAGAAAGGCCCCTGTTAGATGCAACAGAGGTGCGCAACAGTCCACGCCCAGCAAGGAGGTCGTAGAAGTCATAGCAGTCAACAGTGTGAAGGATGCACAACAGAAGTCAAAACAAAAATCGCGCAGGTTTCAAGTGGAGCGACGTCAAAACCAAAAAGAGCCTGTTCGACGCAGCAGGCCGTGGGAAAAGGCGCGCAGGGTAGAGCCAGCGCAGCAAAGTTGCAGAAGTGCAGTAAAAACAAAAAGTCTGATTGGTCAAAGGTCAGCAAACTAAAAAAAATTAAAGCGCAGTTTGTAATTCGCAGAAGTCAAAAAAAAAATTTGACTATTTTTTTTTAAGTTTGTTTCTTGGCTGGAAAGCCGTGAAGCATAGCCAAGGAGCTCACCCAGTGTTGGAGGAGCGATAAGTGTGGAAATAACACCTAGTTAGAGAAGCGTACTCGAGTTTTACAATCGTCAATTGTCATGGCAGCGAATAATAGTATTTCACAGCCTCAAATTCCCATTTTCGATGGTAAGAATTATGATTTTTGGGCAATTAAGACGAGAACGTTATTTTACTCACAAGATGTATGGGATTTGGTAGAAAGTGGTTTTGTAGAACCGCAGGACGATGCAGCGCATCTGGCATTAAATCAAGCACAAAAGGACCACCTTAAAGAGAACAGAAAGAAAGATGGAAAAGCCTTATTTATAATCCAACAGGGATTGGATGAATCGATATTTTCTAGAGTTGTAGCAGCAACGAGATCCAGAGGCATGAAAAATCTTGGAGACTACCTATAGAGGTAATACGAAGGTAAAAATTGCTAAATTGTAATCTCTAAGGAGAACTTTTGAAAATTTGCAAATGAATGAATCAGAATCAATAGATCAATTTATGGGTCAAGTTTTGAATATAGTGAACCAAATTAGATCTAATGGAGAAACTATCACGGATCAGAAGATCATAGAAAAGGTACTCAGATGTTTACCCAGTAAATTTGATGTTATAGCTGTAGCTATTGAGGAAACCAAGGATTTAGAACAATTATCTGTAGATGAATTAATGGGTTCTTTGTTAACACATGAATCCAGAATGAATAGGAATAACTCTTCTCTTGAGAATACATTCAAGTCACAGGTATCAGTAAACAGAGGAAGAGGAAGAGCCAGGTCAAGCTTCAGAGGAAGAGGCAAAGACAGATATGGAAGGAACAATTTAGATGAAGGTGAGAATAGTAATCAAAACTACAGTAGTAGAGGAAACTACAACAATAGAGGATGTGGCAACAACCACTCATAGCAAGGTTCTCAAAGGTTTGATAAATCTAATGTTCAATGTTATTACTGCAAGAAATATGGTCATTATGCAAGTGAAGAAATAAACTAGGATATGTGTACAAGCAGAATGCTAATTACACAGGTGAATCTAGTTCTAATCTTGGAAGCATGTTTCTTACTTGTAATGTTACTCAAGAAAAAGCTAAAGATATTTGGTTCTTAGATAGTGGATGCAGTAATCACATGACAGGAAATAAAGAATTTTTTGCTAGTCTTGATGATTCTGTAAGATCAGAAGTAAAATTAGGAAATGATATCACAGTAGATGTCATGGGTAAAGGTGCCATAAATGTTTTGGCTAAGAATGGTGAAAGAAGGTTTATACCTGATGTTTATTTTGTACCTAGACTAAAACATAATCTTTTGAGTGTTGGTCAGTTAGTGCAGAAAGGTTACAGAGTATCCTTTATGGATAATGTCTGTACAATATTGGACAAGGTTCCAAGTGACAGGTTGATAGGAAAAGTGGAGATGACCAAGAATCGCATGTTCCCTCTTCACATTCAGTGCATCCAAGGAGAAGAGGAAGCACACTTCAAATCCATACAGCTAGACCAATCATGGTTATGGCACTTAAGGTATGGACATTTACATTTTGGTGCTTTAAATTTGTTGTAGAAGAAAAATATGGTGAAGGGTTTACCACCAATAGAAATGCCAGGAAGTTCATATGACAGTTGTATTATGGCAAAACAGCATAGAGAGAGTTTTCCAGTACGAGGCTCATATAGAGCTAAGATAATATTGGAGTTAGTCCATAGTGATTTATGTGGACCAATGCAAACTCCATCATTTGGAGGTAGTACTTATTTTCTAACCTTCATTGATGACTTTAGCAGAAAGACATGGATCTACTTTCTCAAAAATAAATCTGAAGCCTTTGGAAAGTTTAAAGAATTCAAGGCAATGGTTGAAAAGCAGAGTGGCCGTTATATCAAGGTACTCAGATCAGATAGAGGAGGTGAATATATGTCTAATCAATTTCAAGATTTTTGCAGATATCATGGAATCAAAAGATAGTTGACTACAAGGTACACACCACAGCAGAATGGTGTAGCAGAAAGAAAGAAGAGAACAATCATGGAAATGGCAAGAAGCATGTTGAAAGCTAAACACTTGTCAAATGAATATTGGGCAGAAGTAGTAGCCTGTGCAGTGTATATTCTGAACAGAAGCCCAACAAAGAGTGTCAGAGATCGAATTCCACAAGAAGCGTGGAGTGGTAAGAAATATAGTGTATATCATTTCAGAATTTTTGGATGTGTTGCATATTCTCTTATACCATCTAAATTGAGAAAGAAACTTGATGATAGAGGTGAGAAATGCATTTTTATTAGCTATAGTGAAGAGTCAAAAGCTTATAAGCTGTATAACCCAATTACAAAGCAAGTGATTATTAGCAGAGATGTAGAATTCAAGGAAGAAGAAGCATGGGTTGGTAGCACCATCACAGTTGGAGCACCAATTCCACAGGATGAAGAAGTTTATGAAGAACAAAATTTACAAGGTGGACAATCCTCTCCACAAGCAGGCACAAGCACTCTAGTAAGAACACCTAGAAGGTTTGAACAAGGTGAATCATCTAGTCATGCATGTCACCCTACTCCAAATTCACAAGTAAGTGATGAATCAGATCCAACTCTTGCTACTTTAAGAGCAAGATTTAAAGGTAAGAAGATGAGAAGTTTGAATGAGATTTATAATCAAGAAGAAGATAAATTAGATTTGGTTTCAAATTTTGCTCTTTTCACTCATGACCCTATGTATTATGAAGAAGCAGTTAATGAAGAACATTGGCTAAAAGCAATGGATGAAGAGTTAAATGCTATTGAAAGAAATCAGACATGGGATCTAATTACTCTACCTGAAGGTAAGGATTGTATTGGAGTCAAATGGGTTTATAAGACTAAATTTGATGCAGATGGAAATGTTGAAAAGCACAAGGCAAGGTTAGTTGCAAAAGGTTTTACACAAGAACAAGGAGTGGACTATAATGAAACATTTGCACCAATTGCTAGACTGGTTACTATAAGAATGGTATTATCCATAGTTGCTCAAAATAATTGGTATGTATATCAAATGGATGTAAAATCCACCTTCTTGAATGGTTTTCTAGATGAAGAAGTATATGTGAAACAGCCCACAGGTTATGAAGTGGAAGGACATGAAGAAAAAGTTTACAAATTGAAGAAGGCTCTTTATGGTCTTAAGCAAGCACCAAGAGCATGGTATAGTAGGATTGATTCTTATATGATAAGCAAAGGATTCAACAAAAATGATAGTGAGCCTACTTTGTACACAAAAATCAGCAAAGAAGGTCAAATTTTAATTGTATGTTTATATGTTGATGATTTGATTTTTATTGAAAATTTGTCTATAGACACTTTTAAATCAGCAATGAAGAAAGAATTTGAAATGACAGATTTGAGATTAATGAAGTATTTTTTGGGAATAGAAGTTGAACAATCAGAGAAAGAAATTTTTATCTGTCAAACTAAGTATGCAAAGGATGTGTTAAAAAGATTTAGGATGCTGAATTGTAAACCAGCACCTACACCAGTTGCTACAGGGACTAAACTTAGCAAAGAAGACCAAGGGTCTAATGTTGATTCTACAACATTCAAAAGGCTAGTTGGTAGTTTGATGTATCTTACAGCTACTAGAGCAGATATCAGATATGGGGTTAGTTTAATCTCAAGATTCATGGAGTCACCAAAAGACTCACATTGGCAAGTTGGAAAAAGGATATTAAGATATGTGACAGAAACTACAGATTATGGAATTTTATATTCCACAACTAATGATTTTAGTTTGATTGGTTTTACAGATAGTGATTTTGTAGGTAACGTTGATGATAGGAAGAGTACTTCTAGACATGCCTTTATTTTAGGCACAAGTGTGGTCACATGGGCATCCAAAAAGTAGCCTATAGTGACACTTTCATCAGCTGAAGCAGAGTATGTTGCAGCCACATCAGCAGCATGTCAAGCAACATGGATGAGAAGAATATTGAAATATTTATTACAAGCACAGAAGGAGTCAACACCAATCTTCTATGATAATAAATCAACAATAGCTTTATCAAAAAATCATGTGTTTCACAAGAGGAGCAAGCACATAGATACAAGATTTCACTTTATTAGAGAGTAAGTGAACAATGGATAAATTCATCTGGACTTTTGTAGATCTGAAGATCAACTAGCAGATATATTTACAAAGGCATTATCAAAAGAGACCTTTGATTATTTGAGACAAAATTTAGGCATTGTAAATGCTAAAATTGTAAGTGGTAGAAATTAAGGGGGAGTGTTAGAAAGTCAAGTTATTTGGAGATAATTTCTCTCACCTCCCTACGATTGTCATGCAAGCAAGCTGTTAAGCATCAGTTAGTAAATTGACAGTTAGGATTGAGTTAGTTAACAATCAATTAGATATGAGTTTGTTTGAGGACTTAACAAGTAGTTAGTTAAATAGTTGAAGTTAATTATAGATGAGTCTATTTTTAGTTATTGTTTGGATTTTAAATCTATTTAAAGATGCTTGGGCACACAATGTAATCAAGGAAATTAGAACATTAATAAAATCTCTTTTCTTTAAGAAAATTGCAGTAGCAATTGATCAGTTCTTGTTTAGTGATATTAGTTCTTGTTTTTGCTCTCTAATTTACCTCCAATATCTCCCAAAAAAGAAATGTAAGTGAAAAAATATGCTATGCATGTGCTTCCCATAATCCTCACCTTGCTTCCGCTGCTAGATTAACTTTAAATTTATTCATTTCTATAGTTTGATTCCCTTGCTATCAATTGCCATGAATACTGGTTAAAAATTGAGAGAAAAGCATGTTTAATTCGTACCACAGGTTCAAACCCTGATGCAGTGGAAAATATTGTGTTTAATTGTAAGTTGTACATTGCTAGATTGTGCGGAACGTAATCTAAGAAGCATAAAATTAATCACACAATTGTATGCGAAAGTTTGATATGTATAAATTCAACTTTAATTCAATATACAAAATAGGGAAAGTATAGATCTAATAGGACTAAGAAAGCTAGTTTTTATGATTAAAAAAAAGGATAAATGTCCTTGTTGATTTGTCTAGACTGAATGAAAGAATCCAAAGCTACAAATGTGTTTGAATGATAGATACCAAAAGCATGCTTACAAATTAGTTTCTGGTTTGTGTATGTTCTCTCATTTTTCTGCCCTTATGGGATAGATGGTTACAATATATACACATTATTACGAGAAGCAATTACAACGATGATGGCTATAAAAGGATGGTAGTTCATCATTTGGCCGAGTGACAGTTGGACTTCTTCTTGCATATGCATGATTGGACTTCTAATTGTACGTTCAATTAACATTGGATCTAACTTGTTGTAGACCTACAAAAATTTAGTTGGCATACCGTGTGGCAGGAGGACCCTAGCACGTCGATACTAAGTATGCACATGAAACCTTTGACATGCATTGTGGTGTTGCACAAAGAAACCACAATACAACTCCAATTTTATGCACATGCTTCTAGTGAAGGAGTTACACATGGATTTTGGGAAGGCGTGTGCAAGAAAAGACTTCTAGACAACAAGGGACAATACTTGGCAGAACCTCAAGGAGGTACCATGAGCTTGCACACAAATAATAAGATGTTGTACATGTGGGAGATCTGAAGTATAATTGAGTAATGCACTGACTTGTGCAAAAGCTGCACATAGATGATTTGCCCTTTCTTGAGGAGCAAAGGACCTAATTGCAGATTTGGTCAACTGTGCGAATTGATCCTAAAATTGCTAAGGGTTGTACCACATACCCAAATTAACGTATTGCCCTACCTAAAAACTTATAAATATGAATGTGTGTCATGATGGGTACACGTAGTGGTCATTTTAATAATTGGATCCTTTAGCATGTTCAAGATCCAAACATAAAAAATGTTAAGGTGCTGTTGGCTCAAGCAAAGGAAGGTAGTATGGCTTCAGAAGTTTCATGTTAAAGATTAGATGCAAACCCAAGTATTACAACATGTTAATAAAATAACCATTCTCTCTAGTTGTGCGGAGGATGGTGTGTGGATCATAGCACATAGGATTGATCTTGTGATGTAGACCTTTGAAGTGTTCCTTTTGAAGATGCAACCCGACTATATTTCCCACCTTGAATTGATGAGGTGTGTGGTGTTCATTATGGCATTATTTATAATTCAATTATTGGTATGAGAGTATATTTTGAACCTACTAGTGAGTGTTATGGATGCATTTAAAAAAAATGTGCCTTATCTATTTCCTATTCTTGTGAATGCGATTTTGTGTCGAATGATGCATGGTAGGATATGTCTAGAGGTGTCACTAGCAAGAACCTAAGACATATTTGGAAAGGAATATTCCCCATAGTGACGTATAATGCTAGTTATAAACATACTAAATATATAACAAGTTAAATCTTAAGTGTGCATATGCACACTATTGTACATGCACAAAAGATGAATAGGTGTGCAGTTGAGGACTTTAGATAAAATGTCCATCTTTATGAAATGAAATGTGGTTGACTAGTTCAAGTGTATATCCATCAGTCCCATAGAGCTTGCTAAAAATGGTTGAAAAACCGTGGATAATGGTCATATATAGTAGATTTTGGGAATAAAAATGCACCAAACATGGCTACAAAAAGAACATGCAATTTTTAGTGTGTTGATGCTTTTCTAATAAGAAATTATGATGGCTATCTTAGAGAACTTATACACTTCAACAAACACAGATTCATTTTTTTTCATAAGCAGTTCAGTCATTAAATCCATGATGATGGATTCCCATGGTTAGGAAGGAATTCGTAGAGGCGTGTAAAATCCTAGCTTCATGTTTGTAAGCTTGGCGATGCAACAAGGAATGAAAGACATGATGTGGTGATCAATATATGTGCACAAGTACAATGAGTAGAATTTATTTTACAATTCTTCTAGTATCTTGGTGACACCAAATTATCCTACTTTCTTATCATAACTTATGCCTCCTAAATGAGTCTCTAGAAATGTGTGCCATCAGGAGCACATAGATGTCCAAGCTTGTAGAAAAGCTTGTCAGACATGTAGAAGTCCCAAACATATTCACCATGTGTAAGGTAAATATAAGTGTCTATGAAGTCCTTGTTTGTTGATTAGAGAGTTCCAAGTCAATTAAGTTATGACCATGCATGCCAACACTATGATGATCAAATGAACCAATGTTTGGCTAAGGCAATATGCTGCCTTATTATCCTTCCCCTTCTTTTTCTTTATTACCAGATGGAATCACTATAGGTAAATCATCCACTTCATGTGGCATACATTCTCTAGCTTAATCTGTGCTTGTAATAAATTAAGTGGTTTATGATCAAAATGAATGACTATCCCCTTCCCAAGATGTAATGTTTCCAATGCTTTACTGATTGCACAACAACATACAACTATTTTTGATAGGTGTAATACCACTGAGCCATGTCACTGAATGTTTTTTAATGATAGGTGACCAAATGTCCATGCTAAATGAGTACTGCACTGAGTGTAGAGTTAGATGCATCAGTGTGAATCTCTAAGGAGTGGACAATGTCAGTGATTTTTAGAAGAGGTGCTACATAGATACGCTTCTTGAGCTTCTCAAAATCATGTTGTTATGAAGGTGTCCATTAGAATGCCACCTTGGCAAATATTATTTGACTGAGATAAAATGTAATGTATGAAAAACCAAGAATAAATTTTATATAGAATTTAGAAAATCCAAGAAAACTCCTCAATTAAGGGAGATTGCACGGAGTTAGATAGTCTTGGATTATCTTGATCTCTCTAGATATACACAGATGCCACTATAGTCAATTACATAACTTAAGTGTTGAACCTTTGTAGTTTCAAATGTACATTTTAATAAGTTGGATTGTAGTTTGTATTTGTGTAATGTGTTTAAGACATGCGAGATGTGATCCACATGCTCCTCCCAAGTCTTGTTGAATATGAGAATTTTATCCAAGTAAATGATGGTGAAGAAGTTGAGGAAGAGTTTGACTAGGTCATCCATTAAGTGCATGAATGTTGTAGACACAATTATCAAGTTGAAAGACATAACTAATCATTCATACAATCCTTCGTTGGTATTGAATGCTACCTTTCTAACATCCTTAAAGTGGAATATAACTTCAATCTAGGTTGATCTTGGTGAAGTGTTGTGCACCTCAGAGCGAATCCACAAAGTCTTCAATACACATAATTGGGCACCAATTCTTCATCATTATCTTTTTTAGTCCTAATCTTTCCTTGATCAAGAAGCTCTTAGATCTAGGTTTGATCCTCATTTTTAGCCTAAATGGACCTATAGTATAGTGGATAGTTTTGAAGAAGGGATCCAAGAACTAGATTGATGTGATGCCTTACTGTATAATGTGTTGGCATACCCTTTTGTTTTTTGAAGTCATTCTCATGTTGCTACAATAACTTGTTGAGTTATTATTGCTATGATGGTGTTTACACAATTTGACACATTAAAAATGCACACTTTTTATCATGAGCAAGTGCTTTTGGGAGAACAACGAGGAACACAAAATTTTACATGTACGATACGAGTTTCTAAGATTTTTTTGGCAAAGACCAAAGTGATTTTTTAAATTGAAGCGAACTCCAAGAGGTTGAAGATGTGATTTTTGACATGAACATTACTTCACTGTGATTTGGATTGATATGAAGCTTATCAGTCATACAAATATAGTCTTCCTAGCAAGATGTCACAAACTTGTAGAGGTGCAATGTCATAGGTGACATTTTATTCCATATGCTTGAATTTTGACTAAAAAGTGCATTATCGTCAAACTTATATATCCTTCTCCTATTAAAAATAACCCAAATAGTATGGTTTTGGATGCGCAACAATGGTAAGGCCAAGATGTTGGGTTGTACCTTGTGAAATGATGTTCTTCTAGATTCCACTATCAATGATGGCATAGAGGGGTTGGCCCTTCACCTAGAACTTAGAATGGAAGAGATGTTTCTATTATTTTAAGATGTTAATGGAAGTGGCATTGGTGCTCAAACAAGTGTCTTTTGAATCAGTTTCATATCTTTACATAGGACTTGATGTAGACTGCACAAGTAAAGATTGTTGTGCATGACATTCAAAATCATATTGTGAGCTTGTATGGTTTCAATAGAACAATTTGTCACATTGGTTCTTTTTTCTTTTGTCTGGCACATAATACTTTGTAGTTTTATGTTGTTGTGCGACCTTATTAGGATAATCATCCTTACGTGTCATGTTTTTCTTATGCGTGACATGGGTGGACGGTGAATTTTCCATGGTAGTGTTCTTTTCAGTGGTTCCATATGAAGAAGAAAACATCTACTTCATATTTACCTTAGCCTTAATTTTGGCAGCGTTGTGGTATGCTTTCCCAAATATGTCAGAAATTAAGAACTCTAACTTTGCACGAAATTAAGGTGAAAGTCAACTGATGTACTTCAAAACTTTACATTGCTTCATCAAATCCTGACACAGACACACAATGTAGTCATGAAACTCACTAGTGTAGTATTCAAATGATTGATCCTTACCTTGTTACAATTACTATAACTTGATGCATTCATCCTAAAAGTGTTTGAGGGGGTAGTACTCATCCTTCAACCCATCAAAAAGATTCTTCTAATGCTCGATTCATATGTAGTCTTGTGAGCATTGTGCATTGAGGTCTCGCAATAGAGAGACACCAGAATGGACATCTCCAACATAATTAATGTGTTATTGTTAGCATTGGTGAATTAGTTTTTTGCATCCTTAACTACTAGCATGTATTGGAATATGTGTGGCTAAATTTTGGCTAGTTTAACCTTTTAATTAGTCATATAATAATTTTTATTTCTTCATATTGGTAGTAAGGTCAGTTTATGAAGTATCCATAGCCTAAGATATTATATATAGGGTGTAGTAGATAGTATCAGAGGATCATGTTAAAAATAATCCCTAGAATCTCTCTTCAGAGCATGCTAGACATTCTAGTCTCTAAACATTATGATGAGATACCAAATTAATATAAGAATCATAAGTAGATGAAAAACTTAACTCAATGCACTGCCATACATAGATTTGTATTCTTTATTCGTTACATAAATATCTACGCTCTTATCATTCCTATTATTTTATTAATTAAAACTAAACACATTATACAACGACACATTCATTCACCCAAAAAAAAATACTCAACACAATATATATTCATATATAATTTAGGTGAAATTATACAAAGTAATATAGTTTCATCTATTTACAAAATTTTCTAACATTTCATTTTACAAATGTAAGGTACATATGAACTGCGAAGAGAATACAACTCTTCATTTTCTTGACCTTTCATTCCCTATATTGAAGTTTCTGAGGTACGCATTCAAACTTCCTTGTGTTTTATTGACTTTACATGAAAACATGTGTTATAAAAACTATGCCAACGTGTTCACTTGTCACATGTTTAAAATTACAAAATTTGTGGTTGTGACGTTGATCTTGACACCTCTTCCTAAAATAGATATATCACTCTACACTTTCCCCCCTCCTCTTTCACTACCATATTCATTACAATGGATCATGGGGATGGAGTAATTTCAATGAACATAATGGAGTCGACTCATTTCGAACCTAGCATGTTCAAAAAAATTTACAGAAGAAAAAGTATTTCTCCTCTTCTTCACATGCACATCATTCTTGATATCATAAACTACCACCTTATATAACTCTTTGGATGTGACTCCTAATCGATGAAGATCGCACTCAAATATGATGGTGGGCATCAGAGGGTCACTAAACCATGGTGCTGATCTAAAGGTCTTTTTTACGAGCTACGATGGTTGTGGACTCGGTGCTTTGCACTTTGCACTGTGATCAAGAGGCTGTTAGTTGTGATTAATCCTATGATTTAACCTAAAGTTGTGCTTTTATCTACAGTTGAGCTTGCATTTTGGCTTATGGTTGATCTTGTGGTTGGTCAACTCCTAATGGCATGGAACACATCGGCTGGATGCTCCAGTTAACCAAGTTATTATGCTTAATAAATTCTATTTAAGGCATGTGGATGTCAATAAAGAAAGGAAGGGGAAACATTGGTGGTTTTCAAAATCATGTATTGTGCTTTGCACTCCATTGTGTAGCTTGGTAATGGCTACAATAGGTGCAAGATATTTTAGGATGTCCTCGAGCACACATTGATGTGTTACTATCATGTTTTGAATTTGCAGCCACCATTCTAAGAACTTTCCTAGGTAAAGATGGTTTTGTTCATATCAAGGCCATAATAAATTGAGGAAGGCATTATCTATCCAATAATCCAAATTTGGAGCAATTGATCATTCAGGAGATGTCCACTATGTAGAATGGAGCAAAAGTACCAGAAGTTGGTATTGGAATGATTGAGTTGTGTTGACCAACAACTTTTTTGTGTTTGTTATGATCTCTATTGTGAGGAAGTTAGATCAATTAGATTCCTCTCCCACCTCACCATAAAACGTGTAAAATTAATTACACCCTTCATTAACTTCTTGGCACCTTTTGTGCTCTGCCAATATCAACACATAATGCACTCTGTGATAACTTTAATTAGTGCATCAGTAACATGTTCAATGGGATATCCTCTAGTTGTTATAGCATATTTTGCTTGAATTTTTGAGTGGATGGGAGGTTTCTTTGTGGCATATACCTGTAATTACTTCCCTCTTTCTGAAAATATTTCGGCCTCCATAATGGTATTGGCATTGATGTGGATCGTCACCTATTGTTAAAAAAGAACAACTCCCTCATTTTGTTTGCTAAATAGGGTCATCATATTAATTCCTCATGCTAGCTGCTAACTAAAAATAGGCAATCGCACTAAAAAATCAACTTTTGATCCTCACAATATAGTAGGAAGTGCAAGTACTACCTATTTTGGTGTAACTCCTTAGGGCTGAAAAAAGCACTCTCTATTTGTTGGATCAATGAATTCAAATGGCTCAGTGTTATTTTATCTATCTTGTCGTAACACTTACCCAATTCTCATCTCTTCATTCTAAGTGTCAATCAAAGGAACAATGATTTGATGCATGTAAATTTTATCTTTTACTCGCTCCTTCTTCCATGAGATGCACTGCGGACAATTCTAATCAATCTCTTCGCTAACTCGCAAAGTTTTTGTTGAATATTGGCAACAAAATTTCTCATTCACTTAGGTTTACAAGTGTGAGTTGCATTGGTATCCCACCTTTTATATAAAAATAAACAAAATCTTTGCCCTGCTTGTGCTTATCCACATATATACCTTTCACATGCCTACATGTTTGTTTTAAATTCAAATAGTTGTTTGGATTTTACCCATGGTCATTCTTAATTGTTTATTTATTTCAATTCAAGGATGTGGCATGTCATCATTTTGTTTTCCAATACTTTGCCCTTTTGAACATTAACTGCTTTTCAAAAAATATACCAATTTTTGGAGCGTTGCTATATTATTTTTGTCTTGTCATTAACTACCTTGTGCAATTGGCAGTCATTCATCCTTTTTCCCTCTCATTTGGTTAGTCTCACCTCATTACCAGACTTAGATATTTTGTAAAGAAAGAACAGATCCCTCTCATGAACCTGATCCTGTGTTGCTTTAAACAATGGTATAGAAAAAATCATTATGTTCCATCATGATATATCATGTGATTGAAATTATGTTACATTCTCCTAATTACATCTTCTACTACTACTAACCCTAAAAATATAAAACAACTTGTAAAAGTGAAATCCTAATCTAATTTATGCCATAACACTTATTTTTAGAATTTATTCTAGCTATAAATCATTGTGATAGGGCTTGAGCCTATAGCCATTTATCTCTCCTAGAATAATATTTCCTTAGAGAACTTGAATTAATATGGTGCCTTCTTCCAACACTTGATGAATTATATAAGGCCATTTCCATTTCAAGTGCAACTTTCCTTGATGTGTCTTGAATCTGATCTCATATAAAAAGATCATTTGTTCAAATTGGAATTCTTTGGATTACAAGTTGTAATCGTGCAATACCTTTTGAATTTGCTTATGAACCTCATAAGTCCAATTTGATAATCACCTTGTTTCTTCCATGTGACTTACTTCCAACAAATGTTGTTTCAAATATTCTTTGTCCCCTACCTGCATTATCATTGCACTTTACAAGTTGGGTACTATGTATTCCATTAACATCACAACTTCCATTCCATACACAATTAAACATTTTTAGATTGTTATACGGTACCATAAGATTGCTAGTATGAGATATCCCCAGTCATCCCTCTGAACATTAAAAATCTTAGTAAGAATCTTCTCTAAAACCCTATCAGACACTTCTTCTTGGTCATTTTCTTGAGGATGATACATTGTACTCTCATGATGTGAAATCATAAATTATTTTGTTAAGGTTTTGATATTATTATTTAGAAAATGTGTACCCAAATTCAAATGTATTTAATTATTCTATTTGAATAATTATTTAGGTTCCACATGGATGGTTATCGTGAATTGAGATGTAGAATGAATCTCTATGTGGGTTATACCATATTGAAAACTAGGAAATGAACATCATCTATTGAATAAGTATAGATGAATCCCTCATAAACAAATTTTAAACATGTATGTAATGTGTAATAGATTGTATGCATGATATGAATCTATGGCCTATAAAGTAAAAGGTTATAGTTCAAATCATTAGATATCTTTTGACATTCCATACCTATAATTTGTGGTCCCATAGTAATGTTTGAGGTAATTATTCCTAAAGTCATTCATGGTTGATATCAAAATCCATTTATGATCACATCAGAGGGTGTAAGATTTTGTCTTCCAATATTGTGTGCATTAAGAAAGGTCTCACTAAAAATATTCAATCATGAACCATTGTCTATATGGAAAATTTTAATCCCTTTATTATGTATGATTATTTGAATATAAAATGGTAAATGTTGGTACAAAATCCCTTTGGAAGGTAAGTCATTTGAATCAAAAGAGATGAGGTTAAGTTATTTGTTAAGGTTTTAAAAATATATGCAAAGTATGTGGATTCAATATCATGTGGTAAATAAGCATCACATAAGGCCTCATAAATCATGTCCTTATACAAATTAGACCCTTTGAGAAATTTTAAGATAGATATTTTGTAATGAGTATTCTAAAGTTGATATATGATAGCATAATCCTTAGCAACATGCACTCCAAGTCTAGGAGCTTAAGTAAGGTTAGGAGAGATGTTTTGGTTAACCTCACCTTAAGGTTAAAAGGAAAGAGGAGGGATGAATTTTTTTGTGTGCTTTATCCCTTGTGGATGTTACAACATCTACCTCATAATGAGTGATCATACAATGAGTCACATAAGATCTATCACTAAATGGAACTAAATAAAAGTTATTAGTTGCAATGGTCTATATGTGTGTGTGTGTGTGTGTGTGTGTGTGTCTATATATATATATATATATATATATATATATATATATATATATATATATATATATATATATAACCCTATCATGATCCAAACTATATGCTAGAATTATATGATATATGAAAGAAAATAAACATGTTATCATTGATAAAAAACATAACAACTACATCATCATGCCTAATAAACACAAAATCTAGGAATCCTCCATGTAAAGAATATCATAAAATTAGATGTCATATATCTACCCATGAAAGAAGATAAGAAAAAAAAAGAATGTAAATAAAATACAAATGAAAAGATGAAAAAAGGATTATAAAATACAATATGGTCAAATCAAGGATAAGTTTATTGATAAGGAACATGAAGGAAATCGTTGATAGAATATATATATATATATATATATATATATATAACCCTATTGTGATCCAAACTTTATGCTAGAATTATATGATATATGAAAGAAAATAAACATGTTATCATTGATAAAAATAATAACAACTACATCATCATTCCTAATAAACACAAAATCTAGGAATCCTCCATGTAAAGAATATCATAAAATTAGATGCCATATATCTACCCATGAAAGAAGATAAGAAAAACAAAGAATGTAAATAATATACAAATGAAAATATGAAAAAAGGATTATAAAATACAATATGGTCAAATCAAGGATAAGTTTATTGATAAGGAACATGAAGGAAATCATTGATAGAAACCCTAAATAAATTAGATCATAATTGAATTTATAAAAAATCAGGGTTTGGATGGATAATATTATAAAACCCTAAGGTTGGGTGGTTTATCATAAAAAAAAATTATCATGGAGGGTGCACAAGTGTTCAAAACACTACACCAGTTTTGATATAAGGGCACATAAAAAAATAAGACATGTATACAACAAAAACAATTAATAAGATATACCTATATGTTTAATGAATGAAACTACCTAGATGAAATGATAATAAAAAATGGATTATATGCACATACTTTATTTCTGAGTCACTTATATCCTTACATAAGCTGAAAATGTTGAGAACAATGTCTAAAAGCAGTCTAGAAGAGTATCTAGAAAGAAAATTGTGATATAAAAAAGTGACCATAATCAGACCATTTTGATAGTGTCTGCCTAGAGCTAGAATATTCTGATTATACTAGTCTATCCCAATAGTGTCAATCCTATTCCAATAGTGTTTGTATTAATCCAATTAGTCTCAAATTTTGTGAACTCATTTTTATGTACTTGCTCAACAAAAAATTCCTTTAGATCGGTGAATGGGTGTGGAAAACTGCTAGAATGCCCTTCTTTTCCCAAGCCCTAAGGTTTTCTAAGAAGACATTACTAATATTTTCTTTTTAAGGACCTAAATTAATTATTCCCTTACCTATTATAGGACAGGGTTTGAAAGATTAGAAATTAGAACTCATGCATGTCAATAATGAGTCTTGTGTATATGATAATCCCATCCCTTATCCTTGTGATATGAGATGCAATATGAAAATATTATGATATATACATATTCTTTCACTAATGCAATCCCCTCATTTTGGTACAAGTATTGAACTTTTATTCTTTAATGCAATAAAGGAAAGTTAAAGATGCAATTTTTAATTGTCTTAATTGTAATTTCATGTACATAAGATATGGTCAATTTTTATTGTTAATGTGTGTGTGTGTGTACCTATTGAATTCAAATTATGGCCTTATTAGAATGAAATTTAACCTTATAAAAGTGGGAAAACTAATAATTAGGTACAATGAAACATGAAAAACATGGGGAAGAAGGACCAATTGCCCACAATTGACATGGCCACTATTAGAGTGTTATTATAATGGTCAAACCATTCTAAGGATGTCCTCATAATGGCCAAGATGAGGAAGACCTTGAAATATAGACCTAACAAGCTGCAAAAATATACAGGAGGATCCCAAAGAAGACATATGATATACCAAGACATATATGTGACTGAATAGTGATAAAAAAGGAAATGCATGGCCCAACATAAATAAAAATGCACCAAATAATAACCTAATTTTCACCATTGATCTATAAGTAATAAGCATGATAATAACCTTGCAATAATAAATCTTGTATCAAAATTAGATTTCTACAAAATTAGATTTTTTTAATTACAAATTATTTAGTTGGAACACATTATTAATGACTAACCTTACACATGGTATCCAAGTAAATTATATCAACTCTTGCTTAATTAGTGTCCTTACCTATTTGTATGATGACATAAGCCCTATGTACCTTGATTTTACCACTAGAATTTTAGGGTTGACTAGTTTGACTAATGAGTAATGGATATTACTCTTGCATACTACAATCATGAGCATTACTTAGTTGCATGTGAAACATTGAAAAAATAATTACCTAAATTGTTTTCCTTGATTTTAAATTTATTTTATGGCCCTGATATTTTTCTCTTCCTACTTTCCTTTCCCTTATTATTCAATCTCATCTTTGCTCTCTTCCACTTTCCACCTTTTGATTATTTTCTTCTCTATCCATCACTTCCTTCTCTTCTTATATACATTCTCATTTATCTTTTTGGTATCCTAACTCCATTCACTACTATTTCTTTCCCTGGACCTTTTTTCTTTATTATAATATAATTTTATTCAAAACTTCTCCCGTGGGGAGCAATGTTATATGAGGAGTCAACTACCAATGGTAAAGGAGACTTGAATACAGGATCTACTAGATAAATCCCACCTTCTTTACTATTTGGTCACCACCACATGGACAAAGCTTCTCAAAATGTTAACCCAAATAATAAAATAATGTTTGTATTCCCAAACTATTAATACCCTCATGTGTTGAATGACTCCCAATAAAACTTTAAATTAATAATCATTACATTTTATCCATTTTTCAAAATATTGTATTATGTTAATAAATAATTTATAACAAGCCAAAACAAAGTCTTTAAAAATATTTTATTTTACTACTTACCTTATTCTTATCACTCCACCTTTACATCCACATGTTCTTATTAAATTAAGACTAAACGCCTCCTCCCTCATTTAAAACATATTCTTCCACATTTTTAATGCCACAAACAAGTAAAATGAACATTGTAAGCAAAATTTGTATGTTATAATCAAGGTATAAGTCCATGGTGATGGTATCTTACAACCAAGTATAGTATTTTTGTTTTCATCATGCTAGAGTTTTTTGTTTAGATGTTGAAGTAGCTTTCTGGTTTATGGTTTTCCCACTAATGTTTTTGTCATGATACTGAATTTCCATCAGAATTTGTTGCTACTAATGTAGGCACTAACTTAGTTATTCCATACCATCCTTGTCTCCAATTTGCATTAATTGATGACATCAGTAACATATGTTATAACTAATAAATAATAAATTAAAATGTAATTAATATTAATTAATTAAAATATTATATAAATTTTCATGTATTGAGATGATTGATTAGTGCAACTCACATTTCAAATATAACATGGTAATTTATTCAATGTAAGATTGATTCTTGTAGAGAATCTGTAAAGCCAACTATTTTTAATTCTTATTTTAGTATTAACCTATTTAAGTTAAGTGTTTGAAAAAAAAATTAAAGGGATAAGGGAGAGAGAAAATGAAAATAATTTATTTGGTGATGCATTAGAAGGGAATGAGTTGGATCTTTATTTGAAACAAATGTAAAAACATTTTGGTATGTAAGAAGGAAGGTGAACACAAAACAAACAAACAAAATGTGAGAACTAATTTAAATATGAAAATGGGAATAGAAGCAACAATATAAAATATATAAGCATGATCATTCTCAATCACAATTATATTTATTACTTATAGGTAATACATATATTACAAAGAGAAATTTGAAATACATATTACATATAGAATATCATAGGCTTTCGCACCATAATTCTAAAATTTGGAGATTTATAAAATCCAATGGAACCACTATAAAATTAGGGTTGTATGTCCCTTTTAAGAACGAGGGAAAAAATGAGAAAGAAAATATATTTTGAAAAATGAGTGATCGTGTCCCTCCCAGGTAGGTAAAGGTGTACTCTTTTATTCATCTGATCCTACAATTTCCAATCCTATAAAACTAAGGCGCCTCTACATTTATACTTCTATGTACTTTTATCTCTTGCTATGTTATCCTAACATGGCTTGGACTCTTGCCTAATATCCATCTGCATATTTGGATTAAAAACTCTACATAACAAGTGTCTTGAAGTGACATTAGTACCTGTTATAAGAATTTTTTATAGAAGCTACATATATTATAGAGGCTAGAATAAACCTTGTTGTGCTTGAGCAAAAAAAGTGCTTGGCTTCTCTCTAGAAGCACATGACTTATGATCAGCTTGAGCTTCACATAAGTAAATATTTTTGTACCTTCCTTTGACAAAACTAGAATTTTCATTTGATTAAGAGTAATGAGAAGAAACAATGAATAGATTATCATGTTAAATTCAATGATATTAGCCAAAGTTTTTCCTAAATAATACATTTGAATAAACCATAATTTTGATTTCTTTAATCAAATTAATACTAAGCAAAGTTGAGATATGTTTTTAAATTAACTTAAATTTCATTTATTTGTGGTAAATCTTGATGAATGTAGAATTCAGAGAAACAATCTTGGCAAAACACAACATGCTCAGAGAGGAAACCAAATTTATCATTCCATTAATCAGAAAAAATGGAAAATACATTGAATATAATTATTGCTTGGCTGGAAATTAAAACTAAGATTATTTGCCCCTCAATCAACACACATAAAAAATAACATCATGAATATCACAAAATAGCAGACAATGAATAATGTTAAATTGAAGATGAAGCACCAAAAAAATACAAGTATCTGAAGTAAATGTCTAGGATATGATATTGTTTACTTGTTGTTTGAGTTTCTCCACATCCTCCAAAACTAAGGAATTAGGATCTGGACTTGCAATAGTTTGGGGCTCCTAGGGTTCAAACCCTGCATCTCCCCTCATTACAAGCCTAACATATCTTACAAATAATAACACTAGCAAATATTTCCAAGTCATCATAAATCCATTTTAAGCTGGAAAATCATAAATAGAAATTTTAGAAAGTTGTTTGGAATGTTTATAAAGGCATATTTCAAAAAAAATGCCTCACACTACAACATTCACCACAAATTGATGTCTGAAAGGAAAGAACGTGAAGTTTATTTTCAACAACACTGCATGCACCTGTCCTCGTTTGTGTACAAAAATAACATCTAGGGGTCATCACTTCCATTTAACCATAACCATTGGCATTGCAATATGAAATTACCAAGTGCGCTACTTCTCATGTTATCTGGTTCAATCATGTGCATGTTCCATGGAATATAGGTAAACCAAAAAAACTTATTTGTTGTATTTTATGGTAATTATTCACACCTTAATAGTAACTAGCAAAAATAATCAAATATTAAAAGCTTTCTCAAAATATTAGAAAATAGTTTTTACTTTTAACAATTGACATTTTGGCATTCGCTATAAACAACATGGAGATCAAAATAATAAGATTTGGTGAAAACAATAGTACTAATAAGTACCATAAATAGTATCTTGATTTGTTCTGTGATCACTAATTCATATACTTATAACTAAATGAAAGGAAAAAATGCATATGCAACTTTTTTTAATCTGGATTTATTTGTTGTATGCAATTCTCTTTCCATGTTCCAATTTTTTATTTTTCAATAGCCATAACTCTAATATTTACAGGGTCTTGTATTTTTAGATCGAACAACCTAAGATCATCATTAGGAATGTGATCTAACAGTGTAATTTGTTTAATATGTCTGCCTAAGCTTTATTATTTTGTAGTAACTCTCAACTTACACATATCCTTTAATTGTTAATTCTTTCTACAAACTCCACTTTGTGCCATCGCAGACCTAAGTCTTGAATTTTAACCTTAATTTATGGGGTAGTGTGGAACTCTAGTAGATCGATGGAATTAGATACTTTAACTAGCTGACATTTTCTATCTTTTCTCAGAATAAATCTTGTCATTGGATTGTGACATTTTAATTGAGTTTTATATTATAAAATATTTTTTATTGAAATTAACTAGGGAAAAGATAGAAGCATATACCTGACTATGGAAATAATATTTGATAGATTCATATGATAGCAGATTTTTGGAATAGCTAATTGACTCAAAATCAGGGGGAATGCCACAAGCAATTGGGATATGTGGACAAATAATTTTATAATGGTGTAGGAAAGTGAATTGTATAATTATGAATTGAGTCTTTAAATATATATAAAAAATAAATATTTAAATGAAAAAGTATTCAACATTAATATTATTTTGATAATGATATAATAATTTTTCGTGAAAATTAACTAGATTATATGTGTATGCATATATTTTTTTGGAGTAAGTGAATAAATTTTTGTTTGAAATTGTTTATATGTATAGATAAAATGTCAAATATTTTCAAAATATTTTTTATTAAATTTTCAATATTATATATTTCAAACAATTTTACAAGTCAATAAATCTAGAAAATTGAATTTGCAAGTGTACAAACACAAAAAAAATATCTTAACTTCATAATTTTTTTTTCAAATTGTAACCAACAATTATAATTTTTTGTGATATAAGTTTTATAAAAAAAATTATCAATGGTATTAAACTATTTGTAATGATATTTTCATGAACCATATTGAGGTATGTTAAGCATAAATTAAAAATAATTATTTAGCATTAAATTTTTATTTATATTCAAAAACTACGTTCTCCTACCTATAAACTTATATAATTAATTTAAAATAAATAAATATTCCTATTCAAATGTGTCCACAAAGACAAAAAAATATCTAAATTTAAAAAAAGTCATGTCAGTTGATCTATGGTAATTTTTTGGACTAGGTTCAGATCCTCCAAGCCTAAAACCAAAGTATTGTTGGAGGAAAACTCATGAGATTAAAACTTATATTATTTATAAGAGAATACACCGTTAACATAAAGATGCACACCCTTTATAAAAGGGCACATGCCCTTTGTAAATGATGTACACGCTTTACAAACATATAAATGCTCATTAAATGTATTAAACCATTGATTTATACCACTTAAAATGGCATGTGTGCTATTTAAAATGGTACACGCCCTTTATATTCCATTAATAAATTCATATAAAATCTTAGGTCCACAATTTTCACCCTAGCATTTCATACTTTACAAGCTTTGAACTAGTTTTTACAGCTAAGAGTCTACATTTTATTCATTCACTTTATCTCAATTGGTATAAACTCATCAATATTTGATTTTTATCCTACTTTGACTTAAAAGTGTAAAGATAGATTATGGGGCCAAATAGTCACTGTAAAGATTGATTAAGTAGCTAACAGATGAAAAAATTGAAGTTAAGATATAAAAAGAAAAAGAAATACAATCAAATAGAGAGCATCCACAAGAGCTTCTAGACAAAAAGAAGTTACTTCTTCCACACCAATTAATATTTTAATCTAAAATAACATGCCCAACTACATAGAATTTAATTCATATTCATTTTAAAATGAGATTAGATTTAATCAATCCTTATTAAATGATGAAACTCAATATGTAAAACATGTAACTAATGAATATGTATTGAGTGATAAAACACATGGATAAACAAAATATAATGAAACATATATCCATAATAAATTTTTTGAGCATGATGATAATGAACATCATGTAATGATCTCAATTGATATATCCCATAATGAAGAGGAATTTACTTTGCTTGAAGACATTAATGTTAACAAAGGCTTGAATATCCCTTCTATGGTTGAAGTGCTAACACCATTAAATTTAATAAATAATGTAGCTCATTCGCTCATAGTTCCAAGAATACTTTGATGAATAAAAAGTTATTTTATTAAAATAGATGGAAATATATTATAACATATGCAAGGTAAAATGTCAAAATGTACAGTTAAATGTCATGCTCAACTTGTATGAGATTGTGCATTTGAGAAAAAAATAAAATAAAATAATATTGATTATTTGTTCAATTGCTGAAAATGCAAAAAAAAGTGCCTTGCAATGCATAATTTAAGGTTAAGAACAAACAACCGAGAGGGAAAAATAATGCAATAGTAAAGCATCTAAGTAATGCATTTATTAAAATAGGTAATAAAACTTGAAACAAAGATGGTAATGTAGCAAGACGAGTGATAACATAGTCTATAGTGCTTAAGACAACATCTAGATACCAATTTCTTATTCAAACAAATACAACCCTAAGCTTGAATAGGAAAACTCTAAAAATTTCATAGGAAGAAGAACAAGACTCGATGATCCTTTTGTCAGATATTGTTGGGAATTTAGTGGTATACTCCCATGAAAAGACAAGGTATTAGTTAAATGAATAAGCCATTTTATAGATAATATTTGTCATGACAACATAAGGGTCTCACCTAATATAAAATATGTTGTTAAAAGATTAAAAGGTTTAAAGTGTTAGGAAACCAAAACATCCTACATGTGCAAGTAAAACAAATGCAAAAATAAAACAAGCTACAAAAAACATAAAACATGAGAGATAAACCATACCACCAAATATACGTGGAAACCCTATTAAAATAGATAGAGAAAAACTACAGGGCAAAGGTAGCATCTAGACTTCATATTCCATCAGTAAATCTCTCTCTACATAGCTCCTCTCAACAAATCCTCTCCAGTGCTAACAAACTGAGCACTCAAGTGAGCAAAGCTTACAACCAAGCTTTAGATGCTATAACCAATAGGTTGCAACATGTATTTCTTACAATGCTAACATCCATAGCATCCAAGGGAGCTATAATAACATCTACCTCTATCTCAATGAGTTGATCTAATAAGCCTCCAAAATCTATCTCTAAGGATCCATTCCATGCACCTAGGTGAGCTAAGTATAATAGCCTTCAAAAGATCTAACTTCCAACCCTGCATGTGATGCTTACAACCCAATCATCTAGGTGAGTTAGGCATATAAGCCTTTCTAACTCCAACCTCCTATCATGCAAGCACAAGCTTGCAAGGATTCAATTGATCCACTAAATGTATAAAAAATACAAAGGAGAACTTAATGCTTTATAGTATTTAATAATAAGAGATAAAATGTGGTGCCACATTCCACATAGGCTCAATAGTAAATAATAGAACCTCACATGCACCCATGTGCATAGGTTACAAGGCATCCCATGTGCCTTGGAGAAAAATGTGCCCCACTTGATTGATGAATAGTGACCAATAGTAAAAGATGTTTTTCTCCATGTGCAAGGTCAACAAAGTAGGTCCACTACTTTAGACAAGATCAAGTCACCCCATGTAAGTCATAGAAATGCACCCCACTCACCCATGTGAGGGAAATCAAAAATATGAATCATCTTATCTCCTTCTTATATGCACTAAAATGAATCCAATCATCTTTTGAATTCTTCACACATGTGACTCATGGGTCCACCAAACATGGCACCCCACATCATGACCTTACAATCATACACTCCAAGATAAGCCCATGTGACACACCAAGGACAAGACCTATGTCCTCAAGTAGAGTGCTACGCCCCACATTTATCACATAAACATGATCACACTTGGGACCCACCATGGGCCCTACTATCACATCACCTACATGCCATGTCACCTAGGATCCACCTCACTTTCCCAATCACAATGTCCACCTCATCCATGAACAATGACCTATGAATAGTGATCAAGAATAATGACCTGTGAATAGTGACTTCACACCCAATAATCTCCCACTTTAATTCATACACACAAGACTTTAAAACACCTATGTCTTATAATAACCAGCTACCACTCAGATGCTATCAATGTCAATGCCCATTTTTACTCCACAATAAGCCCAATAAAATTTTTCTACATTAATAAAACTTCTCTACCCTAATCGGCTTTGTTAACCTCTGCTCCTCCAAAGAAAATTACAACTTGAAGTGACTCCCACTTCACCACATACCCATTCTTATTCAGGATTATGCCATGAACCACTCACTACTCCCACTACATGGAAGTATCCAGTTTAGTGCAAACCATGGATTTATTGAAGCTTCCTACTCTCGATGAATACAATACATAAAACAATTGTCTTCTCCTCCTCTATTCTAGGACACTTCATAAGATAACTCATAAAATCACAAGAAGTGGGATACATAACTTTCTTGATTTCATGATTGATATCCATATTTGGTTTTCTCTTACCACCTTCATCTTGTCATAATCACCTGAGCCATCTCACCATTGATCTTCATCATGTTAGGGCCTGCAACCAACATGCCATCAATCCATAGCAACAACCTCTACTAAACCTTGACTCTCCATGAAGTTACCATTATACACCATCCACACATCTACTTTAGTTCATACAATCTTCAAACTAAAAACCAATAACTTTTTACCTCAACCTCATAGCCTCTTGGCCATTCCACCTCATCATGAGATCGTCATGTAGAAATTATGCTTTTGCATCCCACTTCTCTAACTATGAACAATAACAAATGCACATCATACTCATGACAGTATTCTACAACCAGAGAGGAGAACTCATAAAAGTCAACCCCTAACTTCTACATGTAGTAAACCACTACCCATCATGATAAACATGGTACCCATCAACTATTATTAGGAAGTAATCACACTACTCAATTCATCACAACACCCACCAAGTTTTTGAGCCCACAGATAAAATGCATCCTGCTTTACTACATGTTTAACCAAACTCATGTGCAAAGTTACTCCATGCATCAGTCCACTTAGCTACTCACTTCAACTACACTATAACCCTCCTGAATACTCACTTCTACTACACCAAAACCACTGAGCACTTCACTCAATGCATCTTTGAGTCTCTAAAAGATTCAACATTAGCCTTCTTCTTCCATGGAATCTCGTGTCTCAAATTGTTCTTCTCCATCCATCAACTATTCCATTAGGGCTTCTATGTTGGAAGTCAAAAGTTTATTGGGATATCTTTTGACCTTCGAGCTATGATACCACTTGTTAGGATCCCAAAGCTCAGGTACCAATAATTAAACCCAGCTCTAATATCACTTGTTAGGAAACCAAAACACCCTACATGTGTAAGTAAATCAAATGCGAAAATAAAACAAGCTACAAAAAACACAAAATAGGAGAGATAAACCCAAACAAAATTCTTGGACATAAAACATGTTGTTAAAAAAATAAAAGGTTTAAGAGACTATGATCCACATGTGAAACACTTCTTGGATATGGCCCAAACAAAATTCTATAAAAAAAATCTTCAAATTTTTTGAAGGACAATTAGTAAGTAGACAAAGGTAATTTGAGATGAGCATGCATTTTTACGTTAAAATCAACGAAACACACATCACATGTTGTTTTAAGATCTATGTTTAATTTTATATGCATTTTGATGATTTTTTTCATATACATTGTACTTTACATACTGATGAGAATATGCAGGAATGTATGGTGTCTTCTCTACCTTAAACATCAAGAGGGTTAATCCTAAGTCTTTTGTGTCAAATACTTAAGGGTATTCTTTTGGATAGAGAATGTTTAGATGGAATATATAAAACTTGTGGTGGTTTGTCACTTTTGAATAACTATATACACAAGGAAATTTCACATGAATTTTGAAAGCAACTAGTTGATTTAAGAAGTACAAGTCTTCAAAGTATGTATAAAAAGATGGAAAAGAGTCATCAAGATATGAGTTTTTGACAACCCATGTATCTATATCTAATTTCATAGTTAAATTAAAGAAGAATATTATCTACTAATCTACAAGACACACACACCAATCAAAGTGGTTAGATGATCAATTCAAGTTATGCAAAGAAAACTTCCCACTGTTCAACTTTTTTTTAAACTAAACACTACAACCAAAAATGAGGTTTAATCCTAGTACTATAATTCAATTCTAGTTACAATTTTTTATGCATATTGCATTCAGACACACACCTAATAGCAATATAGTAGAAATATTTTTAAGGAGTACCACTTTTACATGAGTGATGACAGATCATATTCTCTAAAGTTCATCCAAGGTGGTTTTAATATATTTTATAAAAATATCAATGCAAGAGAAATCGTGTTTAATACACACTACATTTGGTTAACAATTGTGCAAGATAGTTTAAGAATTCTTGAAAGTTTTAATAGTTGAATAGGATGCATAAAAAGAGGGGTGAAAAATTTCTATATTTGAGGTTGGACATAGCAAAGGGGAGCATGATGGTGTTGGTGAATGGGTTAAAAGATCCCTTAAAAAGATCATAAGAATTGCAAGGATAGTTTTTATTTGAATGATGTTGTAAGTATTTTGGCTTATTGTAATTAAACAATTTCTCATGGATTAGATAAATATTATCATGTATGAAGATTATTTTAGTTAATGGAAGAATAGAATAAGGCAATGTATGAATATTACAATACAATACCCAAGTCGAGTGATTTCCACTCATTTTGAAGCTCAAATTCTAGTTCATGGACTATTTATAGTAGGGACATGGCATCATTTTTCTGGGTTGTATAGAATTTGATTGTAAAGAACATGAGTAAAAACCATAAGTTGAAGAATGATGTTGTAGACCCCTAAGGCATACTATAGATACTAGTTATTCATTATAACCACTAAGAGATTATAAAATGGCATCAAAAATTGACTTTGACCACATCTCAGATCTTGTGCAACCAAGTAAAATTTATTTATAATATAATTGTAGCCTGAAACATTAATGATATTATTTTTTTCCTACATGTCTTTAAAATTGATTACAATTTAAATTTTGGGCACATTTTCATGGTAATTACCTTTGAAGACAATGATTAGGGAACAAACTACTACTTGTCTCAATTTACAGAGAAAAAATTAATCACAAATTTCACATATGGGGAAGACCTAGTTTATCCCACTAGATCTGTGGTGGTTATAGGAACATGACATCAAAGATATTTTTATAAAAATGTAAGGCAATGGTCATTTGAAGACTTTGAACCAAATAAGGTGATAATTCACTATTCAAATTTGGTTATCACTAAAAATAATCAATTGATCAAATTGTATAGAAATCCTCACAATATATTTTTGTGTATATTTCATGAATCCGAGCATAGAGCAATTCTAGAAACACTTAAAAATAAAACTGGTCCTGAAAGTACATTAGACTAATTTGGTAAGGGTTATATTCAATGCAAGTTACATTTTGAATTAATAAGGTAAGTATTTGATTTAATGTATTTTAATTTATAATTATTTTTTCATTATGTATTTATTTTTGTTTGAAATCATTATTAGCACATTTAATATAGGTTAGTGGTACTAGATGAGCTTCCACCTTCAGGTAGTTAGTGTCATGATTAGAGAAGATTATCTTCTTAAAACAAAAAGAAGCATAAAAAATAAAACACGTTATGGTTTGAAAATTATTTTGGGATGTGTAGAGGAATCACGGTGAAATGTATACCCAAAACTTTTATTTATTCTCCTCTAATAGTTCGCATGCAAAGGCTGTGCAAAGTTGGTATCATTTTCCCCCTTAAAAATGAGAAGATTATCTTAATGGACGCATTCATCCACCTAAAAATTTTAAGTATAGGGATAATGGAGAACATAAAAGGTCATTATATTGTTTATATGCCCATCTGAATGTGACTGCAAATACGATTCATTGATTAGGTGCTCAGTTCAAAAGTTACATGTTATATTGACCCACTTTTGGTCACTAAAGCAAGTTTTCACTAAAATATAAAATGTGATATATATTATTTTTCATCATGAATGGAATGAAATATTATATTAGATGCTTATATTAGTTCGCCATGTAAGTGTAAGAGTTTATGGTTCTTCTCTACCCCTCACAGTTTGTGAGCAATGGTTGCACAAAGTTCGTTCCATTTTTCCCTTAAGAACAAGAAGATTATTTTAAGGGATGCATCTAAATGCCTATAATTTTTGAGTCTAGGTTTGATAGAGGGTGGAAAAAAATTATTATTGCATTGATATACCCATCTTTATGTGATCTCTAAGATGGTTTGTTGATTGGGCATGTGGTTCAAAATTTATGTGTTATACTGACTACCTTTTGGTCCCTAAATAAAGTTCTCATTACAAGAGAAAATGTATCACCATTTATTACTCACCATGATTGGAATATATTAATTTATGAAATTCTTATAGGAATCCCCCATAAAAATATAAAATCTTATGGTTCATCTCTACCCTCACGATTTATCTGTAATGGTTTCACAAAGTTTATTTCATTTTTCACCTTAAGAATAAGAAGATTCTCTTAAGGAATATGTCAAACCAAATGAAAGTTTAAAGTCTAGAGGATGGAAGAGGGTGGGAAAAATTAATTCTTTTTTTATATTCCCATCTAAGCATGACTGTGAATATGGTTCGTTAATTAGGCATGTAGTTCAAAATTTACGTGTTACACTAACTAACTTTTGGTCTCTAAAGCAAGTTTCTCTACGAGAGGAAATGTGTCATAGTTTATTCCTAATCATGATTAGAATAAAATACTCTTTGTATTTATTATATAACTCCCCCATGCAACTATATGAGCTTATATTTTATCTTTATCCCTCACAATTTGTGTGCAATAGTTGCAAAAAAATCATTCTATTTTACCCTTAGGAATGAAAAGATTCTATTAAGGGATGCATTTGGCTGTTAATAAGTTTTGAGTTAGAGGGAAAAAAGGGTAGAAAAATGTAATTATTATGTTTATATACCCATCCAATTGTGAATGTGAATATTTTTATTCTATTGAGTGCGCAATTCAAAAAATTTGTGTTATACTAGCCAACTTTTGGTGCCTAAAGCAAGTTTTTTGCTGGAATAGAAAATGTCACCACTTATTCCTCATCGTGAGTTGAAGATAATCCTTAAGGTAATAATTAAATTATTAACCATGTAAAAAATTTAGGATCTTATCGTTCATCTCTACACCTCATGATTTACGTGCAATGGTTGTGTAAAGTTCATTCCATTTTTATTTTAAGAAACGAGAAGATTCTCTTAAGGGATGTGTTCAGTCACCTATAAAATTTGAGTTTGGGGGTTGATAGAGGGTATAAAAATGTAATTGTATTTATAATCCCATATATATGTGACCATGAATATGGTTCATTGATTGGATGTGTGGTAAAAAAATTGTATATTACAATCACCAACTTTTGGTCTTTAAAGTAAATTTTCTCTACAAGAGAAAACATGTCATTTTTTTTCATCTTGAATGGAAGAGAATATCAAAGGGGATGATTATATGAGTACCCCATATAATTTTATGAGCTTACAGTTCATATCTACCTCTCATGGTTCACATACAATGGCTACACAAAGTTCATATCGTCATGTAGTTCAAAAATTTCACATTATAATGATTAACATTTGGTCCCTAAAATAAGTTCTCACTACAATAGAAAAAGTGTCTCCATTTATTCCTCATTGTGAGTGGAATAAAATACTATAAATTATGTTTCTATGTATACCCCATGCAATGTTTTAGATTATGATTTGTCTTTATCCCTCACATTTTGTGTGCAACAGCTGGGCAAAGTTCATTTCGTTTTTCTCCTTAAGAATGAGAAGATTTTCTTAAGAGATAAATATAGTCACCTATAGGTTTCTAGTATAGGGTATGATGGAGTAAATAATAGGTTCATTATTGTGTTTATCAACCCATATAAGCATAATTGAGAAGATTATTATTTCATTGGGTGCACATTTTAAAAGTTGTGCATTATACTAAACAATTTTAGGTCCCTAAAGCAATTTTTTGCAATAAGAGAAAGGGTGTAATCATTTATTCCTATTTATGAGTGGATTATAATATTTTATGGGATGCTTATAAGGCTCCCTCATGTAACTATATGATCTTACCATTCATCTCTACCCCTCATAGTTTGTGTACAACAACTGCACAAATTTAGTTTCATTTTTCCACTTAAAAACAAGATTCTCTTTAAGGATGCATCTAGCTGCCTTCAAGTTAAAATTTTAGAGGCCAATGAAGGGAATATTAAGGCCATTATTTTTTTTATAGACCCATCTATATGTGACTGTAAAGATAGTTCTTCATTTGGATAATAATTGAAGAGTTGCATGTTATATTGACCAATTTGTTATCCCTAAAACACATTTTCACTGTGAGATAAAATGTGTTGCCATTTATTCTTCATCATAAATAGAATATAATCATCCTAGGTGTTATTATATGACTCTTCCATTTTTTAGGAGCTTATGGTTCCTATCTGCTCCTCACATTTTATGTGCAACAACCATGCAAAGTTCATTAAGTTTTTCCCCTTAAGAACGATAATATTCTCATTAGGGATGTGTCTAAAAAACTAAAAGTTTTGATTATAGAGGCTGACATAGGGTGGATGAAGGTTATTATTATTATTTTATTCCCATATTGATGTGACTCCAAAGCCAGTTCATTGATTGGGCATGTGGTTCAAAATTTGTATGTTATACTGACCAACTTTTAGTACCTAAAGCAAGTTTTCACTACAAGAGAAAATTTGTTTTCATTTCTTCCTCATCAATAGTGGAAGATATTTCTATAATGGTTAATTATATGACTCCCTTTTGAAACTATAATATCTTACGGTTCATCTCTACCCCTCATGGTTCTGTAACAATAATTATGTAAAGTTTATTTTGTTTTCCCCTTAAGAGCAACAAGTTTATCTTTAAAGATGTGCTTAGCCACCTATATATTTTGAGTTTTAGGACTAATATAGGGTATAAAAATACCATTTTTCATTTACACAGCGATTCAGAGGTGACCATGAATCCAATTCATTAATTGGATGCACAGTTAATTTTTTTTGCAATATAAAGACCAACTTTTGGTCCTTAAATCATGTTTTTCTTGTGAGAGAAAACATGCCACCATTTATTCCTCATCACAAGTGGCAAAGAATCCTTCAAGGTATGTTTAAATAAATCCCCCATGCAACTTTAGGAGTTTTCCAAAAAAAATTCCTATTTTCTCCCTCAAAAATAATAAGTTTCTCTTCAAGGATACCTTTGGCCACTTGAAATTTTTGAGTTTAAGGGCTGACAAAGGGTAGACAAAGGTTATTCATACATTTATACACCCATATAAATTTGATCATGAAGTCGGTTCATCGATTGGATGCACGGTTCAAAATTTGCGTTTTATACTAAACAACTTTTGCTCCATAAATCAAGTTTTTATTACAAGAGAAAATGCACTATAATTTTTTACTCATCGTGAGTGGAAGATAATCCTATATAGGGTGATTATAGGAATCATTCATGAAACTATATGAGCTTACAATTTATCTCTATCCCTCACAGGGTCATTGCAATGGTTGCGTAAAGTTTGTTTTATTTTGCCCCTTATCAATGACAAGTTTCTCTTCAAATATGCATTTAGCCACTTGAAAGTTTCAAGTCTACGGGTAGATATAGGGTGGAAAAATGAATTTATTTAATTTGTAATCCCATCTAGATGTGACCATGAATATGTTTTGTAGATTGGGTGAGCAATTCAAAATTTACATGTTACACTGACCAATGTTTTCTCCCTTAAGCATATTTTTATAGGGAGAGACAATGTGTTGTTATTTCATCCTCTTTATGATAGAAATATAATCCTATAGGGGAGTATTAGAGGACTCCCCCATGAAAATTTAGGAGATTAAATTTTTTAATCTATCCATGATGATTTCACTATAATGGTGGCATAAAGTTTGTTCTATTTTTCCCTTTAGAAAAATAAGTGTCTCTTCAGGGATACATCTGACTGCCTTAAATTTTTGAGTTTGGTGGATGAAGGAGGTTGTAAAAGGGTCATTATTGTGTTTATACACTCATTTAAACATGGCTGCAAATCTATTTTTTTATTGGGTTTGCAGTTCAAAATTTGTGTATTATACTGACCAATTTTCATTCTCGAAATCAAGTTTTCACTATGAGATAAAATGCATTGGTGCTTCTTCGTTATTGTGTTAATACTCTCCTATGAAACTTCAATAGATTATGGTTTAAATATATTATAGATTTTTGTAACAATTATGTGCTTCTTTTTTGTGTAACGTTTCAGATCACCACTCGTGATCCTTCATTAGGGGAAAGGACTCCCTTGATGAATAATCACAAGTGGTGATACAAAATTTCGAGCAAAAAATAAGATCATGGTTAATCCAATAATATATAATTTATTTTTTATGGAATGTGAAATCATAAAATGTCTAATATTAGGATTTGTCTTTGCCCATCATAGTATCATTGTAATGACTGCACAAAGTTCATTCCCTTTTCCGCTTAATAACAAAAAGTCTCTTCAAGGATATGTCTAACTACCTATGAGTTTAAAATATATGGGATGATAGGTGGAGGATGAATTTTATTCTTACGTTTATATTCCCATCTACATGTGACCACAAAGTTGGTTCTTCGATTGGGTGTGTGGTTGAAAAGTTGCATGTTATTCTGAATAATGTTTTCTCCCTAAAGTAAGTTTTCACTACAAGAAAAAAATGTGCCATTGTTTCTTCCTCAAAATGAATGGAAGAGAATCCTCTAGGGAGTAGTTATATGAATCCCCCATGAAAATTTATGAGCTTATGGTTCATCTCTATCCCTCATATTTTCATTGTAATGGTTGCATAAAGTTTGTTCTATTTTTTCCTTAAAAATGATAAAGTTTTTTTAAAGGATGTATCTAGTTGTCTGAAGGTTTCGATATGGAGGATGATAGAGGGAAAACTAATGTCATTATTGTGTTTATACACCCATATAGATGTGACTGTGAAATTGATTTATTGATTGGGCATGTGATTCAAAATTTACATATTATACTGACCAACTTTTACTTCCTAAAACATGTTATACTTGCGAGAGAAAATGAATCATCATTTCTTCATCATTACATGTGGAAGAGAATCCTCCATAAGGTTATTATAATACTCCCCCATGAAATTGTAGGAACTTATGGTTTATCTTTATCCCTCATGGTTCTTCAATAATAGCTTTGCAAAATTTGTTCCATTTTTTCCTTGAGAACAACAAAATTCTTTTCAGGGATGCATTGGGTTACTTGCAAATTTTTAGTTTAGGGGTCAATATATGGAAAAATAAGGCCATTATCACATTTATATGCCCATGTAGATGTGACCATGAAGTTGGTTCTTTGATTGAGCAAGTAGTTCAAAATTTTCATGTTATGCTAAATAAATTTTGTTCCCTAAAGAAAGTTTTCAATGTGAGAGAAAACATGCCTCTGTTTATTCCTCGTCGTTAGTGGATTAGAATCATATATGGGGTGCTTATAGGAATTCCATGTGAAACTTTAGGAGCTTACTATTCATCTATATGGTTTTAAATCATGTGCCAAATCTCACTGTAAATTTTTGATGGTGTTAGTTTTCAAGATACATGTCACAAAGATCATCACAAACAACTTCTCAAGTTGGTCCAAATATGTCATACTTATAAGTTTTTTCTAAACATATAATTTTTTTATAAACATACTTTGTATACAACAATGATGAAAGTTAACCATTAGTTATTTTTTCATTGACCCAACCATGTTATGAAAAATTATTCATTTAAGAATAATTCCAAGAAGGATAATGTAAAAAACAATAACAAATAATACATACATAAAAAATAAATTATATACACAAATTGCAACTATGTATGATTCATATAAATATGTCAAATAATATGTATGTGTATTTAAATTATGCCATAATGACATCCAAAGTGGGTCATATCGACATACAATCTAAACTATATAGGTCTATAAAATGGGCCATATTAGTCTAAAAAATGGGGCATATAGGCATGCAAAGTGGGCCACATAAACATACAAAAATGGAAATATCAACATACAAAATAAAGTGCACCTAAAACTACCCCTAGCGCTACAACTAGCTCTCACATTACTTAATGCCTCTAAGTAAGTTGCACCTCATTGCCCTAGATGTGGAACCACAGATGTTGGATGTCGCATTACAGGAAGAGACTCTCCTCCCACCTTTTGAAAGATCAAATGTCTATGACATAGCCTCAAAAAATGGTTGTAGCTACACAACAAAAAAATTAGAAAATGATGCATTAAAATAATATATAGAAAATGGTAGAGTTTCTAAGAACAAAATTTTGCAACAAGGTGATTATGAACTCCCTTAATGCCACCCAAAGCGCTACTTAGGGTTGTGTGACATCGAATATATTAGTGACAGTGAATCCTATAGAGCATACATATAGGTTTATATATGTGAATACAAGTATAAACATGATGTAGAGTATGATTATTTGAATGTAAGAAGACAATTTTACTGTGTGTTCTTATCAGTCTTTATCTTTAAATCAAGCTGTGTTGGGGAGATACTAGATCTTAGGACACAACTACAACGTTAGTAATAGGTGGTTCTGATCCAAGTAGGGGACCCATAACAACTCACATTATTTGTACAAGCATCAATTGAAATAAGGCAATTATGAATCAATTAAAAGTAAACATATTTTTAGATAAATTTAAATTATTCCTTCTACATAGAGAGAGATAGCGAATAACATGGCACTGTAATGCTAATTTCAATGTTATCATCAAATTGATATAGTCTAGATGAGGTAATAATAGTGTTTTTTTATCATCTACACAAACAAAAAATGTAATATAAAAATTACATAACCTATTCAAAATAAATTAAAATTGTTCCTTCTACATAAAGAGAGAGTAAGAGAGGGATAGAAAGAGATAAAAATAGTGATAATAAGAGAGAGAGAGAGAGAGAGAGAGAGAGAGAGAGAGAGAGAGAGAGAGAGAGAGAGAGAGAGAGAGAGAGAGAGAGAGAGAGAGAGAGAGAGAGAGAGAGAGAGAGAGAGAGAGAGAGAGAGAGCAACATTTTATCTTTCTCTCCCTCTCTCTCTATATGTCACTATCTCTCATAAGAGGAGAGGGCAAGGCTGAGTAAGTAAACACACTAAATCTATGGTGTATACAAATACTAAAATAATATATAAACATGAAATTTTACTTTCACAACCTGAAACTATGGTGTATACAAAATATTGAATTTAGGGTACTATAATGATAATGGAAGCCTCAAAAATATAATCCAATCCATTTGGGATACCCATAATATTGGTCATCGTCTATACAAGCAATAAATAAATAAGTCAAATACAAATCAATTAAGTAAATGTATTAAGATAAACTTAATATTCCTTTAGATACATAAACAAATTACAATTAATTTATTGTGTGAATGTGTATGGTGAAGAAAATAAGTTCTGGATATCTAGTTGTGTGCTCACCTAAGGTATTGAAGCAACTATAGATGTCATATACAGTTCAATACTAGTGTCTTGTACAGATGTGTGTATAGCCTCTACGAGTATGCATATTTGATTTTTTGATGTAATGCTTGTATGCCTAACATAAACATGTGGTTTATTAAACTTCCTCCCACATGATGTGCAATGAGGTATAAGAACTAGAGGATGCCTACTCGCTATGCCACCACGTGAAGCATCAATAGTAGGAGGGACACTACTAGATGTGCCACCACCTATAGACTATGTAGTCCTCAATATATGCATACCATAATCAACCATGACCTATGTGAGACTAATAATTACCTCAAGGAAGTGGTTTTCAAAATTTTGGTGTTACTTGGCACCAAGTCTTTTAAATGCGGACCTACCTCCCATACTTGGGGATGCCTTCATATCAAAATAATTTGGAATTTCTTAGATAACAAAATCATATTAAAGGTTTCTCAAAAATACAATGAAACCTCATTTTTATTGCATGAAGGCTCATCAAACACCATCCACCACCTATTTCAAAAGTTTGTTTTAATTTATGCATGAATACACCACTCAATGCTAAAGTATTTACAACTCATTGGTGGTGATTTGGTGGTTTCAGGGATATGAAACAAAGCACATAATTCTTCTTTTTAATATCCTTATATAAAAAATAGTTATAATAATGATGTTTAAATACCTCTCTTTGATGTAACATTGTATTGAGTTGAGAAGTGGCATTTCATACTTCGTTATATATGGCCTCCAATGTATCAATAAGTGAATTGTGTGCACTATTTTTTGAAGATTCACACAAACTATTAATTCCAACTATTTTTGTCTTGAGTTATATTATTGATGTAATTCTTCTTTTTCTTCTACAAAGTTAAAATGTATGGGGTTTTCATCAAGATTTTGTTGGAGGTTTTCTTCAGGTAATAAGTAGATCAAATCAATAGTCTAAAATTATAAAAATAAGCATTTATATTATGTATTTAAATATTTCACAAAATAATTTTAATTATAATTTGAATGTTTCATTTCCTTGTGATTATTATAAAAAATGCATGACAATCATTACAAACTCTAAGCATGCCCGAAGGAAAAATTTACATACATGGGAACATGATACAAGTGTGGATGCTTGATGGAGATGTTTTGGAGAATAATTTACGAAATGAATCACACACACCCTCTAATTTATTCTCCTCAATGGCTAGTAATCATGAGTAAAATAAGTGATATGAGAAAATTATGGCATAGATTTATTTGTTTTGTTCTTTGGATCTTGAAAATGGTGTACACCCTTTGAAGTTCCAAAGTGAGTACACCGTTTGTGGTGTACACCTTTACAGTCATTATTGATCCTCTTTAGTTTTTTAATTAAAAATGAGCATGTACCCTTGTAATAAGGGTGCTCACCCTTTATAAGCAATGATTTTATTTCTAAAAATGACCCCTTGTTTGTCCACAAACTTTTGAATTCACCTAATTATAAAATTTTCATTAAAATAATTAATCCAATAATCTCACTAAACATAAACTAATAATTAATCAATATCTTAGTTATTAAAAATATCATAAACATAAAAAATGTTATAATGTATTATATAAATGTGAATTGAAATCCTACTCAGAGGATCAAATCAATTCTTAATGAAACATGTGAAAATACTTGTTGCAGATGATATCTTAATTACCCCAAGTGATTCTATGCTCACTAAATTAGTCCCAATATATTATTACTTTCCTAATCTCTCAAATTTTTATCCCATCATATCTATTGTATAGGATATGTATAACCTCCAACTATATTTAACTATCATCCTCTATATAAATTATGTGCAAATTAACGACACGAGAATGGAAATCAATGACATGAGAAGGCCTAGATATATATTTTTTTAATAAAACAATAAGGATCAAATCATGCATTAGAGAAAATAAAGGAGGAAGAAATAGTGTTTAAGAAATAAGACTTACTTTATCTAATATATCAAACAACCCTATGAATTTAGGATAAATCTTTGAATCTTTCCCAAAATTGATCAAACTCTTTTGTGTTCAAACATAGTGAAGTAATTTATCTCCAAATTGAAATTACCAAGGGGGTTCTCTTAAGAACCACATAACTATTTTTTACATTGGAAGCTTCCTTAAGCCTTTGATGAATGATTCTTATATGGGTCTCACACTTGTGAAGAAACACTAACCCCACTACCAACCTCTTTTCTAAATCTTCCCAACTAATTGTATTTTTTCACTTACACTATACAAGGCCTTGAAGGGCGCCATCTTAAGCAAGGAGTGATAAATGTTATTGTTGGAGAACTCTACCAGATGAATATAGTCCTACCACTTTCTTTTTTAATCGATCACATGCATACATATCATATCCTTAATGGCCTAATTTAATATTTTTATCTTCCCATATATTTTAGGATGGTATGTTGAAATAAAATTCAAATTCATATCGAAAGTTTCACTCAATTTTTTCCAAATCTTAAAAGTGATCAACTTATATATGTCAACTATTATAACCTTAAAGAATATTTTTAATCCTTAAAATCTCCGTAATAAACATCCTTGAGAATGCAAGAGCATCATATAATATATTCCTAGCAATAATGGTATCATGCCTACTTCGTGACTTTGGTAATCCAAATATGAAATCCATTGAAAATTATGCCATTTTTTCTTTAAAATATCATGGTGATATAGTTGTACTTTAGGATCATAGTGTTTCACCTTGAATCTATTGAATTATAATAATTTAGCTACAAAATGTGCCACATCCCACTTCATGTCCCACCAAATGTAGATTTTTTGATTTTGTGATCCATTTTATTGACTCCAAGATGAGTGAATTGGGGATCATAATAAACTTTTAAATAAAATTCCTTCATAATATTACTTGAAGGGGGCATGACAATGTTTCCTTTAAAATATCATAAGCCATTTGTATCAAAATAATACATTGAATACCTACCATCCAAAGGAATCCATGTTAATTCTGAAGCGAAGATGGGATAAAACTCACTAACTTTCTATTTTTTAATCTGAATGTATACCTATATTTATTGAGATGAGAAATGTAATGTGGGAGATGGAAAAATGTATACCTGCATTTATTGAGAAATTTTATCATTTTTTCTCTTTTCCCTTTGACATATACTATTTCAATATCTTTATTGTTAAAACATTCTAGCCATCTACAATGATTTGCATTTAGGTTGGGTTTAGTTAAATGAACTTGAGACTCTTGTAGTTATTTTTTAAATTAAAAAAAAAATACCATTTAGAATGAAATACATATCAAAAATGGGATATAAATTTCATTGTTTACGTAAAAATATAAAAAAATAAAAGATCTAATCATTCCAACTACTCGTCAATTTAAAATAGGTTTTAGATATAGTGAATATTCTCATTTACAATAAGTACTTTCCAAGTGGATCACAAGTATTTCAATGCTCATAATAATGAGAGTGCTATCAAGAAAAATATTTACATAATTTTAAAAATATAATATAAATCATGCAAAGGAGGTAAATATTGTCATACCCTTGTAGCATGTACATCCTAAATTGATTGACAAGGCAGCTTCACCTAGGATTGTGACTCTTGATACCTTCTCTAATGTTGAATCCATTATAGAATATTTGGGATTGTATGTGAATTTACGTTCGTACCATCATAAGCATAGATTTCCATTCAATTTTTAAAAGCATACATATTTTGAGAAGTGTGAGCCTTCACTTATCAAAGATAACAATCTATGTGATGGCGTTAATTCTTTACCAACTGTTCCATATGTTGAGGATTGATTTACGTTATTAAATGAATAAAAAATAATAATTTAAATATGGTACTAAGGAATAATATAAATTATATTATTGAGTGCATTAATGAATAACATATGCAATTATTTCATGACATTTTTATTTGTTTGTTTGGTCTTATGTAGATATGCATGGTATTGATGCATCCATAGTGGTTCATAACTTAATCATCCATACCGATGACAAATTAGTTAATAAAAATATTATAAACATACATCCTAAATTGATTTATTGATTAAAGATAAAATATAAAAGTTATTAAATGTTGGTTTAGTATGACTTATTGATTATTCAGATTCAAGTTTATAATATTGATTTGGTTTTTAAATTGAATGGGGGCATTATAATTGATACAAAATATATATATTTAAATAAAACCTCCCCCAAGGATGATTTCCCATTATTTAATATTGATATGGTCATTGATTATATATTTAGGTATGAGATTGTCTCCTTAATGGATGGATTTTTTGGTTATAATCGAATAAAGATAAATCTAGTGATCCATATAAAACCACATTCACACCTCATTCGGTACCATTTTCTATGTTGTGATGTCTTTTGGTCTTAAAAATGTTGATGAAACTTATCAAAGGTTTATGACACATACATTCCATGATTAGATGCATGACATTTTAGAATATTACATTGATCATATGTTGGGAAAATACAGTAAGCATGAAAATCCACATAAAATTGCATTCAAAACTCCCTGGGGTACATTTTTCTATGTTGTGATGTCTTTTGGCCTTAAATTTTTTGTACAACTTATCAAAGGTTTATGAAACATATATTCCATGATTAAATTTATGATATTTAAGAAAATTTTGTTGATGATATCTTAGGAAATTCCAAGAAGTGTGAAAATCATGTTAGAAATTTGAGGAAAATATTAGAATGATTAAGAAAGTATAATGTGAAGTTAAATCCTAAGAAATATGTCTCTATAATTGCACCAGGAATGTTATTATGATTTATTATTTATTAAATAGGTATTGTAGTTCATCCTAAAAATTTACAACCTATTGTTGACATGCCTCCTCCTAAAGGGCTTAAACAACCAAGAAGTTTACAAGGAAAAATCCAAACTATTAGATGGTTTATTGATCATTTAGTTTTGAAAATCCAACCATTTTCATTACTGTTATGCAAAGGCACTAACTTTTAATGGGATGAACAATGTCAAAATTATTTTGATGAGACTAAATAATATTTATCTAATCTTGCAATTATGATGCCACTTACCCTTGACTAACCTTCGTTACTATACATATTGAACATGACATAGGAAACCTACTTGCACAATATGATGATGAGAATAGACAACGCATGCTATTTATTACATCAACTATACATTGGTAGAGTATGAAAATAATTACAACTCAAAGGAAAATTTATTTTTGGCTATTATGTTTGCCACATAGAAACTTGGACATTACATGCTTAATATTGAGACTCATGTTATTGCTAAGATTCATCCTTTAAAATATATCATATATAATCCTTATCAATCTGAATGCATAGCTAGGTGGGTCATTCTACTTGTGAAGTTTGATCTTAAATTTATACCACATAAATTGTTAAAATGGCAAGTCGTCATTGACCAAATAGTTATTAATCCCTTATTAGACCTTACTTCTATATATGACCCTTTTCATAATGATTTTGTTGTCTGTATCCATGTATATAAAACTTGGATTGTGTATTTTTATTATTCTGAATGTGCTACAAGTGTTGGGGTCAACATTAAATTAGTAACTCCCCAAGTTTAGACTGTTCCATTAGCATATCAATTAAGATTTTCATATACAAATAACATAGTTGAATACGAGGCTTTGATTTTGGGATTCATGTTGCATTTGTTTTAAATATTATATCTATATAATTATATGGCGACTCTTAACTTATTATTAATTAACTTGTCAGTGCCTATCAAATCAAAGAAGAAAACTTAATTCCATATCATGATTTAGTGTTTAGTTTGATAACCCACTTTGATGAGTTTGACATTAGTAACATTCCTAAAAGAAATAATCGGCATGTCAATGTTATGTCTAGTGTTGCTTCCCTTATTTCTATTTACATCATAGATGATCATTCTATATTGAATATTGTACATTTACAACAACTGACCATCAAGTTACTTTATCTGGATGAATTGGATGTATTTTCCATCACGTGTTCCGATAATTCTTAATGGAAGTTAGATATTTACAAATTATTATTCCATGAGACTTTCCCTCCTAATATTACAAGAAATGATTTAAAAAAAATTCAATAGGTGTTATTAGATATTTTATTATTGGAGATTCTCTTTTGAAGAGATTTTTTGTTTGGCACTTGCTTAGATTATTGGACATGAAGAAGCTAACATAATACTAAAATAACTCCATGATAGTGAGTCTAGTAAACATTTTAGTGGATAATGCATGTTATACAAATTACTAGGAGTTGGAAATTATTGGCCTTCAATGGAACATGACTATAAATAATATGCAAAGGTATGTGAGAAATTTCAAAGACATGGTAATTTAACACATGCACCATCTTAAGATTGGAAACCTATTGTTTCATCTTGGCCATTTTCTATTTTGTAGTTTGATCTAGTTGGAAAAATTACATCTCCATAATTAGAAGGTCACAAATTTATTATTATAGCTACTGAATATTTTATAAAAATGGGTTGAAGTTATTCCTTTAGAATATACCATGAGTGAAGACATTTGTATATTTATAATGACTCGTTATTTCCCATTTTGAGCTTCTATATTTTATGTATTATGTACAATGGTTCATATTTAAAAAATATGATGATAGAGAATTTATGTGCTAAATATAAGGTTAGACATAAATTTTCAACTCCGTATTAGCCTCAAGGGAACAACTAATTTGAGGCCAAAAACAAAATAATCATGAATATATTGAAAACCTTGTAATAATCCATTGAGTATCATGTAGTTTCCTCAATTTTATACTCGAGTCATTTTTTGTTTTTTTTTTCTATGAAATTGTTTTTATTTTTTATTGGTCATTTTTTATTTTTTTTCTTGATTGTCGTGGTGTCTTATATGTTTTCTTGAGTCATTTTTTTTGCACACTAACTCATCATTTTTACTTGTTTTTATTATAGGTTGTCTTGTCTAGTCATGTCAACATGTGTCTTTGAGTCTTGTCTTTGATTTAGCTTCATGTATTATATTTTTTCGACATTGGGGGACACTCATTAGTTTACTTATATTGATCACCAATAAAAAAGAATGTTATTACCATGTTTTAACATTTATACACTGCCATTAAGGGACATGATGTGCTCATGTGTCTATAGATTATACATTTCCCATATCATAATAAGCTTTCACCATATGTCCTTTCAAATATCTTAGTTACATTTGGATTTACTATATTAGATACATTCATTACTATATATTTCCCATATTGAAGCATATTGTTACATGGGGGCATATCACTTGTGATGAGACCATAATATGTCTCATCATAACCAAGTAGTGACACCTTTTTTTCCTTCCATAAATTAATTTTAAAGTGGATTTAGATGTCGTTTTAGAAACATATGGTTTGTTTAAAGTAAAATGTAGGATATGTATGTACTTTATTATTTAGAAGTCATTGTACTCTAATTTGTTCATAATTTCTAATCTTTCTCTGGAAATAGATGCAAAATTTTGTATATGCACGATAAAATAAGCTGTAAAGGAAAATAGACAAGTTTTGAACATCGGGATACAATATTAAATACTAACTTGTGATAAATTATGAGCTAGCTTCAGAGTATCCTGACTCCAAAGTATAACATTCCTAGGTGTACTTCAACTCCAAAATAATTGCAACTCCAAAGTATAACATTCCCCAGAGCAATTCAGCTCCAAAGAGTTCATTTAGAACTAGCTCCAAAATCTTTCAACTATAGACTGTTTATTTAGAACCAATTCCAAAATCTTTCATCTCCAAAGTGCTTACACAGGTAGCTCTGGAGAATGTCATGGGCCTCATTTTGGAACTATTACAATGTTATATATGTATTTTAGCTATGGAATTGTGTGTGTGTGTGTAGTACTCCCAAGTGCTATTTATATCTCTAAATACAATCAATCCAAATGCAATTGTGAAAGATAACTGATCCAAATGGTTAAAGAAAAAGTTAGCAAATCCTCAGATCTAACATTTTCTCAATCTCTTTCCCTAAAAGAGTGGAGATGAGTGTTATTTTGCTAGTGATGTAAAAACAAATAAAGACATGTACCCCTAATTGATTGGGATAATAGTTACGATTAGGGAGTTGGTTGAGGATGTCATGATATAAATCTCACCTCCCACTTCTAGGTAAATAAGTTGATGCAGAACAAAAGTGAGAATAAGAAAAGACGTTGAATTTTGAAATTTTCTAACACTTTTTTGATCAATGAGAATTTAAATTTGAAGTATTTGAATACTTTCACAATTTCTTATTAACTATTCTCAGTCATATTTCAAAGGAGAAGCAAGGGCCTACTCAACCTGAAGAAGAATAACAACTCTATTGGTATTTCTAGATTAGATTTATTTTTATCATGTTTCCAGTCTGAACATTTCTTTTATTATTGTAATATTGTTTCATTTCATAACCTACATGAATTTAGTGTGCAGATATTTATAGTGGGCACTAATTTGCTTGATTTCATTCTCATAATTTTCATTTGATGCTTTACTTTTAGTTTACATCCATTGTTTTGAGTAAATTTGATTTCAATTCAATACTAAAATAGATTTGATTCAAGCCATTAGATTCATTTGATTTGAATTCAACAAATAAAATAGATTTGAAGTGAGAAACTAGAGTAAATTCGATTTGATATCAATAATTTGAAATTGATTGGATTTCAATAAAAATATTTGATTTAGTGATTTTCCTTAAATGTCATTTTAGTAGACAAAGAAACTATTAATAAGAAATATTATTTTCCCTATTGCATATAGTGTTTGGACATTTCCCTAGATTGACATTATTAAAATAACTGAAGAGGTTCAATGACCCTCATCAACTTGTCCTTCTTCTCTTATTATATCTACACATATCACTTGTCTTCCTTTCATGTTACATTTAGGCATATCAATTTTTCCTTCCTTTCTATTCCATTGCTTAAATTAGCTTTGATTTGACAGATTAGTATAGGTTTATCAATGACCTTTAATGATAATATATTTCTATGATTACATACATGTGTTACAAATATGCTCTAAATGATTCTCATAATTTTTTATGTTATCTATGTTATACGTGGTGCACATAATGTTTTTATTCTGAGATGAGTGATATGCACAAACATGTCTTATGTCACAACAGGAGCATATGGTCATCTTATTTGATTATTTAGATAAAATATCTCAATAGGTTGTAGATGTCAAGATGTTACAAAGGTGTGTCAAGAGGTTATAGAGAGGTTCTAGATGTTTACTTCTTCAATTGGGAAGCAAATTATATCACTTAACATGGTCACTAGGATTCATAGAGTTCATCACGGGGCAAGGGAAATCAAGGCCCATGTTTGCTTTAGATTTTTTTAGAGACAAAAACATAATTCAAATTTCACCAAGTCTATCCATTCTTACTATTTATTTTCACTTTTCAATTATTTCATTTGGTTATATCATTATCGATTAATTGAGACTTTGATCTACTTGCAAGCATTCACATTTTCCTACATATACATTTGAGATGTGACATTAGATAATTGAGGAACATTCATGTAGATAGCGATGAGACATGGTTTTCTCTATTGTAGGTCTCTAGAGTTGGATTATGAGATCGGGTAACCTCTCTTTTCCTTATATTTTTCTTATAATTTTCATATCTGAAACTAACTTTAATCATAACTTACATGTATGGATGTGACCGCAACAAGAACATTATCCAACCTTTTTTAATTTAATTTTACGTATATGCACACACACATTAACGTGAGAAACTATGTAGACGTGTAATTTTGGTGTAATACTTTTAATTACAATGTCTTTTTTCTATTTGTGTACATATGCATTGGTCTCTTATTTGACATATTTTCCTTAATGTTGGGCACTGTATTTCCTTCTCTTATCTCTATTTATTCTTAATTTTTCCTTATCTATCATTTTTCTACCTTAGGATCCTCTGATATATTACTACAACTCATTGAGTCTCTACTTTAGGTTTTTACTCATCTTAATTATAACCTACTTCCATTGTTTTCAATATATTACTTAGTAGATTAGTATCTTAAATATTTTATATTGTAGTTTTCATCATTTTGACCTTTATATCATGCAAGCCAACAAACTAGATAATGGATTTAGAATTGTAGTGAATTCCATAGGCAGTATGGTGTTAGCTTTCTATCCCTTAGCAAAACACCTGAAGTGTATTTGTTTTCTTCCAACTACACTACGGCACTCCCTATATGACTTCATAGGTTTCATTCTCATATCTCTATGTGTTTTTCTGAGTTTTGGATCTCTTTCAACCATTTTTTTGCAGGACATGATGTCTTCTAAATCTATAAAGCCTCCTTTGTATCAGGTCATATATTCTCTAAAAACCCATGTTGTGTCTGCAAACTCTTGTTTAAAATTGTATTTTGGCTCTATGATTGGATTTATGGCTCTGCTTTGGTTATTTTAGCTCCTGATTGTAGGTTTCCTTATAATGTTCCTCTTTGTCCACCTTCTACATTTTTATTTTCTCTGAATGTCAATGTATCACCTCCCTCCTTTGGGGTGGTATTCTCATCATATTTAGGGGGAATCCCATGAAATGAATCAAGAATAATTGTTATCAATTGTTGAACAATGGAGGACTTCTAAATAGAGAAAATTAGTCATTGCTCATGAGTATGACCCTTACACCCTTGTTTTGTCTACTGAATAGAGTGGGTGTTGTATAACCAATGAAGATATCAATTCTCCTTTTTATCCCTCTAACATTCATATACCAAACTAAAGCCCATTATACTCAAGATTAGTTAGGATTTTCCTAGTCGCTTTGAGTGTTCTTCCCTCATAAAGTAGAGTTCAGAGAAAATACATGCAATCATGGAGGGTTTTTGTAGATGTGTCTGGGTTATTAGCATGCATGTCGAGAATCATTCATATCATAGGATTTGGAGTAGTTTGTCTCTAGTGATTGATCTAGTTCCTAGTCACATTTCATTGTACTAGTTCTCTTAATTCTCATAGGACTCAATATTCTCACCTTCACATTAATAAAGGGCGATTCTACATTGGCATCCTACAGTAGACCACTAACACTCAAACATGAATCATTTCTCATTACATGTGATCTCACTTTCTCCTCCCACCCCTTCATTTGAGGTTTCTACCAATCACATTGATTTCAAATGCCACATGAGGTGTAGGGATCCATGGGATACCTAACAGGTCTATTGACATCAGTGCAATGAAACTTGTCTTCATCTTATGCCAATTTTTTTGATATGAAAACCTAAGGATCATATTCATTGTTTAACTCATTGTGTTTGATCACCTAGTTGTTCTCCCAAGGATGCTTGTTTCAAATATATTCCTCCCAAGAACCGTCCTCCAAACCAAATGTGTGCAAATCCATACTCTTTTAAGAAATGCATAGATGCCTATGAAACCTATGCGGGTGGCCTTCATCTCCAATCCATTGGTCATTCTTAAAAATATTTTCATGGGAATCCTTTGGCCCCTCACATGCAAGATATTTCCAATCCCAATCCTTTTCATGAACTCCCTAAGTTCAGCAGAACTTAGGATGTTATTATTTCAAATCAAATCAACACCTTCGTGATGGCATGTATGGATTGGGAACATACTAATGAGATGATGTCCAAGATCTTTGCTTGCACCCTACATGTTGAGGCCCTAGCTTGGTTTCAAAAATACCTCCAGATTATCTTATTATCTTTTAGCTTCTCAAGGATTAAGATTTCATCTAATTCTTTGATATCTCTATAAATTGTATCATCGGTATATAGTCACTCACCTCCATTGCACAAGTGAAAGTTGGATTTAAAATTTTAATGTTTATGTTGATAGCATTCATCCTTATAATCTTGTAAGACAAGGTTTAGTGATGATTGAATCTTTGATTAGTGCACTCGAGCATTGATGTGTGACATTCACCTTGGGGTTCTCAAACATAACCTACCTTTTATGATGAGGTTAATACTAGGTGTCTAAATATTGAATTTGTTTAGGTTCCCACTAGTCTTTGTCCTCCTACCCAAAAAGCATCCTCCCATCACAATCACAATCACAGTGTAACTAGTGATGGCCTCACAAATTCTCTATAAAATAAGGACAAGAATAATGTCTAAGAGGTCAATGCATAAGTAATAAAGATTCTAAAAATGTAAAGGGGAGGAAGAAGTTATAGTATACCTAGAACCCTTCTAAATACTTCAAGCTTCATTAGATGAAGGGGAATTATAAAAAGGAATATGTCACTCATAATTATAGTGAGGTGTTTAATGGATCTCCTCTGAAGTACTCTACACTTGTGGCTCCTAACCACAAGATAAAAGTATTCAAGTAGCATCTTCCTAACCATGACAAGGAAAATAAGAAGAATAAGAAGAATAATAAAATAAGGGAAAGTCCCATTATTCACCTGTAATATTTTGCATTACATCATTGTATAATATTAACATAACATTATCTCTTGCAAAAATGTATTAAGAACATATCATAATGTATCCATAAACTCAATTCTCACTCCTTCACTCCATTACAAGCACAATAAATTATTTTTTAAAATTGAACTCCACACAACAACCCATTAGGGTGTATACAAAAAAAAACCAATAAGGTACAATGTACATTATTTTAAATTAAAACTTATACACATCTCTAAACTTTTTACAAAACATACATCACTTTTCATTTTATGAAAACCCTTAAGTCACTGTAAAAAGAAACTACAACCCGTAAACACATTTTGAAACATTGTTGAAGATATCATCTATACCCAACAAATGAATCATTATAAAAATATTTCCATAAATATGTGCAATGCACTAGTGTGTGATACATTCAACCAACACACTACTCAACATACTTTCCATCAAGGCCACAAATCCTACAAAAACTTTGATTTAAATTCTTCCATACAATAATAGGTGGGAATCATTCACCTCCCAGCCTTATGATTTCATCAGTCATCATACCCTCATCAACTCATAAGCCTAAGGGAGTACAAACCATAGTCAACGCATTGCACATAGAGGACAAAGGCTTAGGGAAGACTTGTAGGTTACATAGGTTTATCGACATAGGAAGGGTACCCAAGTAGTTTTTTCATGTCTCATAAAAATGTAATAAATATGGACAACACAATCCAAAACACAAATGTGGCGAAGGAGAGGAAAGGAATTTCAATCTTGATCTCCAAATCATTCTGTAAATAACATCGTAATATCCATAAATTATTTCTTCCACCAAGTAATAAAGAGGGGGGATGGGAATCAACTGACAACCCAACTCTTGGTCCCCAAATTATAGCTCTTGCAACAAGGAGAGATAAAAAATAGCCTTTATAATTCCCCAAGCACGACTTGGTCTCCCTCTTCCTAACTCCATACAAAAGCACAAACTTATCCACATCATGGAAACAACACAACATCACAAAATGAAATTTGGACTATAAAACATACCCCACAAACATCTAGAAAATATGCAACAATAAACCCAAAATAATATACATATTCAACATCAGAATGGTGTAAAAGTTTCCCTAATAAAACATAATAAAACAAACCCAAATGAGATTTAATATCACATATGCAAACCCATATAAAAAACATATAATTCAAATAAATTATCATACAATATGCATGGAGCCTACATGGTTGTCCTCTACTTGGTGTTGCATGCTCTCTTCCTACTTCTAATGTTTTTATGCTCCTCCTCTTGCTCAAAATTGAAAAGTGAGGAATGCAATAATAATTTAGGCATAAAATTGGAGATGGGTTGTTGGCCTCAAGTCTTAATGAGGATGGGACATGTTTCCATTATCATAGGTTAACTTTAAAAAACCTCCATCAAAGGCACACCCATGGAGTTGGAAACATAGAGAAGCACATTTTGGCACATGCATGCTAAAAGAGAAGATGGGTAGACTATTTGAGACTTACTATTTTTAGCCATTTTTAAAATCCAAATTTCACCTATGAAGTAGGAAAGGGGTAACTTAAGAAAAGGGTGAAATTTCAAGGTCAAATGTCACATGGGGTGTCCACTAAGGTGGAATGGGTCCTAGACACATGATCACAAGGGAACTCTATAGGACATGGTACAAAATATGCAAGGCGGTTATGGGCAAAGGATAAGTAATAGTTGGGATCACATATAATTTTATAGTACTCCCTGATCCTCATCTTGGCTTTACCACATATCATGTGCAATCAATGCACACATCCAAAATTCCAAGTGAAAGATGTGTAATATATATGAAATAATCATATAAAATCAATGCATCATGAAAGCATCGCATAAATGTTGAAATAACATCATCAATATCACATTTTTAAATATCACATACACAATCATGATGCTAACACATTCCCAAATAAACCTAATATTAACCATGACATTTTCACACTTGCACCCACATATAGCATAAAAAATAAATCACATGACACAATGATATTCTTACACATATATCTCAACAATTTGATAATACATAAATACATGGGAGAAACTGATAGTAGCTCTCATTAATATTGTGCTAAGAAAATCATTTAAAAAATAATGTTATCTCTCTCAACCTTGAGACATGAATTGTAGAGTTTTTCTGATTTGAAATATTTATGTAACACAAGATACCTGATTATTTTGGAATATAAACATGTTAACCGATTTTTTTTCAAACACCCATATTTCCACCTATTCACCTCACATAAAACATAAAACATAGTCCAAACTTGAAACACAATAGAGAGCATGTTATGTACACCTTTTATATTGATTTTACATGACATGTACCTCTAGTTCTTATCAACATGATACATTTACATTGTCTCACATTGTTATGATTGTGGGTGTGAGTAATAACTATTGGTTGGAATGGAAAGGGACACTAATGGTGAGATCATAGGTCCTTTTTTTTGGTACACATATAGCTGATAGAGCTTAAGTGGGATTACTTCTCTATTTTTCTTGCGAGATACCATGATGCCTTAATATAGCTTACTACTTTTATAAAGTATATTCTTGTTTCTTAAAAACTCAACATGCATTATGTTTGTTAGAGAGTTGCAGTTGTAAGTAAATATTACCATTTAGATTATTTGGAGGTTTATAAAAAAAACACTATATTTTATATAGATTTATACTACAACTCACTCTATATAGTATTATATGGTCAATGTATTCTTTAATAAGCTTAAAATAGTCCTAGTTTCCTTTCAATGGATTAGATATCTTTTAAGACATTTATGTATATTTACAAGTAGCCTATAATCTCCTAAAAATGACACTTGAGTGCTAAGAGTGTTGCTTGAGACCACCCATCCCTAGCTTAGCCCTAGACCTATCTCAGGGCCTATTTAGACACTTATCCAGCATTCATGGGGGCCACACATGTCCCTAAACATCCCTAAAGTAGTCTCAGACCCTCATTTTAGCATCCTGACCCTTAGTGTGTTAGTTTCTACCACCTGGACACTACTGCCATAATAGGGATAGTAGTGCCCCATGGCACTAGTATCCCAAGTTTGGCATTATTGCCCTTTTCCCTCTTTTTGTTACCAACGAATATCTTTTCAAATGAGCAACCCCCTAGGGTCAACCTAGACCTCTTTTAAGACCCGCACAAGCACTAGAACAATATATATATATATATATATATATATACATACATGACTTTCAGCCCTCTAACCACTAGATGGAAATCAAATGAAAATTACACAAACAAACTCAGAACAAGTTGTACACAATCAAGGTTATCAATCCTTATTCTACCCTACTTCTGCATACAACCATCTACAACATTCCTAAGCTCATATGACTCAATTTTTTAGTCTCAAGCACATTCAAAGCACTCAAGTCAACATTCATACTAGCTTCACTTTCACTTGCACCAGCACTTAGGTGGGGAGAACTACATCATGATTGATCCCTCTTTGGAGTATTGGTATGTAGGCAACTCTTATCATAACAGGGTGTTGAAGATGTCTAGCCTACACCACTAACAAACACATTTTACTACTTGTGCAAACCAAATGCCCTAGCAACATAGAGGTTTAGGGTTTGTATATAAAATTAGTGAAAACATGTCATCTAAAAATATCCAGAACTTATGCGCATAGGAACAAGTTTGGCTGACTGAGACACATGTGCACCCAGAAGCTTGAAACAGTTTTGCACAGACACTAGCACCATATGGTGTTACTATCCAATTAGGGCACTACTGTTTAGGAAGGGTTTTGACACTTGGATCCTATCCATGACACTCAGATTAGCCTCTGTCTAAATTTTTATCTTCTAGATCTCTCGTTTCAATCATTTTGCAGCTAAGTACTTGTTTACATTATTTATTGTTATTTTTAGAACGGTCAAACTAAGTCAATTATGTTACAAATCAATGGTTGTATGTATTGTATATTTCTACCCTGATTTACGATACTCAAACCTTTAACAACCTAGGATTTACATTTACCAAGTCTTAAAAAGTTAAAACATAGCCTTTGTAAGTTGAAACAAAGTTTTATTTTGTTGCTTAAACTATACACCTAATTATGATAGCTTGTCATAATACTTGAATTGTTAAATAAGTTTTTTTTGGTATAAATGAATTGTTGGGTAAAACTTTTCTAATTATTGTATAATGAATAAAACACATGTTGAATACCTTCTTATGTGAATTTTATTTTTAGAATGGTTTGGCAACCATAATCTTTTCACATTCTTTAATTTTCATTGTTTCAATTTTAGTACTTCCGATTTGATTGGTCTTTTAGTTAAGAGACATTGACTTGAAATTTTCAAAATGTCATGGGCATGTTTTAGGACTTGTTGTAACCGATAGATTATGATTTCGAGAATACTTAAAGGAAATTTTAAAATCGTTCATTTCTTGAGTAGTTTAGAAATCGAGAAATGTCAAAAAAATGTAGTGACTTATAAATTTATTTTTATAGTAGTGCATATTAGTAGTTCATACTTTTTCGTATACTATGAAATTGATTTTTTTTTAAGGGAACCTTGCTTTGAGAAGTTTGGATAAATGATTTTAAAATATATTTATAAATAATTAGGGAGAATGAGTGGTTGTCTTTAGAAAATATAGTCTTATTATTCCGTGTTTGTATCAATGCTTGGTTTTAAAAGTTATAAGGAATTAACTAGGGGAAATTAGAGCTTGAATTTAGTAATTTTTGGATGTGAAGAATTGACAATTAATGTTTTACCTTATTTTGAGTTAATATATCTAAACAAGATAGAACTTTTGAATATTCAGATTGTCTAAGATATGTCTAAATTAAGCAAACATAAATGTTACAAGTAGATGTTAAATTACACTTTACTATTTATGGAAAGAACTAAGTACACTAGGATACTTAGCTTGTTAGTCTTCTACAATTATCTGAGATTATGTATAAGTGATTAAAAAGACTACAGCTAGATATAGAGTTGTTCAACTTTGAAAACTAGATGTTTGGACCAACCTAGATGAATCCAACAGTAGTTGGGTGCCTACATAAGTTGTAGGCATTTGATCTATAAAACAATTATTGCTATGATATGTGCTTGAATATTTTGTCATAGATCACTATGCCTACTTGTAAACCATTGTTTATACAATATCATAATCTTTCTATTGTGTGCAAGTCCAAAAAATCCATCTCCTTCACATTCAAACCCTAGCTTCACTTTCAACATTAGGCTTATCTACAACAGGAAGGGAAAATGGGTTAAGATGACCCCAACCAACTCAGGCTGAGTGGTTGAGCACGACATATGTTTCCAAAACCCTAAAGAGAGCTCAAGTTGCACTTAGTTATCCTAGTTATGTGTATGTGTGTAATAGTACTCCTTTAGTATGAATGAAATTTGTAATCTAACTTTTGACACTTGATAATGGGAAAACTTGGCTCATCTTAGGTGCTTCAAACTTGGATAGGGCATGCTCCTTGTGACTAGTTTCTGATTTAGGATATTTAGGGTAGCCTTTCTCAACGTGCAAGTGACAAATATATATATATATATATATATATAAAATTGCTTGTTTGATACTTACTAGATAGGGAATAGGTTTAGACTTATTGTGTATAAATATACGACTCTATGAGAAAATTTTCATGCCATGGACATAGAGAATGTATAGGTCTGCCCATAAGGATTATTTAAATTTAGAAATTGACCATTACAAGGTGCACAAATAGATTTGGCACGGGTGGATGCCTTCAAAAATATAGAGTTGTCTGGGTATAATTGGAGGTGCCTAGAAAACAAGAACAATGATTTGATTGTCATGAAATAGTTTAATTAGGATAATATGTAGAGTAGGCACAAACTAGGGAATAATTGTAGGTGAATAATAGAAAATCAGTAATGCTAGACCCATAGAAGGAAAATGGATAGGAGAGAAGAGTGTGCAAGAACCATATGTGTACACACACTCGTAAAATATAAAGATTGGTCAAGACTAACATTTTCAATTATCTAATACTATATTTATGTGTCTATAATTAGTAATTAGAATGTGATCTACAATAAAAGTTAAATTTTCATATGGATTTAGTCTTAAGAACTTTGGTACTCTTTATCGTTGATTTTTTTACAAATCTTGTTGGCATAATGTCCGCACTATTTCTTTCAAATGTATAAGATGAACTGGAATTGACCCCTATTTTTTCCCTATTCCATTCAATCGTAGTACCTATTTAAATATTATTCATTTCCCTGAGTCAAGGCTCAATAGAAGATAATTAACCTGAGGGTATACTTTTTGGGATTTATTGAATGTGGTATGAATGTGAAATGATTGTTAACAATATTATCTTATGATTCCTCTTTCATGGGATTCTTAATACTTTACAAGTCTAAATCAAAGTTTTTTACTTCATTACCTCTAATGATTAGACGATCACTTGATGAACTATAACGTAGAATTTCTTGTTACGATTGGACTCTTTTGTGGGCATGTTTAAGATTCAACAATTGTATAGTGTCGATATTGAGAAACTCTTGATGTATATGCCTTGCACTTTTCTTAAACTCTAATGTAATGTAGTGAAGTAGAAAACAATGAAGAAGGTCCATTGGTAGATGTGCAAGGTATGGCACAAGTAAATCACACTAAGATCTTGATCCCATATATTATAACCATGCATTAGAAATGAAAAAAGTATAAATTAAATATGACTTTTATGAACTATTTTAATAGTATGTCTTGAAACCGAACCTAATAAGAATTATATTTTTTAGCATTATGTTATCAGCATGCTTAAAATGTTTAAAAAACCTCCAATGGTGGAAATTAAGTCACTTATATTTTAAATCTTACATTTTTAAAAGGATAAGATTAGCTCAAATTATAATTATAATGGAGCTATGAATTTAAGACAAGACAAGTGAACAAGAGTGGTAAGCATAATATTAATATTAATAACAACTCAACCATGATATTATGAACTACACTGGGCTTGTCCACCCCCATTGTGGTATACACTTATTTTGATGGTGCTTCAAAAGTTAATTTGGGACCAACTAGTGGTAAAGGGGTGATTCGAGATAGCAATAGAGTCTTTGTGGTATCTTATATAGGACCCCTCAAAATTTAGTCTAATCATTTAGTGGAAGCAACAACTATTTTGTGGGGAATTTAATTGGCCAAAGATTTGAACTTAAGACATATAGAAATCGAAGGGGATTCCCTAAATATCATAAACTACATCCAAAGAATAAATACACGTAGTTGGACTATCAAAAACCTGGTGAATAATGGCTTGAGTTTACTTTAGCCTTGTAAAGAGTTTCTATTAATCAAATCTATAGGGAAGGGAAAAAAGGAGCCGACTAGTTAGGCTTATGATCTCCCTCATTCCATCATCCATATTCTTAAGGAAGAAGCTAAAAGATAATGTTAAGGGATCATGATTTCCTTTTGTTGTAAGATTATCATCATTTCCATAGATGGGTATGTTTTGAGTCTCAAGCTCACCAAAGGGATGGTTATAGTTTCAATTTCTCTACCAATAATGACAATCTTTTATAAGTACAAAATTCCTATGGAGAGGTATGTTAGAACAATCATAAAAAGGATTCTCTTCAAGATAAGTAATTACCACACATGAGTTTTGCATCATTTTGGAATGCCCAATTGGTAGGGAGAATGCAATAATTATCTGATTGGGGAGAATATTAATTGTTCAGTGAGCTTGTCTTTCCACATGAATCAAGGCATTTTTTACTCACATCTTGATTGATCTCTCACCAATTTGTCTCTGCTTTCATAGTATATGCACCACATTAGGGTTCTCTATCTATGGAGTGGACTGTCAACTTAACATCAAAGTAATGGGAGGAAACAGAGTTAGGACCAATCCCTCCTATTGTGAGGGAGCTAGAATAAATCCAATAGTTTGGCATATACTGAGAATAGGTGGATTGACTAATTACATTGAAAAGATTAAAGGGTATTATCATGAGTTATCAACCATTTTTTCTAGGGTGTGGAAGGCAAGGTCGGTCACATGGAGAGATGTTATTATGGACTTTGAAGAAACCACTGCCAAGGTCACTGGCATGTCAGTGAAAGGAAGGAAGATCTCTAACGACAAATGCAAAAAAAAATGAAGAAAATAAATTATTCTTCAAAGAAAGGGAATCCTTCCATGAGTTTCTAGATGGAATTCTCAGACCTTCCATGCCAGATCCTTAGGGGGAGGTAAGTATGTATATGATTAAATTCATTACCTTGGAAGGGCATTTCAATAGACTTTGCTACCATCATTTCTCCTTACTAAACCATTTTATGCATAAAATACTTGTGAGTATCCCTTTCTTTTTGTTAATGTCCCTTTCAAAATTTGTGTTGGAGGTTCAATTGGGGGAGGGGAAATTCTTATTTACCAAGCTCTTATAAACTTGTGAGTCCAAGAAATTCAACAAAAAATCACTCATGTTGAAGTCGACCCAATGGTTGATGTTCCATAAGATAGGGACATTAGGAAAGAGTGTTCTCTCAATCATCTTCCCCTAGTCGATGGTATCAAGTCCAATTAACGGTCAAGGACCATCAAGATCAAAATTCTTGCAATCAAATATTGTGAACAAGACAAGGTGGATGGAGATAAAATTGTGGATACTCGGTATAAGGACACATAGGAAAATCTAGGTGAGAGGAAGCAAACCACAAAAGCTAATTCTTCCAAAAGGAAAGAAATTGGTACACAGAATGGCTCCCTAAGAGAGGAGAAGGGTAAATAGAAGGATATACAAGGTAAAGTCATTGAAATCATGGATGAAGATGACACTCAAAATGAAGAAGAAATTATGCACAGGAGGAACACAAACCATCATACGAACATCCACAACCCCCCTTTTGATGATGTAATGGAAAATCAAAATACCATAAAAAAATATGGTTAATTCTAAAAACATCCAAAGAAGGGTTGAGTCCCTTCCGAATGAGTCAAATTTGTAGTTAACATCTTTAAAAGGTTCTTTAGCGAAAATAACAAACTCCCTCCAATAGAAGATAAATGGGGAATCACATACCCCTTCAAAGGACTCTAGTCAAAAAGGAAGCAATGGATATTTTTCTAAGAGTTATATCATCTTAAGGAGGAGAATGCTAAGTTAAAGGGAAATTTGAAAATTTTGAATGGTGAGATGTTTTCTATTAAAGATAAACTCAACAAAGTGGTCGATATCAACAAAGTTAAAATTAAAAATTGCACTACAAATATGTAAACACTGCAATAAAGCGTGGGGAAGAGGAGAGATGATGTTGTCAAAGAAGGGATGAGCAAAAAAACCATGAACTAGAGGAAGAACCAAGTGACGAAGAAGGAAGACCCTGACTATGACTTCGTAGAAAGACCATCTCTAATTTTTGAAAGAGGAATGGGAAGTTACATCTACCCTTAATTATTTTGTTGAGACTTAATATTTTCTTTGTTGACCTCTTGTGTTATGTCAAAATCTTTTATGATTCTTAGTAATTAAAGGAGGATTAGATCTCAGACATAAGACAATAAATGTCTAGGTCTTTTGTTTTGGACATTCACTATCTTATATTCTACCCTATGTTATATAAGTGTTAGGTCCCTGTCAAACCCCCTTTTAACGACAATAAAAAAAATATTATGAACTACATCCTACTAAACTGAAATTATTTTTTTATTTACTAAGAAGCACTATAGAACTAAGATCTAATCTTCCACCTAAGTAATAGGAACCTTTTTGTTTTGGGTCTAATACTTAAAGTGGTATACACTTACTAAACATTCATATTTCAAATGTATTAAAATGAAAAGATGGTTTTCTCTTTCTTTTTCTTTTACTTCTTTTTTTGGCATAGGCTCAATATGCTTAGGATTGGTTAATAGAGGTGGAGAAACTAATCCTAACTCCCCATCTTTTTCATAAAGATTTCAAAAAATTCATAATGTTTTAGTATCTCATGAATGTACATAAATTTTATGGTTAGATTATTTTTCTACTCTCTCACTATTTCTATGTTTTTATAAACTGTGTATTTCTAAAACTATAAATAAATCTAACTTTGTACTTCTAAAACTAAAAATAAATATTTGTATGAGTTCAAGACTAATATATACATGGAATTCATTTTGAAACAGGAATGTGTTTCTTGAGAATAAATGTCATTATAAACCATACACATAAAGCAATGTGTTTTATGAGAATAAATGTTATTTTATTATAAACCCTTCTCCAAAGGTAAAAGATAATGAGTATGAATGCTAATCCAAGATAGTATTTAATATTTTAAAAATATTTAATAATTAATTCTCTAGAAATATATTTTATAATTAAGTAATAAAAATGCTTGTAAAATTCTACTTCAGATTTTTATATTTCAAGCCAATTTTCTATATGATATTAGTTGTTTTAATTTTCAAAATTAAAAGAATTTTTTTTTATAGATTTTTTTTATTTGTTATTAGAATCAGAAAAGATTAAACTAATATTTTTATGAAGAATTTATTATATTTTTATATATTTTGAAAATGGGTAAATGTGCATATGAATCGTTTGACGTTAACAATTCTCTAATTCTTCACGATTTATAAATAATTAAAAAACAGTTTTATTTCTTAAATTCTAATATTATCAATGATAAAAAGATTTTTTCTTAAAAAATTAAGTTTATAAAATATTTAAAAAAATTAAAGGATTGCTCTTTTTCAAATTTTATGTTTTAATTATTTAATCCTTATAAATTATGGTCAAAGGTGTTTAAATTTCACAACATTAATTAGAATCATAATTTATTTCATTTTGATTTTTTCACAACTTTAAATTGAATTTTTACAAATAATACTATATTAAAATTTGATGAGAAAAAGAATATTTTATTATATTATTTATTGTCAATTTTTTTTAATAAATAAATTTATAAATTTAATAAAAAATACAAATAAAAATCTATATAATTAATCCTAAAAATGTGGCTTTAAGAAGTAAAAAAATTTCCAATAAAAGTTAAAAGGATTCTTAAAAATACTTAAATGACTTCACATAAGCTTTAATGAAGAATATTTACCCTCAATGGTGAGGACCATTTTGTTTAATAGATGGATGGAATTGAGTTTGAATGTGGTTGTTTTATGGTTGATTCTCTATGCTCATTTTTCCTTTCTATTGATTGGACTTGATGGGGAGAGATCAATTCACTCAATTTCAAAGGTCATTTATTATATTTGAATATTATGAGAATTAATGGGGAGAGATTAATTCACTCAATCTCAAAAGTTATTTTTTTATTTTATTTTTTTAACTAAAAGGGGTAAAAAAATTATTCAGAAGAAATGGCAAACAAGAAAATTACAACACTTTTTCCTGGTTCACCAGAAGACCCAGTTTCTGAGAGAAATCCAAAGGCAACAACCTATGATCTAAAATCTTCCACTGAGGCCCCTACTTAGAGGCCCATTTACCCAGGTAGTCAGCAACCCCATTCCATTCCCAAGGGATATGTTTGAAAATCACAGAGTCCAAAGAAGTACTTAACTGTAGAGCTTACTATGCAACCACCGCCAGCTGCCAATCAACACTATCAAAATTACGATTATTTAACAGATTAATCACTACCTGAGAGTCTGACTCACAAATAACTCTATACCAGCCCTGTTGGCAACAATGTTGCATCGCCTGCAAGATAGCCATAGCTTCCATGAAATTATTAGAGTACCAGCCCTTATACACGGAAAAAATAAATTGGACATTTCCTGAGCTGTCACGCCTCCAATGCCTGCTTCCCCTGGGTTTCCTCTCGAGGAGCCATCGGTGTTAACTTTGATTGTTCCAGCCAGCGGGGGGGTCCATCGACCTATCTTATCCATCGGTCTCGGCAGCTGTCTGGATCTTTTCGCTGGGCGCGTGGGAGGCGCGATACAGGGGTCGACCGAAGGCGCACCAGCAATGCTGGAATAAATCCCAGTATCTTCCAGCCCCAAGTCATCAGTTCTGCATCCTCTCGCTAAGAGGGTCTCTTGCAATGAATGTTGGATTCTCTCCCAGAGGGCGCTAAGCTCCAGCTGAGTCCCTCGAGAAATCTACCTATTCCTTTCTATCCAGATGTTCCACAGAATAAATGAAGGGCCAGCCTGCCAAGCCGTCTATAGAATCGATGCTTTAGATGGAGGATGCCCCAGCGGGCTCCAGAAGTCTGAGAGCAAAGATGCGTGTCAGCAGGGGCGGCCCCACGCACCCCACCATAGATGCCAAATTTGCTTAGCAAAAGGGCGGTGAAAGAAAAGATGCGGCCCAGTTTCCTCATTGCTACAGCATAAGACACATCTGGACAGTCCCTGAAAGCCACGCTTACACAGGTTATCCTAGGTAAGACACCTGTTATACACTAACGTCCACATGAAAAAATTACATTTGGGCCAAGTAAACCAGTTCCAGATTCTCTTCCCCCACAAGAAGTTTGCTTCTCCAAACAATTGCTTAGTCAGGGCGAGATATCCAGCAGAAACCGAGTAGCTTCCAGTAGAATCACCTCCCCAAGCAAGAACATCATGTCCTTGTAAGGAGCTGCAACTTCGTGAAGCTAAGATCTGAGAAAGTTCCAATCGCTCCTCCCAGGAGCCCCCCGGTGGGCAATCCGAAGAATTTTTCCATCTATAACCAGTAGTCGTGCCCAGATTATACTCCTTGTAGTGAGCAACAGTAGTCCAGCCAGCAGCTTGGAGAGCGTCACACAAAGATTGCACATTTGGATGGGAGGCCAAGAGGGGGGCAATCCGTCCCATGAGTCTTCCCAGAAGAGGGCCTCCGCTCCACTATTGCAAATCCAGAAGAGGCTGCGCTTCACCAAGTGAGATCCCAATTTGAGAGTATTCCATATCATGGAGCCCCCTCGCTCAAGAGGTAGCCTAGAGATGTCTGAAGGTTCCACCCCTGAAAAATACTTAAATGCCAAGATGCGGGCCCAGAGTTGGGATTGATTGGAACACCATCTCCAATAAAGTTTAGCAGCAAGAGCTTGGCTAGCCAGGATGGCCGAACGCAATCCAAGTCCCCCGTCCTTCTTTGGCCGACAAACAGTATCCCAATTAATCAAACTCCATTTGGCGCTTTGTAAATTACCACTCCAAAGGAATTGGTGAGAGAGGGCGTCGAACTCCTTGAGGAAGTACATAGGGGCAGCCTGCACCATGCACCAGTATATTGGAAGGGCCTGAATTACCGATTGCAGGAGTGTGACCCTATCTGCAGTAGAGAGCCATCTGTGTGTCCAGTGATTGACCTTTTGCCTGAGTCTATCCAGCACATTCTGCCAAAATAGTCTTGGCTGCCTACCAACCACGATAGGAATCCCCAAATAAGTAACCGGGAGATCCTGAATTTGAAATCTCAAGATAGCCGCAATCCTCCGCTGTATAGGCACAGGTGTGTTGAAGAAGAAGATAGAGGATTTGTGGTCATTAATTCTCTGCCCAGTCGCATCTAGATATATATCAAGGGTGCCTCGAAAGGCTCTTGCTTCCCTAATGCGTGCTCTCCCTGCCAGGATAGTATCATCCACAAACTGGAGGTGGGACGTGATTAGTCCATTCCCCCACTGCCACCCCTGCACAATGTTCTGAGACACTTAGAACCTGATAAGCCGTCCAAGCCCCTCAGCCAGTATGATAAATAAATAAGGAGAGAGCGGAATCTCCTTAGCGAAGGCCTCTTGCAGCACCAAAAAGCTCAGTGGGTTGTACGTTGATAAGGACCGAATAAGAAGGCGTGGTAACACAGCTTAGCACCCATTAGACCCAAACCGGATTAAAACCAAAGGCCAACATAACTTTTTGTAAGAATCTCCAGCTGGCCCTGTCGTAAGCCTTAGCTAAATCAAGCTTGATAAACATGGCTTGTTCCTGAGAGGTACTCATGGAGTGAACAGCTTCTGAGGCAATAGCCACCTCGTCCAGAATTTGTTTGCCAGCGACAAAGCCCCCCTGTTCCTCCGAAATAATCAAGGGGAGGCATCCTTTGAGACGCTCTGCAATAAGCTTGGTGATGATCTTATATACCACATTGCACAGCGCAATGGGCCTAAAATGGTCCAGCTGGTTCACCTGATCTCTCTTCGGAATTAAGACAAGAAAAGTTGCATTCAGAGCCTTGAGCATTTCTTTGTTGGAGAAGGATTCCTGCACCACGTCAAAGAGGTCATGTTTGATAATATCCCAAAACTCCTAAAAGAATTCGACTGGGAAGCCATCAAGCCCTGGAGCTTTACCTCTTTTCATGCTAAAATCCACTCCTTCCACTTCATCCCTACTAATAGGCTGCATAAGAGATTCATTCATTCCCGAAGTCACTATAGAGGGGATGCAAGACAGCACTGTATTTTCCGCCAATGCAGGCGGAGGCAAGCCATCAGAAAAAAGGGCAGAATAAAACCGAACAACTTCTCTAGATATATCTTGAGAAGTATTCAGTCGTGTCCCATCCGGGCAAACCAAAGAGGAAATAAAGTTCCTGTTTCGCCTTGCCTGAACTGACTTATGAAAAAAAGCGGTGTTCTTGTCCCCCTCCTGGAGCCAGTCTATGCGTGCCTTCTGCTTCCAAAAAATCTCTTCGCGAAGTTCCCACTCAGCTAAAACATTGGCCGCTTGAGATTCAGCCTGCTAGAGTTCCTCAGAGAAGCCAAGGTCTCTAATCTGCCTGGTCACCACATCCAAGCGGTCTTGAGCCCTTTTCCTCATTGTGTGGAGATTACCGAAACTATTTATATTCCAATATTTCAGCTTCCTCTTAACATACTGAAGTTTTTTGGCGAAGGTGAACATAGCGGTGCCATAGTTGGGTCCTCCCTGTCTCCACCACTGCGCCATCAAGTCATGAAGGGAGGCCTCGCGCAGCCACATGAGATGGAACTTAAACGGAGGCTTCTTTGGTCCCGAGATGTGGCTGGTAGAGAGCTTAATCAGCGAGTGATCAGATCCTCTCCAATCAAGAATTTTCGAAGCCAAGGAAGTGGAGCTAGATCCCCAGAAAGAAGAGACAAGGAATCTATCAAGGCGCTCCGAGATACCAGCATCACCAATCCGCCTGTTGTTCCAAGTGAAGATCCCGTTAAGCGATTTGACATCCGAGAGGCGCAGGAGGTCAATATTTTGCCTAAGGATCTCCGAAGAGGGGCCCAACCGGGCCAGCCCTCTCCTCTTCTCCTCCAGGTTGAGAACTGCATTAAAATCCCCAGTCAAAATCCAAGGCAAAAAGGGGTAGCAGCTTCTGACATATCTAATATGGTTCCAAAGTTTCAGTTGTCCAGGGAGATCCGCAGGGGAATAAACATTAGTAACAAGAATGAGCTCCCTAGATTCCATAGAGGAAGCGGTCATTGAGAGGGCTGAACTGCCAGACAGCTAGTGCAGAGGCGTGATTCTCTCAGGATTCCAGCACATGGCCAGCCCCCCGGAGCACTTCAAGGCACCCACACATTGGCTGTGACTGGAATGCCATATGTTCGGTCTACAAGAGAACCAAGAATCCACTGAAAGTTTAGTCTCCAGGATACAGAAGATATCTGGAGAATGTTCAATCACTAATTTACGCATAGCTTTTTGTCTGGGGATGCTATGCAATCCCCTTACATTCCATGATACGACAATCATTGAGTGGAGTGGGGGAAATGCTCATCCAGGGTCTTAACAAACCCCGACTCTACCAATAAATCTCTTGTGAGCTTAATTTTGTCCTGATCCTTCCTTCGGCCAGCTCGTGTGGGAGTGGAAACCGACGCTTTCTTGAAGGGTTTTTGCATGAGACCAAGAGCTGAAGAGGATCCTTTTTCTTTCCTGGATGCTTCCACCTCCTTAGCCAGGTCCGCCCATCGAACCTCCTTCTCACCTGGGGCTGGTGTATCTGTAAGGGCATCCTCCTGCGGTCCATGAGAGATCTCCTGGGTCGGCTGAGGCTCCATGCCTTGTGATTCATCTCTGAAAGCAACTCGTTCGGACACCTCTATATTCTTTCCCTGAAGCATTTCTGGCATGCCATCCTCAATAGCCATACTGTTCAAAATTTCAAAATGGTTGAAGCCTACCTCAACCTGCCTGTCAAAATTTGGTCGTTTCTACCCACAGCTCTTCATACAACGTCGGGCTGGAAATAATCCGTCCTTGTCAGGACCCTTGTACCCTGCTGAACCTTGCTCTGTACCTGTGGAGTTAAGATGATTTTTCCCTTTTATAGCACTGTCTGGATAGGTCCTATTTGTCCCATAGTTAGCCAACTGGCCCTTTCCTTTGTCTCCAATGGCCATCTGGGGCCCAGACGACTCCTCAGGTGAATCATTGTCTCTGGAAACCTGAGGGCACTGACGGTGCAAATGCCCATACACATGGCATATGCGACATCGAAAGGGAATAGCCTCGTAGTCTATTTGTTGAATCCAAGAGGAGGTCCCCATACAAATTTCCAGGGAATCTGGGAAAGGATTATTCAAATTAATATCAACGCAAATACGGGCATAAGAGATTACCTTCTTGTCCAGCGTTTGATGTGCTATGGCTGTCGGTGTTCCAAGCATAGCAGCTATCTGGCGAAGGATATCCTCTCACCAGAATTCCAAGGGAAGTCTCGGCAAACGGACCCAAACAGGGACGCAGGCTGGGAGATCTTCTGCAGAGTTAAAACCTGCATGCCAGGGTTTGAGGAAAAGGCCATTGCGGTCGTAGAAGTAAGGGCCTCCTTCAAAAATCTTATTCCGATCACAAACAGAGGAAAAATTCACCATAAAATAACTATTCCCAGCCAGCATGATATCAAAGTCCCCCTCAATATGCCATGACCGACGGATCCAGGCTTCCAAGGCTGATATCGAAATACGTATACCCAAAAATTTGCAGATTAGAGCATGGGAAGACAGGTAATCCACCTCTTCCTTTACTGCCTCCGGGGAAATGACCAAGATAGGCCGCTCCTGACTTCGTTGCAAACATCCCTTAATCTTCCTAAGCTTTGAGTTTTCACTAACATACATCGCTTCAGCTTCCTTCACACTCCCCCCAGGCAAAGGCCAATCCTCCCTGGGGGCTTCCGTCCGATCGTCCAGTCGCAGACCGTCGCTCGCAGCCATCCAAAACTTAGACACTCAAAAATTATTTATTATATTTGAATATTATGAGAATAATAATTTTGGTGAGGTTGAATATGAGGATTCTTTCATTTAGATTCTCATTTTCATGGAACTATTTTATTGGAGAATTCGGGAATTTTATATGATCTAAGTATTAATGAATTACATCCATCATAAAATATGAAATGATGATATTGTAGGGTTTGATCCATTTATTTTGGATAGGATTGATTTCTATGAATTATTGATATAATATTATATAGTTTCATTGATTTATTTTGAATATCATGGATTTATTATTTAAGATAAGTATTTTATGAAGAATTAAATATAATTTATTTATTTTTTAAAATTGATTATTTAATTTTAATTATTGTTACTTTTATTTTTATTGTTAAATTTTTTATTTAATTTAAAGGTATTATGTTTTTTTAATTTTTACCCAAGAATAATTAAAAGTATTATATATTTTTTATTTTTTAATTATAAATAAATAAAATGATTTAAATGTTAATGTGAAGTGCATTTTAGAAGTTTTTAGCTATTCTTTTATTTTTGATTATATGTTTTGTTATCTTAAATTTCTTTAATGACTTATTTTAGTGAAGGTTTTTTTTGGTTTCAATTTTGGATAGTTTTATATTTTTTTAAATAAAATAATAAAAAAATACGAAAGTGAAAAGTGTAGGCTCAAATGTTTAAAAGTGCATACGATAATGATTACAAACGTTGTTGATGGGTGTGCCTAACGATGTTACATTGCCACATTCATACTAGACAATTTAGGTGGCAAATACAATCCATATACATACAATAAATGCATACATTGTATAAATGTTCTTTCCTAAACTTTTCCTTCTTAAAAACTTTTCAATTATATTTTTTAAATGATCCACCACACTCTCGAATATTACGTCTACATTTCATCTTTAGATGAGTATATATATTATATTAAATATAATAAACGTGATATATGCAATAGACCTTCTACAAAGACACCTCTCACACACCACACAAACTATGGCCAATTAACAAACAATTCAATCCCAAATTGAAAACCATGACAAACAATTAGATTTATATTTGATAAATGAGGCAAGAGCTTAGATTCATCATGGTGTTAGTGTGCAGATTTTTTAAGATAATTATTGTCATTATTAAAGACATAAGTGCTTGTTTTTTTATATCTTAAAATAGCTCCCTACTATGTATTTTATGTCGGTACAGGAGCCAACTTTAGCCAAATCATTCAAGCTTTTGAACATGTCCAAGGTGATAGTGGGAAAAAAGATAACCACCATGGTCAATGCATATAACAAGGGATCATTTCCCAAAATAATTTAGTTGGAAGGATGTCCCATATAATTTAAGGCGTATGTGGCAACTTCTATCATCATATTGGCCATGTGAAACATTGCATTAACTAAATTGGATGCATTCTCCCCACCATCTTTAGAGTTGTTTGAATAAATTATTTATGCTTGGGGGAAACTTTTATCCACCCAACAAAAAAGATGACTAATATTCGCGTGTTATAACATCATAAAACAATCTTAGCCATGCAAAGGTCATGGGAAATTGATCGTTCCTCCACTTCGTTTTCACAATAAGGATTTTTCACCATCTCATTTATAGGAAATCCATTCAAATACATTATTGTTCTTAGTTGGAATTAAGATCAAAGCAAGGTGTGAAACAATGTGAACTTGACTAATAATATAACAAGTTGTTGAAGCTTGATCATCAGTAATCATCACCAAGTGATACCCTCACAGTTAGGAGGTCTAATGAAAGACGGCCTTATACCATGCAACCCATGAATCCAAAATAACACTAGATTGACTTACAGTCTGCACGTGGAACATAACATTATAAATTTATATGATTGGATTCAGGAGGAAAACATTATAAGTTGCACACATATTACACTATCTTAACAATATTATAATTACTTGTAATATTACAACCACCTCAAATGAGGTGTTACACCCTATCTCGCTCCTCAGAGTTGTGGCATGCCATAAATCCTTGTTTGAATCAAACTTGGTTCTCTGTTTGGCTACCCTCCTTGTTGATCGTGTTAACTCCTAGTCTTTGCAGATTTCCTTCTTTTTGTGCCTTAACTTCATCTAACTAGCTAACTTACAGCCAACCTCTTGCACAATGAAGTTCATTCATTATATTGATGTGCAAGAAATCGTTACAGAAGTTGAAACAATTCATCTTCCAACCCTCTAATAACTTTCATCATTGTTGTGATTGTTCACCTTCCATTAGTTAAACTCTACAAGTTGAAAGGACAATTATCTCTTCATCTTGCATTGACATTTGGCACAAAATCATAACGCAAATCAAATTGATGTGTGTCTAATTGATTGAGCCACTATGCAAAAATGACGATCTTTGAGTTTTCATTGCGCAAGATGTGAGATTCAATATGTATCAGTTATGCACACAAATCAAATTGATGTGTGTCTAATTGATTGAGCCACTATGCAAAAATGACGATCTTTGAGTTTTCATTGCGCAAGATGTGAGATTCAATATGTGTTATGTTGTGCAACACAAATAATGCATTGTAGAAGTTTGCATGTAATATTTTGGGCGTTGGTCTTAGAACTTCACAAGTCAAGACAGAGTTTGAAAAGTTTTGACAACTAAACTGTTATACATGTTATCTAGTCCCTCAAGACTTCACTTGTAGCACATCTGCATAGATCTTCTCAACTTTGTGCGTAGAACTCGTAGAGATCTCCAAGTAAGGCATGTGCAAGACTTTGCAAGTTGTGTAAAGCATAGGCCTTTGCCCTTTTGAATCTTTCAAGTTGTATGTGCCAAAACCCTGCAAGGAAATAATTATGGGCACACTCGAAGGTTGTGTAGAATAAATCCAAGTGGTTGGGCACACACCAAGCGCAGCCTAAAATTGTTTTTTTAAGTATTCTATGTTTGTTTAGTTGATACAACATTGCTTGTTTGCTCAAATGCTTTTGCATCATACAACCTGGGTAACTGAAATGAAACATGAGCTCCTACTCATGAACAGTGCATGAGTTTCTCTAGAGGTACTCCATACTTAGAAACTTATGATGTGCTCATCCAAGTTGTATTCTCAACTTCACCTTTCCATTTCACAAAATATCATTTATACTCCTTTCCTCGCGTCCTTTTGTCGACTCTGAAATCAACCACTCTTTCAATCTCTTCTCTAATTGTCTCAGGGATATGCGATCTTCAATCTACTTTACTATAATTTGCCCTTGTGCTCTCCTCAGTACATTGTCCCTCATGATAAGGGTACTAATCTACCACACTGAAAATTGGTAACAATATCTATCCCAATGGGAAACTCTTTCTCATATATGTTGGATGAAAACTTCCTCAACACTTTGCATGCTCCAATCTTCTTCCATTTCAACTTATAATGTGTTCTTCTCAAGAACCTTTCTTTCCTCAAGTGGCTGAGACCATGTCTCTCATAACTCTTGCTCACTCCTCTTTAAATTTACGTGTTGATTGTATTGCACAGTACTCTCCAACTAATCATGCATTTCTTGGTGTATGTCATATATATACTCAACAATATTTTGCTTCAACAATTTTCCTTCATCTTGGATGTTGTGTAATTCTACAACTCCTCTTAGACTACACCAATAAACAATCTGAAATGGTGTCCTAGTGATCTTGTTTACTAAATTTCCATAAGCAAATTCAGCTTGTGGCAAGATTGAATCCCATAACCCTAGATTCTCTTCAACCAAACATCACAACATGTTATTAAGACTTTTGTTGATGACCTTCATTTGACCATCCATTTAAGGATGATATGTTGAACTGAATTGTAGCTTGGTATTCAACTTCTTCTACAATGTCCTCTAGAAATGCCCAACAAATTTTGTATCTCTATCCAATACTATGCTATGCGACAATCCATGTACCCTAACAACTTCCCTGAAAAATAAGTTATATGTGTAGCATCATTAGCCTTCTTGCATGCAACGAATTGAGCCATTTTGGAGAATCTATCAAAATCACAAAAACATAATCATGGTCTTTTCCCATTCTAAGGAATCCTAAAACAAAGTTCATGTTGATATGTTCTCATGGGTTCTCTCTACTATCCCTTTTCTACCACCTTGGACTATGTGTCCAGAGCATCTCGACACTATGTACATTGTTCGGATTGTTAGGATGCTCTTGGGCCTATGAGTTGGTCCCTTCCAACACTTGCCACATGACCCTTGTTCAATGTTTTTCACTTGTTCGATTGTTTGATATCGGTTTGGGAACCAATAGGGCCCTAATTTGAATTTGATTTACCTATAAATACACAAGTATTGTAATTTATTTGATTATCAACGATAATCATAGAGTATTCACTTATTTTTCATGTGAAATTATTAAGCACTTACAAGCATTCTAGAGGAAATAATTATTCATCAAAACATTCATTGAAGCATACAAGTTTATGTTAGACACGTTGCACAATACTATGATGTCATTGAAACTATTTTAATTATTGGAGTTTGTTGTTTTTTTTATGGTTATTGTTTAGGGGCCTAACAAATATTAAGATAGTTTTGTTATTCTTTAGTTTATCACATTTACCATACATTTGTTGTTTCCTTTAATTTTTCATATATCATTGCCTAATAAAAGTAAGAAGAATAAATTTGTTTTACATGTGATTAGAGGAGCCACAATGCCAAAATGAGTGAAGATTTTGGAGATCAAGACTATGCAAACATAGTTTTCAAGCCAATTTTGGTATGTCTACCATTTTTACCAAAGCATCCCAACGATTTGTACATTGGTTGGAGAGAAAGATGTTTCTAGAAAACTTCTTGATTTGTTGTCAAATTTCTAGGTCAATTTTATCATTTCTAATCGTCCATTTTCAATATCACATCATAGCAATTATCAATAAATTGTGAAAAATAATATCTATATAAACTTACACATCACCTCTATTTAATTTTAAAATTAATTCAATACACACTATCTGCCCTAATTAAATTTATTGAATAGTTATTTTACTATATATTTGTAATCCATTTATCCATATTACATAAACGCAAACGCTTGAGAGATTTACAAACAATGACGATCAGCTAAATTTCTTATTCCAAAAAAAACATGGCGACTTACCAAGACAAAAGTGAAAAGTGAAGGCCAAAAGCGAAAAAGTGGACACGGTAATAACCATAAGCGTTGTTGAGGGGTGTGCCTGACGGTGTTTGGTTGCCACGTTCATTATGATGGACAATTTAGGTGGCACATACAATTTCATATACATGCAATGCCAAGAAGAAATTCAGTATATCACTTAGCGTGGCAGTGCAAATTTTGCATGTATATCTGCCCAAAGGGAAAGAAAATGGTATGTTTTAACTGTTCATCTACCCATCTTGTTCTTGAGCTTTATTTCTAGTGGTCTGAACTTCTTGTGTTTTTTCCTACGAAGGTAAATCTGGTGGAATACGAAGACAGTGATTCAGAGGAACCTTCGAGGAAAAATGCAGTCCAACCCACCAAATTATTATTACCAGACAGAGATAAAGGCAAAGAGATTTTAGAAGACATGGAAGAATGTGCTTCGACTGTTATATGGCAGGACTTTTCTCACAACACGTGTGAGGTGATTTGGTTGATACTTGTTTGAACTGATCACTTAGTACAAGTCTCGGCTGTTTTCGGCATTTCACAAATCGGTCTGCTTATTTGGCTTTTCATTGTCTGAGAAATGAATGTGATATTTGTCGTAGTTTGGCAAGAATCGAAGGACACCAGAACGCTCTCATCCTACATAACTATCCATTGTCAGACATGTGAAACAAAATCCGTGCACCTCCACCACAACTACAAGGGTCACAGGAATCATATTCGTAAAGAAGTTCATAACAAGATTACAGGATTTTAATTATTCTTTTTTAAAATTTACCACCACATCCTCTTGTTCTTCGGACCTCTTTTTTCCATTATAATCATATGGGTAGTACGAAAAATTGTAAATATTAATTACCCCTATGAACCTTTAAAAACACGGTTTATGCAAAATCATACACCAAGACATCATCCATCCTCAGCAACAATAGAACAGGTAAAGCCCAAGATACATGTCTGAAACTGCAACCATTGCATTCTAAAGCCATACATTTTTTTTAAATTTGATTTCGAGATGCTGTATTCATGGCACACATTTTGCCATGTTAGTTCCCCATTTACAGAGCATGGCTTAGAACATTGCAAAGCATCACCTTTGGAAATATACAAAAATAGTCCCATGATGCGAGGATACAAACTCTTTTGGTCATCTTTGAACTCTATGTTCATGTTTGGCCTTATCCAAAGTTAGCATTTATGCATATGTATATACTTAGTAGTTAGGTTAGGAAGGAATGGCTTTTGATTTTTTAACAGTAAACTGAGATGCAAGGAGTATCCTTTCTCTTTAAATGCAAGGATGCATTTTGATAGGTTTTCTTTTCTTCGGAGGTTTTAGCTTCCCAAACTAGAGGATAAGTCTGGATAACAGAAATTTATGTTTCCCATTTATTTGAGCTTTGGTTTCTCCTCTTGATGATATGCAAAACAGCCGTGTCAGTCTTCTCTTTATTCTTCTTCTTGATTATCTTACATGATTTATATAAAAATATTATGTTTTACAAAACTCAATATTTTAGATATAGGATATGGACTAAGCCAACTACGCTGACACTATCGAAGGAAAACTTATTTGACCTTCGGAATTTTGACATTGGAAATATTGAAATTTTCATTACTTAAAAACATATATTATACGTAAATCAATGTAACCAAAGAGTTAATTTATTACAATTCCATTATTTTATTTACAGGCAAGCTCGTCCAACGCATCATGGAGCTCCATAAAAAGATGGTTTGTGGATATGGGATGTTCTTCCACCTTAGTTGACAAGGCTATTAATATATATGGTATTTAGGCATTCTTCAAGTGGTTTTTCAAGATGATAATTATGTGATTTAAGTATACTTTTGTTGTGTATTTCCAATAGCCCACCCTGCTCTAATATTTTAATTTTTCTGGTGTTAGGAACGAAGAATGAAGATGACATATTAGAATATGTCTTAGCTTGTCAGGTGAGTGAATCGATTCGCATTTTTCCAACTCGCATTTGTACAAATGGTGGGAGAGAGATCTCTCTTTGGTCTATAATAACAATTGCTGTTATGTTTTTATAGGCTGCTGATTATTCATCAGATTCAAGTCACCAAGATTCTATCACTGATTTAGGGGGATTGGAGTATAATGATTACTATAACTTTGGGGAGAACGAAGTGAAAAGCCAACACCAGTTTGATGGGTTTATACATATACAGGTGATCATTTTAAATAAAAATGTTAAATATTTAAAAGTTGTTTTGAACATGCAGTCCTAGATTTGGTGTTCCTCATTCCTTATACAATTTGTTAAATACATTTTTCTCTAGTGCATTTTATTTTGAAGCTTACACGAGTCACCCCAATAGTAAACTAGATTATGAAAATATAATAGCAGGTTATATTGAATTCTTTCACCACCACTATTGTTACTGTTCTATCTTGTTGTGGCTTTCTTTTTGTTTTTTTTAACCCGCTGCTGCCAGCACGTTTCGAGTCGGACTCTCCTTGGGACAGCATGACCTGGATCATCTTTTTCTTCATATTAATATGGCAGTCCCTGAACGGGTGATCTGCCACTCGGCAGATATTGCAGAAATCATTCTTTCGACAATTAGTGTTGGCGTGGCCTTCTGTCCCACAATTGGTACACCATAATTCTTCGGCCTCTTCCTTGGTGTCCTCCTTGAGTTCATCCATGCCATTATTCTCATTAGTGCTTTGATTGATGTGGTATGGTCTTTATTTTCGTCCTCCAAGTATCTACAGGCTTTGGACCTGGTAGATGTCTTCTCTTCGCTCATCAGGTTCATTTCTCTGTCAAATGCCTCTTGATATATTGTCAGAAGTACTAGTCTCATCCTGCGATTCAGTCTTTGGAAGGAGTCCTATAAACCAACACCTTTTCATGCCAACTACTGACATGGCTTCCAACTTGCCCAGAAATTCCTTGAGTCGTCGGTTGGTGTACCGTCTTTTGTCATTCCTCAACACATGTTACAGATTTTTGCAATGATATCATTGTCATCTCGCAGCAACGTAACTCCTCGAAATATTTCGGTGGCAGGCATCTCCATCTGATCCATACACCAATTGATGGCAACATTCCTCCAGGTGGCTGGGAACGATGTGAGCAAGTAGTCTTTGTTATCTTGGCCATTAACTTTCTATATGGTGATGCTTATGCAGGTCTGAAAATGTCTGATTGGATCCTTTTGCCTTCACAAATTAAATTTGGAATCTTCTATTGGTCATGGTGATTAGGACATGCTATCCTTGTTCTTCTTACCCTATCTCGGTCCCAATTCTCATTCTCTCGACCTTCTTGATTGTGGGCCTGGCCAGGTCCGTACACTAACTATTCAAAACTGACTCCTTGTGTTTGTGCCACTCCTTCCAACTGCAGGATTCTCCTTTGATAAACCAAGAATTTTTGAGCTACCATGCTCGACTCCCGTTCAGATGCATCTTGCTCCTCAATCACTAGACTTGAACAATCCTCTCGGCTTGGGCCTTGAAATCCCCACTTCAGTCCCCTCTTCATAGTCACTTTCATGATTTGCACGACCATCACCACATTCAATTCCTTGGTCGTTCACAAACTGGAATCCAACCACTTGTGCCACCAAATGTAATGGGTGATGGCAACATCTCTTCATCTTCTCTTGACTGCACTAATCCTTCTTCAATGGTTATTAGCAGCCTTTTGATGTTCTCTTTGAAGGCATATCTTTCCTCTTCCAAAAAGGGGTCTGAACACTCCTCCATCCGAGTACTTCTCTCATACATAGGGGGATCACTCTCTGGAGACACTACTACTTGTGTTGCTTGGTCAGCAGGTTCCATGCTTCCTTCCTATGGAAAGGAAAAGTTTTTGGAGAACTCCATGAGCTCTAGCCACTATGCCTAGCCACTTCTGCGATAGGAAATTCTTGTTGCAATGCCTCTACACTGAATACCATATTTCTCTCCTCAAGAAGCAACTCTAATTTGATGGAAACCTTTCATGGTGGAGGCCTCTTGGTTATCTCCAAGAGCCTCCTGTTCAATAGCCTTCTTTTTTCCAACCGTGTGGATTTTCTGGTTGCTATCTTTATTCCCTAGGGCTTACTCTGTCATGCACATCTGGAAATCCTCAACATAGGCTTCCCTACTGCCTTCTTGAATGTTGACCATCTAGGTGGTTCTCTTCATTACTTCTTGTTGTTTGCGGCCCTGACGATGGCGTTCCTTGTTCCTTTGTTGCTCCTCTTGTTGGACTCTATTGCAATAATACCGAAGGATATGTTGTCGATTATTCTCTCATCTTTTTTCTTCATGCAGGTCTTCCAAAATTTAGTAGTGGCACGCCAAGAATATGGGCAGATTGGTTATCAATCTCTCTGTAGGTTTGAGTCTGAAATTATCTTCAATCGCATCAAGTGTCACGTGTAGGTCTGCAGCTTCTTGTCATATATATTGTTTGACCATGATATTCCACAAGGAAGAGTTCTTCAAGAGAAGGTATTCTCTTTTTGATTTTATGTGCTACCGTCAAACTCTGCCCATAGAATCATTTAGCTGTACTCCAATTCTTTGTTGGAGAAGTCCCTTGTACGTCACCTTTCCAATTTGGGGTTGTCTAAGCAACAACGCAATAAATGTAGGTTTCCTAGTCAACAAATATACAATGATACCATACAACTTCTTGTGGTATAACCAGAATATGAACAGGTATAGAATCAAATAGAATAGAGAGCAACATATAATATAAACAACATTAATTGTATAATCTCAATAGCAAAGCACATCAACTGATCTAAGGCTAGGGAGATTGTACATGTGCAAGCTTCCTCTCCAAGTCTAACGCATGTCCATATACAAAAAATTCCAATGGATGTGACTGTCAAGACAACCATCACCAATCACCTGATGATTATACTAACCAAAAAAATAAGGATGGTCGTACACTAACATAACTTAGCCTTTGGGCAAACACAACTTAATCATTGCTTTATTTGCAACAAAAAATTATTTAGTCTAAGTGGCCAACTGTCAATGTTGGGCGATGGCTTACATCAACATAAAACGCCTAAACTAGTCAGGATGCTAATTAGGATGGCTACATATTATACTTTGGTCAAACCATTATTTCAAAAATTCAATGTTTGTGATATCTGTAAAGCTCAAATGCAGCATGTCTTCCTCCAAGATGGTTTAATGCGGTCAAAGTTAACAATAAAAGAGATGAAGATGTGAAATTAAAATCTTGGGCAATGCTGCTAGAAAGTTAAAATCAAGGTCAGATTTGAGAAAAGGAACAGTTTCAATTAATTTGCTGGTCACTAGTACATATATCTTCTCAATTTTGTCCTGGGGACTTGGTGAATTACAGTGAATTGGTAAAGGTGACTGAAACCCATTAGCTTCAGTGAGCTTTAGTTATTATAATTCAAACAAGGGCGATGCAATGCTGGTTTCCCAGTCGAGTATGAAAAAATTCAGAGAATTCCATGTGCCTCGGTCAGGAGGGAAGGAATTAGGATTTTGACCCAATTTGACTTCAATGACTTTGCATCCTATTAAATAGTGATTAAAACAATAGGCCTGATGATGTCATAAAAGATCCAACAATGACTAGGTGATGCCATAGATGAAGCCATTGCCTTCTCATCTCTCGAGTTGAATATTCTTTTTGGTCTCTGGTCTGAGACCGTCTTCCATCACTTTGAAGATATGGTCACATATTTGATTGTGTTTTCTGAAGATTATTTGTCCCTTGACTGCAAGCTTTATTGGCTTGGCCTATTTAGAAAATAAATGATAAGTTATGGCAAAGAGCTTAGCTTATATGTGTCCAATTATATCGATCGGCTTGCTTATAGTTTCATTCAAGTCTGAATTTATATATGGAGTGAACTATGTGTGGTATCGAATGGGTGGGCAACTGAAATAGGTAATATGGTTAAAAGGCTCATGGTGTGGTCAACAAGGACAGTCAACTGTAGTTCTGAAGCTGTGTATTTAAAAAATTGTGTTTAGGCATTGATTTTTCTTTTACGTTGGAGATATTTAGGAATTGGTTTTCCTTTAACATGAGGATATCGTGGCAGTGGTTTTCCTTTAACATTAGAGCCATAGGAAGTGCATTATTCACCTCAATTTGTTTTCATATACGAAATTTTGACTCTAGGGGTTTGTTGAGTTGTCAATATTCTTTACGGCCAGTTAATGCTACTGGGTATAAAGGGATATTAAAATTCATTTTTTATTTTCTTTAGTTGGCTTAAATTGACTTGTACCACCTGCGGCATGCAATTGAAATCCACAAACGATGGGCATCTACTAAAAATATGATGTATTTGATGTTACAAATAATGATATAATGTACATACATTTTCATGTGGGGAGGCTATTAAAGAGGTCAAAATATACTTTCAATTTTACCTTTACTTTTTCCTATTGTGGAAGAAAAAGTAATTTGGACAGAAAATTTAGAGCAAATTATCTTTTCAAGAATCTCTCCATTGCAAAATCATTTCCCACATTCCAATTTTGCATGTACTTAGATATGTTGTGCAGTTAGGTGCTTCTAGATGTTTATGATGGTATGCACTCAAAAAACTTTTTCCAGTCTGTAGAAACTATCTAAATGCAGGAGTTTCAGGTTGTTTGAGCTTGTTTGTTTGAATTGTTGAAGCGTTCAAGAATTTTGTTCTGCCCAAGACATGGAGATTTTGTAAATAAACACCTTTTGTGAATTTGTGAACACAAGTGATGTTGGCGAATTTTTATCATGTGCACTTTGCTTGTTTGAAGAATTTGAGAAAAAGTGGCAACTACACCTTTTAGCTTGGAATCTTTTTATTTTCTTAAGAAAGCCTTCTAAGCCATATCATGTTAAACAATCTACAAGATCGCAGGCTTAGATCAATTTTCACAGTATCAAAGGGTCACAAATCACATCAAAAAAAGAGGATTGCCATGAATATGTTCCGCGTTCTCTTATTTGCGTGTTTTTGATATAGTTTCTCCAAAATGTATTAGCAGGCTCAACCAGAAGATTTTCAAGCAGATGATATCATGGCCCAAATGATGGAAATGGGGTATTCCGAAAATGAAATCTCTACAGCCATTCAAATAAATGGTATGCCCTACTCTAGGTGATATCAATAACATTAATGCTGCAATTAAGTTTCACGTTAATTTTTGTACACAAATTGTCTCTTTCTTCTAACTTTAGCTTGTACATCCATTTGAAGAAGCATTTTGGCATTTTGATCAACGGAAACTCAATATTAGAAACAAAGGCTAGCCAAGAGTACTTTTTGTTGGGGAAAAATAAGGTGAGACCGATAAATTCTTGTTGGAACGTTTGGAGATCAATAAAAAATTACCCATCTGACCCTTGAGTGAAGTTCTTGAGGCTCTTAAATCAAACCATTCCTTGAGAATCTTGACTATCTTGCAAGAATCTACTGATAAACTTGACAGTGCACTTGATCTCATTTTCATAAACAAACAAGGGGTTTCGAAATCCCTTCATAATATTGAATTTTGAGCTTGGAGAAGGTATACTAAGAATAAGGTATTCATATTGTGTTCGCAAGAAGATATTGTTAAATGGTTCATATGTGATAGATGATGATGATCACTAACAACGTTTCCTGGATCTGTGGAAAATGAACAAAGAGAGTGTGAAGGTTTAATAAATGTTTTCTGTCCGAGCTTGGGATGTGCCTACCCAATACTGATTATGAGTAGCCATAATCAGATGTCTTTTTGAAAAAGTACCACAGCTTCAAATATTAAAAAACCAACAACAAAAATTATGGTATAAACAAACAATATAGAGAGCAACACAAGAGATCCACAACTGTAATTGTATTATACGAAATTCCAGGAAGAACACACCCATCAGAGATTCTTGAAAATGTCCAAGTCTCGACCATAAGTACAACAATTGCCAACAGGTGCAGAAATTGACACAACCATTGGCAACCACCTAGCAACCGATCCTAACAACTTTAATAATGGTCATATACACACAATTGAACATGACTATATTTATCCCCTATGGAAAACTTAGTACAAAATTTTGGGACAATACATATACTACCAAATTAAATGCCTAAATGCAACTTGCATGCCTACATCTACCCCCCATAAAACTGGTCAACATCCTTGCTAACACTCAAGAAGATGTTGGTGGGTGAGAAGGCATAATGCCTGATTATGGGGGTGGCTCATAAGTAGCAAGTTTCTCTGGCTCGTCGGTTAGTAAAGGATGAACTGCTGACTCAGTGGTGGACCTGGGTGAACCTTCTACCAAGGTCTTCACTATCTTGAGCTCTTCTTGCAAGCTCACTATTTCAGTTTGTTTCTGTTTCAAGTCCTCTTGCTCATGCACACCTACTGCATTAAGTCTTATAGTTGTTTCCGTTGTCTTCTTCAAGAATAGTGTTGTCATCTTAGCTTCACTCTTCTATTTCTTGGCCATTTGCTCTCGTTGCTTCTCAATATCCCTCTGCTGCATCTTGAAGGTTGTTATCTTAGCCTCCAACAAGGCACTTTTTTCAATATCCTTTGTGCTTTACTCGCCAGAGTTCATCCTCCAACCATTGACACTAAACCAAGAATGTTTCTTGCTTTTGTTGCAAAACTGTTTCTCTGACAGGAGTTCTTCACTTTCTTTTTGCAGCCTCTATTTCTTCGCCATGAGTCTTCTCTTTGTATTTTCCAACAATCCCTCTCCATCTGCAGTGACTCTTGGGTGGTTGTCCTCTCACCACATGCATATGCGAGTTTTCCTTTGCACTGAGGCCCCATACAAACAGACCTTTGGAAATTCTCTAATAATGAAGTTGATCCATAGTAGTCCAAATAAATGGATGGATGGAATGGTATGGGAGTGGTGGTACCCACTATCTCTAATTCTCTCGTCTAATGTTGATTGGCCAAAGTAACTACTAAAGAAAGCCTCATGCTCGAGTGGCAAACTGATATTTGGTCCCAAATCTGACCATCAATCGCTCTCCTATCTACTACCACCCAACCAAGTTAATTCTTAGTAGCTCTTCACTTGCCTCAAGCAGACCACGACCAAGTGGTACTGCCTAGCCAATGAACTCCTATAAAGCATTGAAGGAGAGGTGTCTATTAGGTTGAGGCATATAGATGTCAGCATCATCCTCATCTTCAGACTCTTCCTCACTATCTTCATGACGGATTTGACTATTCTTTGGCCTTTCACTGCCCACCCTGTCATTATTGATCCCATACAAGTCGTCAAAATCCTTTGTCTACTCTTCTTGCTTAGAGTAACCCACATGCTCTAAAGTCACCATGGCATCATCTTGTACATAATCCAATTGTGGTTCGTCCTAGTTTTTCCCAACTATAGCTCAGGAACCAACTCTTGAATGACTAGGGTCACATCCTCAAAAATGTCAAAGGGCACAATATTCGGCATTTGTATATTTTCCCCAATCTCTTGGCTAGCCATCTCCCTAAGGAAATCCAAGTCTTCCAAATAAATCTCCTCAAGATTGGTGCCTAGTTGACTTTGCCATGACAAGTTGTGAAGGAAAGAGTGTACTCACAGGCAATGAACCAACAATTTTCTATTTGGCCAATGCCACAAAAACTATAATTGTACATCTTGGAGTGGGTCTGCCAAAGCAGCTATCAAGGTGGATGACACACCTAATAACACAACTCAAATGCCCAAAAAAGGCAATTTTAAAGGTGTTGAACACAGGTGAGGTAATACAGAAGATATACCAACCAACATAGTAATCCTACCACAGTCCACACAGGTATTACTATATAAGGAAATTGATGCACAAGGGATTGTCCCTTACGAAGAGAGATTCCTTAAGGGGTACATGTGTGTGGATGGCATGAAGGTGGTTGCAAGAACTATGGTGGTGATGGCTAAGGCATTGACATTTGTCAATCCTCCTCATCCAAACTCTTCTCTTCAGCATGTCTCCTTCTCCCCCTCCTAGGGACTATCACACTCCTCTTCATCCAATTTATCAACTATGACCTCTTCCTTTGATGTTGGTGTTTAGCTTCTAGACTTGGCTAGAGGAGGGGATTTAGCACTTAACCTTGACACTATATCTTCTGAAGCTTTTTTGCTTTAAATCTTTCTTGTAGACAAGGAATTATATTATGTCTAAGACTTGCCACCCTTTTTCTTGGCATTACTAACCCCAAGTATTTCCACATAAAAACCATTAGTGAAGTCTTATTCCGATTGGGATATGGTCCATAATCCTCTGTTAAGTTGGCCTTTGCCTTATAAGTTGCATTGAGTAACAAACCCACTGCATATTGTGCCATTAATAACCCTTTGTGCTTTCAGCACATCGACTCATGCAAGCGGTTAACCAGGACATCTGCCCACATACACATCACTCCTTGAGTTAGGGCATCCATGTATTTGGCTAGCTAGATAGGAATATATATAGAAAAAGTGGCCTCGACAAACCAAGAGCAAGCCAAATCGATGAGTATCTTCCATCTCTCCTACCTCAGCAAATATGTGTTAATCCCTCAGTTGTGTTCTTTTGGCAATAGTGGAATGATGTAGTAGTCATTTATAACTTGTTTATTGACATCCAAATCTGTCATTTTCTTACTTGTTGGGTTGGTTACATTTTTTCCTTCCTAAGGACTGCCAGACTTTGAACCTCTGTGGACTACACTATCATCTATATTGTCGCTCCTCTATAGACAAAGACCAACTTTCATGTATTGAGGTCATAACTCTTGTAATGTCCCCTTTTATGATTATTTTGTATTCTGATTTTTTTTTTGGCAATTTTTTGAATAAACAAGCTAAAACAAACGCTAGATAATAACATGCAACTGAAATATACAAAATTGATAATACTCAACTGGAATATTGATTCAATAAGTTGATTACAAATTTATTACAACAAACTCTAATTGTAAAAGCCCACAAATGATGAATTCAGAAATATATACCAATTATTATCCAATACAACAAAGTACAGCAGTCTAGCTAGAAGTACGACGATGGCTGGAAGTGCTATGATGACATAAGGAGGTCCAGCACAATATAAATACAGCTATCCACACCCTGAATGTTGACCCCAGCAATGGAACTAGGGGTTACAACCTCCAAACCGCCCGGTAGTTTGACGCCAAGGGGTTTAGCTTTCAACACCAAGGTCAGCAGGTGTACAACAGGCTGTACGACCAGGAACAGCAGCAGCAAAGCCTCTAAAAACAAAAATAATTCCTCCTCAAACCCCAATGCACCAATATGGCAAGTATTTCAAACCCTTAATAGGGTCACACACTGAAACTATAATTATGATCCCGATTTGAAGCAAAGTAATGATACCTGGATGGAATCACCTCACTGGGTAAGAGGGTATTCGTCCTCCACACATGTATATCAGAGGGTTTTCCTCTTCAGATAAAAAGGATGAACACAAAGGCTCAAGCTTTGGATTAGTGTTTGTTTGTCAAAGTTGAATACTGAATAATCCCTCTCCTTTTGCCCAACTTGTCATTTTATAATTTCACTTTTCCAATTTCATTCTAAAAGTATTTAAGAATACTTTTAATTAAATATCACTTTTCACCTTAATATTAAATTACTTTTGACCCCCTTTATAAATAATTATACATAAGTGTCATTTTCATGTTATAACATTAAAGTGACTTAGGACAACTTAAAGTACTATCATTAATTTATTTCTCTAATTCTATCCCTTCGCCTACGGAAAATAATGAATAGGCTACTAGTCTTCTAATTGGCTTAATTCCAAAAAGGGGACATGACAACTCTCGCCATCCACAAATCCCACATAAAGCCATTCCTCAATTGCCTTGTCAACCTTGGTCTGAACCAAAGCCAATTTGAGCTCATTATTTGTAGGACTATCGCTCTACCACATTTGGTACACATCCCCTGCAAGTGCATGCCAAGTCAATTGTTTGGGTGGATAAAATTTCCTTGGCTCATTCTCCTTATATTGTTGGTGGTTTTGCCTTGGCCAGCATTAACTTCAACTTCAATGATGACTTGGGTCGTAGATTACTCGAAAGCAAGGAGGTGATGGTCAACTACAACAACTTCAATGGTGGGGCTGCTTCTATTGAATTTTACATCAACTATGATGGACCTTTCACCATAAATTTTCTAAATGGGCATGTCTTAATCCTCGATTTGAACTTGTGTGGATCCACTGGTGCTTTGCCTTGACCATTTGGGTTTTGTCACTTGCCTTGACGCTTTCCTTTTTAGCCATATTCTTTGTTGCTTTGAAATCCCTTGCCACCACGGCCACTACAAATTTAAAACCCAAGTCTGGAATTGACAAGAATCGATGATAACCTCCCAACCAAGATGAAAATGGTCTAGGTTTCAACTATGTTATACTTTCATTCAGCAATGTGAGCTAAAATTGTGAAAATTCTTTCAGCAACGGTTTTGGTAAAATATTTGGCAATGACAACGAACTCCTTATGTCAATTACAGAAGAACTCGGTTGTGAAAACCCATGAATTTGTACTTTTTGAAAAATGTCTAACTAGTTCACTACTATTTTTCCTCAAACCTTGAGTTGAATCCTACACCTTTATGACATGCCATGGAAATTGTGTTTGTACGACATTGTACAGTGTGCTCGTACAACCCTGTGGAACCCACTTTGTGCTAGTACAACCTTGATACCATATGAGCCTATCAAAAGCACTAATGGCCTTGTCGACAGCTGGCCCATACAACGTTGTCAACAACTTGAACATATGGCCCTGTCAGAGTCTTGTATGACCTTATTAGTCTTACTATCTTACGACCATTTTTAGTGATGGCCCTCTACAAACTTACATGTATAACCAATCTCAGTTCAACTTCAGTTGATACAATTTTAGATCATGATCATATTTCACACTGTTGTCTTTCTTGAAAAGTCAATAGATCACTCTATTTGAGGTTACTTGCTCACTAAACTCTATATTTATTCAATGTTCTTTCCTTATAGGTTCTCATCACTACTTTCGGACTATAATACTCTATTATAAAATTGTACATACTAACTCGTCTTTGATTATCCAATTTTCAAACTGACTTTACCTTCCTACCGAATTCTAATCTTGAGATCAATCATCACTATCATGGACATTTCTAATGGGCCTTGTTTGAATTAGAAATGACTTTATTATAAATTAGAGGTGATGTAATCCCTCTATGCGAAATGCCACTATTTAAGACCTTTCATTTCTTATGGCTTATTTTCAAACATAAAACCAAAACTCTTAACTTCTTTGAAGGTTGTCGTTCTGGTTATTTTTGATGCAGTCATAAATTTACTCAGAATTATGAAACTTTTGGACTTTCCCACCAACCGGCTATTACAAGAATCATTCAAATAAAATTAACACAAATACCTTGACGGAATGACGTGTTAATCTTTTATGACTCTTAGTGACGGATGCATCATTTATGCTCTTTCCTCTCTCTATCGATGTGGATTTATTCTTGAAATCCCTTTGGACGAATGACAAATTCCTTGAAAACTCGATCTTATTCCCAACAGTCACGGACTTGCAACTATAGATTTGGGGTCTTCAAATTTACACAAGATTTGATCTTATCAACTCATAATGGGTTCTTTTCCTTGTTTATGATCTCCTATATTCACACCAATTTTCCTATATGTAATTACCATTCATGAAGATCCTGTAATTGTTACCAGCATCGAACTATTGACATAATTTATTTAAAACACAGACCTAAAGATACTGGTTGCGTTCCACCATCAAGCGGTATTCATTGGATAAATGATCAAATCGAGATTATGGTATTAAACCCTGCAATCATTTAAGTACAACCCAAATCGCTTACACAACCAGATCAACAATCGAATCACTATCACGTGACAGACCAAAGTCGTTTATTAAATCACCAACCAATTTCTGATTATGTCGATTTGCTCTCATGTTCCATTTGTATAAAGCACGGATTTGATGTAGTCTGCCTATTTGCATTCATTGTGTCTTTCAAAACTTACAATTGCTAATTACCTGATCTAGACTTCAATAATTCAACTTGTCGATCCATTTATGTCAACAAAAACTCTTCACATACAAATAGGACCACCCCATTCGATTTTACACAGAAATTTTAAGACATTCGATGCCGTAATGGGCATATGGAATAAAATCAAGATATATGAACAAATTTTCATACCTTAAATATCCAAATAAACCTCTTTTATCAATAATTCCTTGCATACACTAGCGATCATAAGATAGGCCTAAAAGGCCTTGATTCCTCCACCACTTACTTATCTCTACCTCTCTCCTACTCAATATTTGTCTTCTTCAAGTCTTTATTTGACTCTGAGCTTCTCTTTTCATGTGTTGAAGCTTATTAAACATTAATGGAGTTGTCTGCTTTTAATAAATGACTTATCATCTACACAAGTATCTCTTAACAACTCAACAAACTTGCTAAATACGCTTATGACAGTTCTAAAAAGACTCTTCTAGACTTCCAAATTTATCTAAATCACTCTTCATTCGACTCTCCACCTATTTTGTTGCCTTTTTATCTGTCATTTGATTTGCATTAACTTTTGGATGATAATTAAACTCTAAACCCTCTTCACAATCTCTATCTCGTTTGGATTCCAACCTTGTGGAATATTGCATTTACATGTATAAATTATTTGTTTTTACATTTTTTACAATTTAACAATAATTATTCATTCTTACCCGACACAACTAACCAAATATCTATAGTTATTCAAAATAATTTTACCCCTATCTGATGCTCCTCCATCATCTAGGGTTTCCTATAATACGACCCTATTATTAAGCCCTATCGTATGACTATCTTTCCATCTTTCCCTCAATATTCCAGAACTTCTATATCATTGAGACTAGAATTTTGTTTGTTGCCTCAACCTAGCCAATACAAGATGAAAAATGAGTGATAGATTTTGAACACGACCATTAGGTTCTTGGTAGTTTTGTTCATGAATTGGCCAAATCTATCACTCATCAATTGTCAAGGTATGTTGAATGACATCACAATATTTTCATAAATGAACCTCACAGTGCTCCTTGTAGAGATATCGTGTCGAGCCCCTACTTTGGCCCACTTCGTTAGAGACTTTGTGGCCTTACATTTTTATTGAAACACCTTATGAAATCCAATCCCCAATGCTCAAACAATTCTTGGGGCTACGACGACCACTAGGGCATGAAATCCATTTTCACTAGCTTTCTAATCCATTTGAACGTATCACAACTCTACACCAACTTATGTGTATCCTTGAAAATTGTTGGCCACCATATTCCGTCAAGCAATAGCCTTCTATTTGCAACACCCAAACCCATGTGACCTTAAGAATGATCCTTCGTGTGCTTCCTTAGCATATCGCAGATTTATTTTGGGAGATATCTTCTTTGTACTTCATATGGTCACATGTTATAGTTGATTCATTGATCAACTAGAATTTCCTTCCTTCTGAATGATCCATTTCTATTCCTATGGATGCATGTCCTTTGAAATTGGCCCGACTGACAAGTAATTCCCAATGTTGTCCCACCCACAATAGCAATAGGACAATTTGGAGATACACATATGGGAAATTATCATTCACCCCATCAAGTGTTTCTCTCAACTTAATCTTGGAAAATTGATCCATATAATAACATGGATTTTTCCAAGATGCACAACAATCTTGAAGGTGAACTCTTGCAAAAGAACTAGTCATCAACAAACCCTTACTGTATAATCAGCTTATTGATCATGTACAACAAGGCATGATGGTAGACAAAGAAGACAAGGGGATTGGCCAACTGATAGAATCAAAAAAACTGTATGGTGAAGACCATCCCCAGGGCCTCCCTCTCTCTTGTGTGGTAGTTTCTCATGAACTTAAGACATCAACTGTATTGCCAAATATGTGAGTGTTCAAGCGTGTGATTTCCCTATTGTGCCAATGGAAAAATTTGATGCATCCATTTGCACATGAGACTCTTAGCTCCAATTCTAGTACACACTTATATGGGTGCGTTGATGAGCCTAACCTTCAACTCTTTACATGCATTTTACTTCCAATATGTCTATTCAAACATTATCTCTTTCTAAGTCAATATACCCAAGGGGTGCAATACTTGGGAAAGGATCTTAATGACTTATCTATAGTACCCCACATGCCCAAGAAAGACTTTATTGTAGTCACATCCCAGCCTCCATCTCCACCATGAATCGAATCTAAATCTCTGCATGCCTTTTATTTCCTTTTAGTCCAATCAAACACTATCCCTTTTTGGGTCAACGTGCCCATGGGGTGTGATATTTGGGACAAGATCTTAATGATTTACCTATGGTACTCCACATGCCCAAGGAGGACTTTCCTGCAGTCACATCCCAACCTCCATCTCCACCATGAATCGAATCTTGTAAAGGTATATTTTCAGCCCTACCCTTTTGAATATAGAAACCAGTAATTTTTTGTATGAGACTTGGCACAAGCACTTTCTTCAAGTTCAGGGAAAACATTACCTCGCAGAACATTCTCACGCACTCAACTAGTGCCCATAGGTGTAATTCTTTGGTCCCATGATGTAATGTCCCCAAATGGGACAAATTAGGGCAAAAAGGGTTTTCCCCAAAATCCTTAAATCTGAAAAGAAATCAACAAGCCCTAAATTGAGAAATAAATTCTCAAAACCCTTATTTAATTCAGGAAACCCTAGGCACCAAAAAAAAAGGATTTTATGTGTAAAATTCAGCCAATAAATTGTTCTGAATTAATCTGAAAATATGTAGGAAAATTTCAGAATTAAATTCACACAAATTAATACCTTTTTTCCCCTTTTTCTGAACTTCTAACGCCACAAAAAGATGATGGAAAAATCTGATTTAATATCAAAAATTAAGTTTCTATTCGGAGTACAAATCCTCTTCAAACCCTTGCCAAAAATAGCAGCGAACCTCTGAAAAATATTAGAAAAATTCCAACAACTTGTTTTGGCATGAAAATTGCCAAATTAGCCCTCCTATGTCATTCGCCCCACTCCCAAAGTGCCTAGAAAAATAGTAGAAAAATATAAGAAATATTCTTGCCTTCCACAAGTGATAAATTCTTCAAAAACCTGTTAGAAAAATAAATAATAATTTTGAAAATTATTATTTAATTTTTCTTCTTCAAAACCCTTCACAAATCGTCTAACACTTCACAATGATAATCAGAAAAATACCAAATTAAATCAGATTAATTAATTAGTGATTTTTTGTCGAATTGAAGCCTTCAAACCCCAGCTCCAAGCTCTCCAAATGGTTCGCTCCACTTGCAAAATTAGCACAAAAAATTAATGAACTCAAGATGCAAGGAAAATACCAAGAAACCTTCAAAAATATGCACACAAACCCTCCAAAGCAAATCGTCGCACTCCTTAGGGCATAAATAAGCTTTTTTTTGCAAAAGTGGTGTGAAAAGACACCTTTTAGATTGATCAATCAACAACAATAGAGAACCTCTATTGGGCATGCATTCCAATAGTTTTTTTCAAGCATGAAGAACAAAAAATATAAAATTCAACATGTCCTCCATTGTAGCCTTCGTCATGTATTTATAATTTTCCAAAGGGGGTGAACCACTTTGGAAAGATAAAACATCTTTCTTTATTTTTACTTTAGCTCCCATGCCAATATCTCATTTTTGAATAATATATTAATTATTGGCCTTAATTAAAATAGTAATAAAAATTACTTTAAGGCAAATAAATTAATATTTAATTCACTTAAGCACTTTAGTGGTAAAAATAACTTTTAAAATATTTTTGTAATTAATTAATAATTGACTTATGATAAAAATCACTATTTCAACAATTAATAAATAACCAATAAAATAACATTCCCCAAAAAGGACTCTTTTAGTCCATGGGAAGATAGACTAAAGGTCTTCAATCCCTGTTTAATTATGCGGGAAAAATGGGGACATTACACATGATAGATTGACCAATCATCAAGATAAGCTACTAAGTTTTAGGAGGTCAATTCCTCAAAGATATGTAGTATGATTCTTTGAAAATTGGTTGCGGCATTGCTGAGTCTAAATGGCATGTGATTGTATGCATGTATCTCATTCTCTATCATGAATGCAGTCTTCAATATGTCCTCCTTGGAAATTCTTATCTAATTATAGACAAATAACTCATTGATGAACGATTATATTTCATGCCTACCACTTTTTCCAAAATTTTAATCTCTGAATAGGATTGGGAATGGATCTTTAATGGCCACCACAATCAGGGTTTGGAAATCAACACCAATTCGAATGTGTCACCCTTCTTTCTTCAAGGTGATGACAATGGGTGAAACCCATCTTTTGTTATTAACCTTGAAGATTATGCCTACATCTAACATCTTTGCGATTTCAGCCTATACATTATCCGCATACTTTGGGTTCATGCGGTATGGTCTCTATCGAATAATCCAAGATACTTTGAAATAAGTTTGTGATTCTTACCAAAACGGAGGTCCGCATCACTTTTTCTACTCTCTCTTGGTTGGTTTGTCGATGGTTGTTCGAGGCTTGGGCTCATAGTCACCTAGAGATGAGAGACGTCTCCAGTACTGAACATGAGAATGGGAACCACGAAAACAAGATACAAGGGCACAGGAAACACCATGATACAAAATTTCTAAATGTATATAAACTTCATAAAATAGAATATTATCAGATTTAGAAATGAAAATTCAAAATTTTGAAATAATAGATAAATCAGGGAACCCAATATATGAATGGTCAGAGACATCAAAAAACTAGATGATTCAACAACTCTCAAACAAGTTTAAAGGATAACCCTTGCACTAAATAGGGCTCACAAAGACATAACTTTAGTCCATAGTTTTAACGATATATTTAGAATTGTTCAAAACAACTATTTAATATTTGCTCCCGGACTTAGATGTATGGGACGATCCTACTTAACCCTAAGCTATTGATTCTGGTTCAAGTTCGGGTTCAAAGAACCGAGTTTGCCGGTACGTCAATTTTTTTTGCCTTGGGTATAGCGTGGGTTTGACCGTACAAAAAATATATAAAAAATAAAAAATATAGAAATTCTACCTAATAAAAAGGAAATTAGTGACATTAACCACATAGTATGAACATAAAAAACAAAATAACCACAAAATACTAACTGAATGTCAATTTTCATGATAATCATAGAAATCAATAATAATTAACTAAATCAAAATTAATATTTATAGTCATTTGGCTCTTCATCAAAAGCATCAACATCATGATGTGGTTCATTAGAACCATAAGGACAAGCACTCCCGCAGCTCCTGCTAGTTATGTGCCATCAAAGAAGTGTCAATGTCAACTAATGAGTTGTGGGAAGTAGAAGCATCCAAGTCAACATCTTCTAGATCTATAGCCCAATGCTTTGTTGTCCCCTTGTACTCTGGATTCTTGTGCGATAGAAGGCACAAGTTGGAGTCTATACAGACCAACTCCTTGGCCTTTTTTGGTGCAAGCTTGTTGCGCTTTTGTGATGGATGAATAGGTATGTGCTCCAATTCGGCTAAGAGGAAGATGAACTTGCAACCTATATTAAAATTTATAAAAGTTAAAACTCAAGTGTTAAACATAAAGTTTAAATAAATAAAAAAGTTTAAACTTAAAAAAATAAAAAAATAAAAAAAAGTTACCTATGACACGACCTTGCTTGCAAGAGGTTGCACGTCCGGTGAATTTGGCCATGGAAGTACTACCACATATGAGAATCCTTATTGAATTTGTCTCGAGTAGCGCCAAGGGTATGACCTTGAGAGGTAATGAAACCCCCAAACTCGCTCATAACCATGTCCTCTACATCAGAGATTGGGGAAGATCCTAGAGAATACAAACTTATACCCTTCAGTCATTTCAACATCCTTGTATGTTGGCACCCTCCTCGGCAAAAAGATCTTCATGGTATAGAACCGAGGAGCCAATACAAAGGCAAGGAAATGTAGCAGGGTGATCATTTTGATTCATCAATGAACAGGGATTGAATGCACTTGTTTGAAAATGTCTCCTCGAGATCTTTTTTTTTGCGTTAATGATGGCCTTCATCTACTCAATCATTGAGTCAGCGCCATTATATATTTCTCCTAAAAACATGGCTGATCCATGTCAGTGAAAGGGATCATACTCATAATGTGCTCTGTGAAACTCAACACATAATCTATGCGTGCCCACCAATCATCCTTTAAGATCATACTTTTCACTCTTTGGGCCCGCTTTTTGTTTGACTCCCTCTATACATTCCATATGTGTTTGATGATCGTGCCATCGAGTGCCTCTTGCACCTTCACAAGTCATTTCAACAACCTATTAAAAAAAAATTTAAAAAAAACTTATAAAAATCTACAAGTACTAAATTAAAAAAAATTAAGAACAAAAATAAATTAAAATCGATAAGTACCTTTGGCATCTCCAAAGACGAAAAGTATTAGAAGATGGCTTGGGAGAGGTGATGGTTCGTGACAAACATCTAAATCTCCTCAACCTTGGCATACACTTGCTTGATCCCTTCGATTTTTCTGCCCATTTTTTGCAACATAAGGTTGGGCAAGTGGGTAGCACAAGGTGTCCAAAAAATGTATCCATACCTCTTCTCCTCCAACGTCTCTGTGGCCTTGCAATTTTTTATGTTATCCATTATAACTAGGATAACATTTTGAAGCCCCACCACCTCAAAGGACTCGAAGAGGATGTTGGCGATGAACTTGACATCCTTCACCCACCCTCACAATCAATGGCCTTTAAAAACATCGTCTCCTTTAGAGCACACTACAGCCACATTGATTAGAGACCTATTTTTTTGGCATTTTTCAATCCATTGGAAATGAAGGGCCCCGTTTCAACCCCCAAATTCCTAATTGGCTTCAAAGAATCCTCAACATGTTTTTTCTAATAGGGTGGTGCAGAGCCTCTCAAACCCTGGCCCGATTTAACCTTTTGCGGCCAAGTTGATTGATATTACTGATTTTTACCAATATGGCGACCTAACCACATTGAAGAACTATCCATTTGCATACACACATTGAAGAGTCGCACATGTACAAGCAAATGCATTTTTCATTCAACCATGCAACGAGAAACTGTTTAAGAGAAATAACATGCTTATTTAACATCAAACACAATTATTGCTTAGAATAGAGAGACATGCATTAACATAAGAAAAATACATATCTACAAAGAAAAAGCAAGACACAAAGTTATGAATTTCCTTGGGTTCGGTTAAAGAATGAACATAGTTTCTTTCTCCTTCCTTTCAAGACTCAATTACTGTGGACATCAAAAATCCCTTTTACAATTGTCATTTCTCCTAAAGATAGGAGGGAATGGACTAACCCTTCATATCTCATATGACCTTTGGTATTCTGATTTTTGTCTTACTTTATTTTTGCTATTTTTTCAAATTTATACAAGGAAAATACAATTTTCCCAAAATAGAAGGCTGACAAGAATAGAAAGAAAAACCTATAGATCCCCTAGGAAGTCTTCTATAGAAAGACAGCCGATGCTAAAGAACCTGAAGCAGTTGTGGCACTTCTAACCTATTCTTTATCTTAAGTAGCTTTGAATTTTCTGAATTTCTTCACAGCTGCAGTAATATCATTTGCCTTTGGTACCACCACATGCTTGCAACATGTTAGCCACCTTTCTGAAACCATCAACATAGCATTTGGAACTTCCAAAAGTTTGATCAATTGATTATTCATTTCTTTCAGTGAAATGTGAATTTCACTGAGCACGGTCATGGAGGCAACACTGAAGGCATTTTCTTTGAATAGCTTCTCTTGGATCAACTTCTTGAATTGAGTCTTTATTTTGTCTATGGTGCACAGGGCAACTGTAGCTTCCTTGATCAAATACAATATATTTCATCTATATTTGAGGAGAGCACTTTCTACTTCTCTCTTCCAATCCTAACATGTTCCAACGGTTCTTCTATTGCTCAGTTCAGGATTTCAATTTTTTCGAGAATGCATTCTGACCACTTGCAGGGAATGTCATCTTCAGTTTTGTCAAAGATGGCTTTGACCATCATCTCAATGTCAACATCAATCATTGTACGAACGTCACCCTTCATGTTCTCCCAAACTTATAATTCACTATCATGTGCCTTGAATTGTTGATTGATATTGATGATTTCAGTATCAATAGCCCCATATAGTTTCAACAAGTCTTCAATATATTTCATACCATTCAGAAGTAGTTCATCCACCCAGGTTTCTAGAGTTTTACCATATGAGTTATATTTGTTGATGGTGGCAATGGCTTCTTTACTGATTCCAGGCACCTGAGAAGGGGCATCCACTTGAGGTCTTGTAGGTGTGTCAACTGGATTGAGGAGGTAGTTGACGTATCCTTCAATTGCTCTCGAGTGAGTTCATCATGTTCCGATATTTTGATCATCCTTTCAGTGGTTTCACACAAGTTATGAACATCACTTTCTCTGATGTCTTCTCCAAGGGATATCCTTTTGAGGGTATAGTCACAGTCATTTCTTATTCATTTTTCCCCACATTGGGTTTAGAAATCTCCACAAACTAAGCCCCTGAGGAATCTGAGACCAACCTAGATGTGGTCTTTGTTTTCTTGGGAAGAGTCTCAAGAAGATTAGCAACCACATCGAAATCTCGAATTTTTGCTTCCACGACCCTCTTCCTTTTGTTCAGCATACGCTACATCCATTGAAATGACATTTCACTAAAATTAGTCACTTGTATATCTGTAGATGGTGGTGTAGGTTGATATGAGGGTGAAGCTTCTGGAGGAGGTGAAGCATATGGAGAGACTTATGGAGATGCGGAAGTAGGGATTTCGACATCACTAGCAGTTGATTGTTAAGATGCTCCTTGAATAGAGGCAAGATATTGTTTAGTATTGGGGATCAAAAGAGATGGATCACCAAGAGGGGAGGAGGGTTGCGGCATAACAAATTTCTAAGCTTTTAGTTTTCTGTCGACAATAGGGGTCCCCTTGCAAGTTTTTCCAGGTAGCTTTGTCTGTTTGGGATCTTCATCATCAGAGCTTTAAGAGTCAGATGACTGAATTGTAACACTAGCACTGCCCTACTCATGGGTCCTTGGAATCACTGCAAGTGCTTGTTTTGAAAGCACTAAGGTCCATGATCTCTTGGAGCCACATGCTCCAATGAATATAGCCAATTTCTTATCGAACTATTCTTTGGATCAGTCCAGCACATGCTTGGTTCGTGTCTATAGATCGAAAAGTTCTTTCACTAACCAGTTGATAATAGGCAGGAGGCAGCAATAACTTCTTTGGCATATTCGGGATCTATAAGATCGGTCTTGTCATCTACCATATTGTCTAGAACCCATTCACGTCTGTGAATGCCCTAATTTGATCCAAAGTCATCCAGCTCCAATCACGTATAATCACCTCATATTCATCGAAGCAATCTACCCAATATCTTCTAAGTGCGGCACATGAGCCCAATGTTGAGGTTCTTTCAAACGAATCTCTTGCTATCAAAAGATGCCCGACTAGGATACAAATGCAGAGTAAATAGGGAAATTGCGGACTCAATGTCTTGAGTTGACTAAATTCTTGAATGAAAAATGTCCCAAAGAGATTGGGAATGCAACTCCTAGCACGTGGCTATCTCTGCAATTTTTATGAACTATTTCCAATTGCCTACACAACTCAATCAATATGATTTTGTTATTGGCCAACCTAGGTATCCGCAAAGGGTTCCTCTAACTCTAATATATGTGAACTTCTAGAACTGGATGAAATAGCTGCCATACCATCCGATCAAGTTCGTCGGCTCTTCAGAGATTCTTCTTCCCCAATCCTCATCTAGAGCTTGAAATAGTCTCATTGTGAAGTGTTTGTTGCTTTGTTCTAGGGTCAGTTGAGGATAAAACTCGTACACATAAGTGTAAGTGTTGAGATTGACTCATAAAGAGACCTGGATATACTCTTTGGGAGGCCAGTGAGTATACTAAATACAAAGTCATGAAAAACTGCTTCATTGAATCTACATTGATCAATTGTTGATGAAGGGCTTCGCTGATCATTTCTCCCTAGTTAATGAATTGTTTCCCATTGCAAATGATGTTCATAGCCATGAACATCGAGGGATAGAAGTTCACGGTGTTCTCATTGCCGACTACGATTTAGAAGATTTATCATATCTGATAGTTTTTCTTTGAAATTGGATTGGTAGAAGTTCTAGGGGATCTTGGAAGCCCTTTTTCTTTTATGATTCAGCCAAGACTCGTTAATGACAGCCAAACATTTTTCAAAAAATTTGTCCCAGTAACATTATCCCTGAATCATACTCACCCTTGTGTATATTGTATTGGGATTCTCATGGTCATCCCCATTGAAGTTCCATCCAACTGAGCCATCAGAGACCCTTCGCTTGATTTTATTTCTCTAGTCTTTGGGTCGTAGTACTTTGCATGAGGGAACACAAAATCAAAGCACAGTGCTGAAGTAGGAAACCCAATTGCTTCAGGGAAGCCGCTTTAGATCAAGGGAACAGTTAGGGAACTGGGATTTTCCACATTTAGTCTTTTGTGGAATTATTTTGGATCAACATGTCTGATCTGTGAATCTCCAATCTTTGGAATATTGCTATCTAAGACCAACAACGGTTTGAAGCCCATGTATTTGTATTTCATTTTTGTTGATCCTAAAATCTGAAAAGCTGCTTCAGCAAGGATTAGCAGGTTGAATGGGTCTGGAGGGAGGAAATGTTGATGAGGTTGGAACGAACAGGGTGCAGCGGACATGAGATATGACCCAATTGTTGTGAAAGACCCCTGGAGCAAATACCCCAAGTACCCAACAGAATTGTGCCCTGAACGAGATGAATCTCCTTGACGAGGAAACTGGCTGGAATCTCAATGAAAAAGCGTTGAAAGGGGCACCACTGTGAAGTACTCGAAAGACTGAAAAAATTGAGAGTTTTGGCAGCGTGATGTCGGAGGAGAGAATCAAAGCAAGGTGGAGCTTTCTGCAAGTATTGGAGGGAATAATGAGGATATATGAGTCTCCAAATGGCTTATAAGCCTTTTTCGTTGTGGCTTGGCGCGCAACAACTACGCTTAGGCCACACGGGCATTTAGGGCTCTGTAGATGATTCGTCTGTCACAGGTATGACGAACACAATGTCATGTCCCACATGAGCGTAGCCACGGATTCACGTTTGTCACATCCGCGTGGACAAGAGGGTTGTCTACAAAGGCACGAGATGCGGGTCAAAGCATCCATGGGACTTGTGTTTCCACATCTCAAGCAGTCTAAGGGTCAAGGAGGCCAGGTCCTCTGGCCGCATGGAATGTGAAAACGCCCCATACTTAGTCAATTTGCATTTTTTTAAATTTTCAAAACGCTAACTCAAACCCAAACACTATGCACATCCAGTTGTTTTGGACTTGGCTAATATTGGTCTTTGACAAATTTTTGGGAACAACATAGATGAGATTAACCCAACAAAACAGATTTTTGAAATCCCTCCATTTGATTTCTACAATCAAAATAAGGTTTAAGTCACTCGAAATAAGCTTCCACTTGTCCACATCAATCAAAATACCTCCTCTTTACTATGACCATGCCTAGGCATGCCTTCACATTCATGAGCATCTCCATATTCTCTACCATATTCACTCAAGCTCTAAGAATGTGATGAATTTTAGACCTATATCTATTTCCATTCACAATTAATTACCGTCATTAAAGGATATGAGCATACACACATATATGATAGGGTACATACCACACAAATATAATGCTTATTCTGTATGGTAAAATTGTCCATTTTATTTCAATGTGTATTTAAGATAGTCACTTATTCCTTTAAATACACCAATATTTAACAAACCTATTGGCTTTCATTCATAAGTGATGATGAATTTTAAGTTTAAGTCACTCGAAATAAGCTTCCACTTGTCCACATCAATCAACATACCTCCTCTTTGCTATGAAAATGCCTAGGCATGCCTTCACATTCATGAGCATCTCCATAGTCTCTACCATCTTCATTCAAGCTCTAAGAATGTGATGAATTTTAGACTCATATCTATTTCCATTCACAATAAATTACCGTCATTAAAGGATATGAGCATACACACATATATGATAGGGTACATACCACACAAATATAATGCTTATTCTGTATGGTAAAATTGTTCATTTCATTTCAATGTGTATTTAAGATAGTCACTTATTCCTTTAAATACACCAATATTTAACAACCCTATTGGCTTTCATTCATAAGTGATGATGAATTTTAAGTTTTAATATGGACTTTTATGGCGTCTAGTGGCTTTCACTCACACACCCAACATAAACCTACTGAATGTTTACTCACTCTATATGAAATGCAGGTGAAATCTTTTGGAATGCAAATGGGAAATCAGTGATTGGTAAAAGACTTGGATGTAGGATGTTTCACTGCTTGGAAAGATCTTGGAGAGACTATGGGGTTAAATGTTAGATTCTAATAAGTGACTTCAGATTTACCATGCAAATTGAGTGAAGGAAAGGTGATTCATGGTAGGGCTGTTTCCTTGATATAAGAAATTAGAAGTCGTCTCCACTGAAATTTATAATTAATTATTTGAAAGCAAACTAAACTTAGAAACAGAGGATACAATAGACAACATATCCAGAATGTGCATTCTTATAGATTGTCACACTTAATTGCACACAAAAAAAATCGAAACAACTCCTACAATGTTAGTAAAGCCAATTGTCTACACATGAACCTTTGGATGGGTTCAAGAAAAAATTAATAAAATGCTAAATCCAATATATATTTGAAAGTTACTACAAGTGAATAGGTGTCTCCCATCGTCGTCAATCAGCCTAGAGAAAGAGAATGTAGACCTGTATTTTGTCTACTTCAAACATTTGAATTTTGTGACAATAAAGGGCCCATTCTCTATGATGCTTTCATTCCTATTTAGCTCAAGAAGTAACTTATAGGCTAGACCATCCTATATAATGTGCAATAAAAATCATGTCCAGGGCAAAGGTGAACTACAAGAAGCATTGGGTATGGTGTACTCGGTGTAGAAACTGACAGGACACTACCTATTGACCAATCCATTTGTTTTTCATATGGACATTATGATTTTCTTTGCCTAGTAAACAAGCTAATCGTCGATTAGTGAGTATGCAAATGGTTACTATTGCGGGAAGTTTACTTTCAAGATTGTGATTAGGCCAAGGAAGCATTATGTTCTTGCAAAAAATATTCTAAGGATTAAGTCAAGAAAACAACTAGAGGGGATAACTGTTGACTTCCCTAAAGTCAAATCTTCGACATAGAAGTTTTGTTGTCTTGGTATGAAAACATAGGCGATCAATTGTCCACCACAAATTTCCCCAAACATGAGTCTATGCAAAATGTAGAAATATAATCACTAGGGAAACAACATCCCAAATGATAATTAGCTTGTTAGACGATGGGTTCAAATCAAGTACCATGCGTGTGTGTCATGACAGAGGAGATTTAAAAGGAATTTTGAAGGCACAACTAGTAAGATGATTTTGTTGGCAAGGCTATGGTGGTACACTTTATAAACAGACTCAAAGGAATGGATAGAGCCATGTGATACATGGAAAAGGATTGGAAATCAATTGAAAAAAGGTTACATGCCACTATTTCATATGTAGCTCAAAAAACCATTTGAGAGGTGGGGTTAGGATTTCACAAGTACCTTCAAGAAACCAAGTAGACGAAGATGTAAATATATAATTGTGGTGATGAAGTACCTTAACAAATGGTTTGAGGCCATAGCTACACCATACAACTCAGTTGCTAGCACAACCAAGCTTTTGCACAAGCTGATCATCACCAAGTTTGGTACACACCTATACCTAACAAGTGACGAAGGTAGCCATTTTGAGAATTAGCTAATTCAATGCTGACTAAAGGAATCCATACCCCATTGGCCAATGGGTAGGCATAAGCACAAGCCAAAAATAAGGTTTTGGTCTATGGCATCAAGAAGTTGTGGGGCATTGAAGGAAATGTTTCGGAAGAGCCTGCCATATATTACTTACGCCTATAGGACAACTTACAAAGTAGTGAAATGACACACCCACTTCAAGTTTATGTATGGACAACAGACAAAGGTTCCAATGAAAACTTTTGTTTCGAGCCTAAGGATAGTCCACAACAATAAGCTAGGCGACAAATTTGAGTCTGCACTCAAGATCATCTACACACAAAAAACTTAAAAGAGAAAAGGTTGACTGCTCTATGGACCATGGAGATTGCAAAACAGTAGGAAGCATTGGCATGATAAACATTTGATGATGAAATTCAAGTCAGGTACCTTACGATCTAAAAATAAGAATAGGAAAAAGATATGTGATGAACTAAATTTACAACTTAATTCCAACATCTTAAAAATGGAGCAATAAGTCATACGAACAAGCTAGTACTATGTCATGCTCTTACTCAAGTCCTAGTAAGCAGGAGAAATGATTGTCAGTTTATCTAAAAATAAAGAGAGGAAACAAAGTCTTGTATCTATTTGTTACATGTGGTCAAATTTTAGTCAGACTTGGGTGATACGTGTCGCTTTAATTCAATTTGGTAAGTGTTTAGCAAACCTCTACTCAGTGTGAATAAGCCTAAAAAAGTGCCACTGAAGTGAGATAATATTTTTTAAACTTCAGCAACTTGTCTAGGCTCTTTAAAGTAATCACAAACAAAAATAGTAATTCAAGCTGCAGTATAGATTCCGGATATCGGAATAGCTCTGATAAGTTAAGAATAGTGTAATAAAATTGAGGCCTGTGCTATTTAAATGGAAAAATTATTAGGTTTGGTACTTAATATTGTATTTACTTTTAGGGCATGGATTTGCTGAAGCATATCATTGAGAATAGCAGTACTATAGGAAGTGCAATTTGCACCATCAATTGGGTCATTTTCGCATTGTGACATGATTTTTTTTTCTTTAGTCCTTCAAAATTGTGACAAAAATCCAGCACAAACGTGGCATAAATTTGGCACAAAATTGTGACCCAAAAGTTGATGCAAATAGTGTCAAATTTTCCCATTTAATTTTTGGCGCTTACCCCCAACTCAAACTCGCGTCGCTTTTCAAATTTGGGCAGTCAATTTAGCTTTTGGCCGTGGAAAGTGAATAAGAGCACCGAACGAGAAACTTCATTTTCATTTCCACAATGCACTTTTTTTATTATGTCGAGCTTGTGGAACAATTCAAACGACACAGACTTTGAACGACTCTCGTGGTGCAACAAAAGGAAATACGGCGATAGCAATGGAGAACGCAGCAGGTTCAAGAATGCTGGATGGGCCAGCTCGGGCAAAAAAGGCTCATTCCAGAACTTGCCATACATGGAAGTATCGATGCAGCTATGGAAACCATAAGATTGATTGATGTTACAACAAGGTGACTATAATTTTGTCGGACCTTGACTAGAATTTTTTATTCATCATCTCTACAACATTAGTTGGCTTGACTTACAAGTTCACGTGATTATGATCAGAGTCAAAGGAAGAGGAGCATCTGCACAATGCTCGTCTACTGTCATGTAAGTAATGTTTGGAAGTTTCATTTGGAACTTGCACAATGCTTATCTCCTGTCATTGTTGGGTTTGTTATTTAAGCCATCATGGCACTATTAATCATAAGGAAAACAATCTCCACAGAAGGATCCTAAGTCTCGAATGGGACATTTTCATTTTATATCCACAAGAGGGATGGCTTTATCACCCACTGAGCTTTTTGTGATGTATTGTCTAAGGAGAGGCCAAAAATAATAATACCAGTAGTAGGAGCACTCATGCCCTCTTCTCCTCGTTATAGCATGTGATACAATCTCCTCTGAGGAGAGCCCAAAAATAATAATACCAGTAGTAGGAGCACTCATGCCCTCTTCTCCTCGTTATAGCATGTGATACAATCTCCTCTGAGGAGAGCCCAAAAATAATAATACCAGTAGTAGGAGTGCTCATGCCCTCTTCTCCTCGATATAGCATATGTGATACAATCTCCTCTCCTTTTCGAATAATATTATCAAATCAAGATAAGACCAAGAGTAGGGGAAGGGTGCAATTGCTTGCAATACCATTATGGTTTGGTACAACTTCAAATCTCATGGACGTTGTCGCTATGTTTCTTTATGCCTAAAGCATGCAACTACTGCCTTCAGACTATGACTATGATGACATGGCAGGAGCAAAAGGAAACCTGCAAATCTATGGGGACCTAGAACAAAATAAACAATCTACAGTCAAGTCGCACTAGAAGATCATTTGAGAGACTGTGTTTAATTTTTAATTTTATTCAATAATTTTTAAATAAGCAATGCAAAAGTGAATGAGGTTTTTTATTTTTTCGTTATTTTAGATATATAACTTTTAATTTATTCTTATAACAGTCAACATTAATGTCATGCAGAAATGCGTTTTTCTGGTGGCACAAAAATCACACAAATCTGGGGCAAAGGTGGCACAAATAGAAATGCTTAGTGGCATCATTTTTGCATGACTTTTGTGACACAAAAATCGACTCAAATTCTTCAAAGTTTCACCGCCAAAAACAAAAAAAATAGTCGATTAATGACACAAATTTGACGCTAATGGTACCATAAATTACACTTCATATAGTAGTGTAGGCATCCTCTAATAATAAATGTTCCGAGCATAGGTATGTCATTGCCACTTATTCATTAATTTCTCTTGCTTCTCAAAGAAAGCAAAAAACTAGTTTTCATGTCCAGCAAAAGTCGCTGATAGATCTTGGAAAATCACATTGCAATGGCTATCCCTGAAAATAACTATAATTTGCAGCATGGGGAAATTTGTAATGAGGATATCAATAGTAAATGTGCAGAATAGACTCGATAAATTGTAACTTGTGAAAACAGTATCTAGATTAATATTAGCATGCATCTAATGTGTTGATGTGGCTAGTAATTAAGCAATCCTTTATCAAAGAAACATGTACCTGTTTACTGTTGTTCCTGTCGTTTAATGATAGGTAAAGTTAATGCTTCAGAAGTAGCATATTGCAAATATGACATACATTTTATAAGCTGAAATATGCGAGTCTTGAATAATTTTAATACTCGGAAGCAAGATGTCAGTAGATATAATTCATATGTAAAACAGGTGTCTCTATTATTGTGAGTGATTGAGAGAATACAGATGATGGCAAATAATTATGCATTGGAAGTCAACAACTCTGAAGATGGATGTGAGTAAATAATTACACATCAGAACTTCAAAGTTTACAATTCAACTTGATCGGATCAGTGGTCATAAGAGAGATGAATCTATTGTCTACATACGCAGGGAACAACTGCATTTCATTGAACGATTTTAGAAGAAAAATCTTAGTAGAAATTACATAAGCGATATCTCAGTAGTGTCATGTGAACAGAATTATTTTCCGTAAAACATAATGACTTCATATAATTTGCATAGTTTCTGCTACTCGATTTCCATTGGTGATTTAAAGAACATATATATATCTAGATGTGAAGTTTCTTCTGTTATCACACCATTCCCTCTCTAGAGTGCCTTTAGTTCCTCGGTTTGCTGTGCAATCCATGTTTTTCATGCTCATGTGAATATTGAACAATAATTGTGCTATTTGTTTGGGCTACAGGGGTTGATACTCCTATACACGAGTTGGTAGATTTCATACATGCTTATTTGCGGGAGATAGACGCTGACAACAAGGTGGCAGATGCAATTCTTAAAAAATACAAGGATAAGGTGTGTACAGTTGCCATTTTTGCGTGTGTTATTAGAGAAGCACTAACTTCATATTACATGTTGAATATTCAGAGTATATAAATTGTCATGGAAGCTTATCTTTGATGTATGTTGTCATGGAAAATGCAGTTTTTGGTAAGGCCTAGACAGATAGCTTTGTTAGATACATGTTGACACAAACAATAACTCTACACCATAGCTTCCAGGAGACAGGTACCAGTACTGGTACCGGTATGCCATTTTTTTGAAAAATAGGAGATAGGTATGGGGAGACGGAAATATATATATATATATATTAACAATGAAAAATTTAGAAAAATATATACTATGCAATACTAGTAATACAAGCCAACCAAATAGCTTGAGTGAACAAATATCTTCTTATATTAGAGTCAAAAAAAATTGTAACACATTGAAATGCCAACAAATAAGCATGCAAAACACAAAAATCACAAATGTGAAGCTTAATCATATCTCATCTGATACAATAGGGTCAATTGTCACATAAGTTATGTCCTCTAGGTCCACCAAGATGCTCCCTAGATAGGCATTACTCTCAAGTTGTGGCTCCTCTGCAAGCAATATAATAAGGGGCAAATCATTGACACCATTTTTCTCAAGCACATCATCCTCCAAGGATATGTCTATTGCTCCATCAAGTGGAATTTGATCCCATTTTGTTGAAGGAGCTTCCTTGTACCTTGGGTCTACACGAGAAAGAAGACAAAGTGTGTTATGAATGTACACTATGTTCTATGTCTTCTTTGACCCTAGTTGATTCCTTTTCAATGAATAAATGAATTCGTAAATATTTTAATTCCTCTCATAAGAGGATGAACTAGAGACTTGTAAGAGAAATCGTATTGCAAATGATTGCAATAAATGAGCTTCATTGCCATGGTTCCACCACCAATTTATTGGGTCCTTCGCATGCATATCATAGAGAGCCTCCACTGTAGAAATTGTCTGCGTCCACGTGAAAACATGTTCCACTGTCCTGATAGAAGAAACCTCCTCTCCTCAACCTTAAACCTTTTTCACCGCAACCCAAAATTTCTTCATTACTTCTCTGACCTCACATGGAGCCCTCTTCCTAATGAATTTTGTATCATACCACTTTGGGTTCAAAACATAAGTAACACAATTTATAGGTGTGTTAAGCTTGTTCCATTTTCCATGTGCCTTTTCCTTAATCAAAGGATATGAGAAGGATTCCAAGTCTGAAATTGATTATTCTTTCACATATAGAATCAATTTCTTCATAAAGCTCCCCCAAACATGGTTTTTCTTAATCAGCAAAATGGAATACCTCACAAATGGTTTGCCATTAAATAAAGTCAACAACAAATTTCGCATCAACCCAAAAATAGTCATCAAGGACCATCTGTTTCACCTCAACCATAGTCTCTAAGATAGATTGTCTCCAAGCTGCCCATGCATCACTAACTACAGTGGAACATAAGGCCCATTTGACGACATAAATACGGTTAAGTATGAAGAAGCAAATCGTGTATATGCAGATTTGAAAGGTTCCATTTTGGCAAATTTTCAAATAGCCTGTGTGATGATGATTGCATATGAACATTTGTATTTTTCTACCCTTTTCAATAAGCTCATAAATCCACTAAAACCTGCCAATGTTTTTTAGTGCATTATTCAATGCATGCACACAACATAGTGTACAAAATACATGTTCGTATTTTTTTTGCACCAACATGTCAGTTGCTTTACAAATCGAGGCAGTGTCTATAATAACTTGGACAACGTGTGATGCCCCCACCACCTTAATTGCATCACATAGTTGGTTCTGAAGGAACTCTACACTTTTATCTTGTTCCAAACAGTAGATTGCATTCAATAAATAAGGGCCTTTGGAGCAAAATACCATAATATTCAAAATATGGTTTATAATATCAATCCAACTATCCATCACAATGTTGTGTTGTTCTGTAGACCACACTCTTTTGATTGGCACAATTTGTTACTTTATCTTAGTTTTTTCTTTATCAATAAGAGTCGTGTGAAAACTTCTCATATCCAAGGGAATTATACCCTATCAGTGCACTATTGATAGGACAAACCATCTCCTCATAATAAGGTGATTGAACAACATTGAATGGTATTCCAATCCCATAGACGAAGCGTGCAATCATTGCATCCATTGCGTCTCAACCATGCATATCGAGCATGTTTCTAATAGAGTTCGAACTGCCAATATGTGGTCTCTTACAAGAAAACCCCACATCCTCTGCCACACGTCTAGAAGACACATCTAGCTTTGATTTTGTTCTCATGGTTGTATGACACAATGACTCTCTATTCGATCTATGGTTGAAACGTGGGCACTTAAAAGAGTCACTTTGCCTTCAATGCTATCTTGTTCCCTCATCCATTCATATCGTGATTCCTCATTCGAGCAAGGTTCAACCCCTTTTCCCAATGTTCAAAAAAATGAACCTTCACCCTCATGTAAGTGCCCTAAAAGACCTTTCCACAAGGTTTATAGGTGATCATTATTATGTCATTCCCTTTGCGAATGTAATCACAAAACATCCAAAGTAAATATAGTGCTTCTTTCCTTTCCCTTGACATTTTGACACAAAAAAAATTTTTAAAAAATAATTATAATCTAAAATTTATTTAAAAAATTAAAAAATATATTGTTAACATTTAATAACCTAAATTGAAAATTAAATATTGATTTGTAAATTAAATAATAAATTAAAAATTTAATTTTAAATTAAAAAATATATAATTAAAAAAATTAAATATTGTGTAACATAAATGATAAAGCTGAAATACAAATTTAAAAAACATTAAATAATATTTCATATCATAATCCATACGATTTCCTAGTATGTTAATAGAGAGATTTTCATTATACTTTCATTCTACAAAACCACCTATAATCTTTAACCAATTTTGTGAAAATTTTTAAATATTAAATATTAAAAAAAAAAACTATTAAATTTTTAAAAACTTTTAAAATTAAAATTTTTAACACAGTTTGCATTATCATTCATGGCAATGCAAGCCATGCCTACAAAAACATTAAAATTAAAAGTTGGCCCACGACTGTACATACATGTTTTCACGATGCGGATTGCAAAGTGCGACTCTTTATATCTCGTGCAAATGTAAAATTCGACCAGTTATAGTAAAAAGTAGTGCATTTGATATTTTTTATAAAAAAATTATGCATTTAGAGTTTTTCTAAAAGCATTTTTTTTTGGTACATGCTTTTGAACCACGCATCCACAACTGTACATACATGTTTACATGACGGTGACTACAAAGTGTACTCTTTGAAACTCTTGCAAACATAAAATCCAACCAATTATGGTAAAAAGTAGTGCATTTAATATTTTTTATAACAAATTTTACGTGTTAAGAGTTTTTTAAAAACACTTGTTTTTTGTACGTGTTTTTTCTACTGGAAAACAGTCTAGAGACGTCTTTGTACCCATATCATGTACTGAAGATGCATCCCAGGGGGACGGTGGCGTACTTGGGAAATACTTTATCTCCAACTTCAAAGAGTCTAGGAGTCCTTTTCCTATCCATATAGCTCTTTTGCCTATATGCAACCTCAAACAATCTCTTTTGAATGAGCTTGGCCTGTTCTTCCATTATCCTGAAGCATTTCAGGACCAACTACAACCCTATCATCTGAATGGTCCCAACTGAGAGGGATACAACACTTTCTACCATAAAGTGTCTCAAATGGAGCCATGTCGAGAGTCAAATGATGCAAATTTTTATATGCAAACTCGACCAAATGAAAGTACTCCCACTTGTATTGTTGATCTGTTACCATAATATTGAAGTCATATGAGTATCTCAATTTGAAATTATCTTCTCAAGTACTACATGCAATCTAAAAATCTCTTGCATGAACCTTCTTGTTAAAACTGATGAGCCATCTGTCAAATTCCCTAGAATGAAATGAGCAACCTTGGCGAGTTTGTCTACTACAACCAAGATCACATCATGTTTTATTTTTGGACAAGGGAAGTCCCTGAACAAAATCTTTACTGATACCTGTCATTTCTATTCTAGAGGCTCATGGGATATAACAAATTTGTTGGATGTATGTGCTCAGTCTTGACCCGCTGGCACTTCAAACATCTCGTCACAAAACTAGTAGCATCTCTCTTGAGACCTACTCATAAATATAGTTGTTTGAGGTTTGTTGTCATCTTAGTCACCCTAAGCGCCCTTAGTTAGGAGCACAATGTGCCTCCTCCAATATTGTGGTTCGTAAACCACCATGGTCCAGTACATAAATCCTACACTTGAATCTAAGGAGCCCCCTCCTTCGATCTGACAGCCGTCATATCTATGATTCTGACTATCAGTCTCTAGATCAGTCTTGACCTTATTGTAAAATTCATTTGATGGTCGCTGACTCAAAATTTCTTGGCGAAAAGTGGTCCGCATGGTTGCCATTGCAGCTATCTACCTTCTCTAACTAAGGGCATTTGCAACTCTATTTTATTTGCCCTTAATATATTTGATGTCAAGTCATACTCCAGAATTCTAAACAATGTTTTTGTTGTGCAAAAAGGTTGGGTTGCGTGAAAATGTATTTCAACTCCAAGTTATCAGTCTTGAGATCAAAAGGCTTTCCTAACAAATAATGTCGCCACATGAACAACACATTGTTGTGCAAAAAGGTTGGGTTGAGTGAAAATGTATTTCAACTCCAAGTTATCAGTCATGAGATCAAAACACTTTCTTAACAATTAATGTTGCCACATGAGCAACACATGAACAATAGTTGCAAGCTCAAGGTCATGTGTCTTATAGTTCAATTCATAAGGTTTGAGTTTTTTGGACTCATAGGCCAGTACATGGCCATCTTGCATCAAAACATCCCCAAATCTTTCCTCATGTATCTGTAATCACTATAAAATTGTCATTCAAGTCTGGAACCTTCAACACGAGTGCAAATGTTAGCTTCTTTTTCAAGAGTTTAAAAGTTTTTTCACACTACTTTGTCCAAACAGAATTTTTGTCTTCTTTTGTAAAGAAGTGATTGGGTTTCCAAACTTGGAAAACCCCTCAACAAACTTTTTGTAATATCTAGCTAAGCCCATGAAACTGCCAACTTCGTAGACATTCTTAGGTGATAGGTGATCCACGATGGCTCATATTTTTGCAAGATCAACCGAAATCCTATCAACTAAAATGATGTGTCCCAGATAATGACTTTTTTCTAGAAAAAATGCATTTGGACAATTTGCCATATAGCTTGTGTTCCGTCAATTGGTGCATCACTAGTATTAAATGTTGGACATGCTCTTCTTCAGATTTTGAAGATATAAAAAAGTCGTCAAGGAAGACTAGAACAAAGATATCCAAGTAATATTTGAATGTGTTTTTCATCAAGTTCAAGAATGTCGCTAGAGCATTAGTGAGTCCAAAGGGAAGAATTGTAAACTTGTAATGCCCATAACGGGTTCTAAAAGCAATTTTTGGAATGTCTTCCTCATGGATTCTCAACTGGTAATAACCTGATCTTAAATCAATTTTGGGAAGACTATTGCCCGTCTCATTTGATCAAGATATCATCAATGCGTAGCAAAGGATCTATATTTTTCATTGTTGTTTTATTAAGCATCTTATAGTCAATACATAGCCTAAGGGTACCGTCATTTTTAACAAAAACCATTGGTGCACCCCAACAAGATACACTTGGACAAATAAGACCCTTAGCTAGCAATTTCTGCAATTGAGCCTACCATTTGAACAACTCATTTGTTGTGATTTGGCAAGGGGCTTTTGACTTGGGCTCCAAATCAGGTATGATGTCAATAGAGAAATCAAATTCTCTTTTAGGTGGTAGCCCTAGTAATTCATCAAGGAAAATATCACTAAAATCATTCAGGAAGGGGTAATCTTCAATCCTTTTCTTCTACTTCATCAATTTGTACTGCGAACAAGATACACCATTTTCTTTTGGTCATTTTCAACTGCATTGTAGAGATTTGTCTTAGGCTAATGTCTCGCTTAGCTTCTTGCATTACTCTAAAGTAGCCTCTGTCATCCAGACATGATATAGTTTTGGTGAAGCAATCGACTTTAGCTCTATGCTTCCATATCCAATTCACCCCAAGTATAACATCATAAGATCCAAGGGGGCACATACAAATCTACTATAGTAGTGAAACTTGGAAGTTCTAACTCAGCTTCAGATAGACACTGTTCTACCTTTTTCATTGCTCGATTTCCATACTAGACTGACCAAGAACTTGAAATTAAATTAGCCTTCTTATTTTCTTAGGAATCTCAGGAGCTATAAAACATTCAAATGCTCCTGTATCAATAAGTACAGTGACTAAGCAACCAGAAAGTTTACCTGATACCTCCATGGATGTCACTTGGGAGTCTGTCTAGCGGTCATCCACCGTTGCTTAAATCCTCCGCTGAAAAACATATTGTTGACTTGGTAGGCGTGCTTTAGGTTAAACATCATTTGCTCTATAAGGGCAGTGGTTGGCATAGTAATCGCCACAAGTAAACCATTCGCCTACTGGGCCTTTCTTCTCTTGGGGCTTTCCCCGACTGTTGAACTTCCCACTGTCGTTGTTATTGCCATTACGTCCCTCAGGTCCAATGTTGGGTTTGCTTGAGTTTTTGGTCTTGAAATCGTTCCCTAAACCTGTGTCCCTATTACCACCATTCTTATTGGCTTTCCAAAACCTTTTTTTTGAAGGGAGGGGAGTTTTGTTGTTGTGGTCCATTTCCCTTGTTATTGAATTCCCTTTTAGCTATTGCAAGGGTCTTCAGTTTTTGCCCCTATTTCATAGCTTTCTCGAACACTTGATCCATGGTTGTGGGTCCATGGAGGTCTACATCAATTCCATTCTGAGATTTCTGACCTAAAATGAACTTTCGGAACATAAACGTTTCATCACCTCGATATTGTGGCACATATTTCAAAAGCTGGGTGAACTTATCCCAACAAGCAGTGACTGACATATACCCCTATCGAAGACTAGAAATATGTCATCTTTATGTCAAAATACAGTTGTGGCAGCCATCTCTCCCTGAAGTAGGTCACAAATTGTTTCGAAGTGGTGATTTTGAGAGAGTTTTCTTTTAGCTTTCAGGTTCTCCCACCAAGCCGAGACTTCACTAGAGAGTTGGTAGGCTCCCCAAACATCCTTGATTTTTTCAAAAACGTTTTGGGATTCAAAACACTTCTCCATTTCAATTAACCAGTTTTTCGCACCATCCCCAAGCACTGCTCCATTGTACTTAGGTGGGGCTATTCTCTTTAGGTCTCTTGCCAGTTCACTTTCAAATCGAGCCCATTTTGGTGGGCCTCATTGTTGATGTTCTCATCAAAATTATACTAATTCCGGTTATTTTCTCTATCATTATGATCTCCTAAGCTTTCCTCATGACCCTCTTCATGAGGAAGGTCATGTACTTGTTCCAAGATACCCACCCTGTCTAGAGTAACAGTTACCATGGCTAAAATTTGGTCGAGCTTAACCTATAGCTCTTCTTCGTTTTGATCGCTTCCGTCATTTTTACACGTCTACGTCATAATAACCTGGAGAGATCAAAGAGTTGCAAATTAGCAACATAATAAGTCCATTAGGCCCGAGCGTTGATGTTGGGCTCTGATACCACGATGTAAGAACCCCTTCGGGGTATAGTAGAAATGAAATAATATTGTCATAGATCGAATTGAATAAGCAATGAGAAAGCTTTAAAAAACAATGTTCACACAATTGAGGCAAGACATTTGACAAGTGGAGAAACTGTCAAACGCAAAAAAAACCCACAATCTATTAAAAAGTCTTGCAACCAATAAATCTCCAATTACATAGCAAGGAGCTAGAAGAGAGAAAGAATGGCCTTAAGCGAAAAGAACATCACAAAGATGCGAGAGTAAAACCAAAACCAAAATTGAAAAACAACCAAAAAAACAAAAAAGGAGAACTCAATAAATAGAGCTAAGAGGAATAAAGAGTTACATGTACAAGCTTCAACATATATATCAAGTGTCTCTAATCCTCTTACAAGTGAAGAGGATGTGTGTGACATGTGGAGCGAGAAGAGTTACATGCAAGTAACTCCCAAAATTTTAAGGAGAACAAAGAGGTGAGTGACACCTCATGGAATTCAAATTTATGTGAATTAATAATTCACATATATAAATTCTCCACACATAAATAAAACTTAGGGTAAATCATTATTCCAAATAAAGGGTAACTTAACACATTCCTAATGACTTAGGAAATGACTCAAATAAGATTAATTATCCCACACTCCCCCTTAAACTTAATTTAGAGTTTAAAATGGAGAAAACTTTTTACAAACAAGGGAATTGAAATTACATAATGCTCAATAGAAACTTCTTTCAAAAGGAATTGCAATAGATTGAGAAAGAAAGAAGAAGAAAATATGTCGTTAAAAATCACAAGTATGAAAGTGTAATCATCAAGAATCTCCAAGAATCTTCTTCGAACAATGTGACCCTTCCACAATGGAACAAAGACCAAAAAAGAGTAATGATCCACAAAACCTGAAAGGCAAACATGTTAACACCAATCTTTTAAGTTAAATAACCAATATGCCAAAAATACAATCTACATACATAATATAATAAAATTAAATAAACACCCAAACAAATAGAGCAAAGACAACTTCCATCACAAAGTGTGATACTCTGCATGAAAAGAAGTTAGTCAACATAATCAAAGCATATATTCTATGTAAAAAAAAAGAAAAGCATACAAGAGTTTTTTATCAAAATGAAGACAAAGAAGATGTGTTGCTTGTAAAAAATATACGACATGAAACAATAGAAGAAACATCACATGAAGACAAATCAAATTCTCTAAAAGATCCATCATTTTTAAAATTCAAATAGTGTTAACCTTAGAGGTAGGAGATTTAGTTGTTTTCTAATAATACAAAGTGTCATGAACAAATTTACTACAATTTGTATGGATGCAATTTCCAACATTTGAATATACAATGCCCGTATTTTCCACAATATACACAAATTTTAGCAATCTTAACCAAATAATGAGCATTACAAGTAGTATAATCGAAAGAAGTTGCATTGTAAGTCTTTTGATGAGGACAATAAGATTTCAAATTTGTATGAGAATCAATTGAATCATCAAAACCAAGACCTTTACAATTTATATTAGATTCAAACAACAGAGCTTCAAGAATACCAATTGCGCACCTATCAAGTCCACCGCTGCATAGCCCATATTATGCATGATTTTTAAACTAGGGTTTGTAGAAGAAATGTTTAAAGAAATTTTAGCATTGGTGCAATTAACATGGACAAAAGATGCAAATTAAGCATTTAATGCATCAATAGAAGATTGCATAGGCATCATTTTTTCATTAAAAGAGCATTGGAAAGCATTTAAAGTCGCATTTTAACATGCCATTTGATGATGGTTAGAAGCTTAGCGCAAATTGGAAATCGATTATTCAATGTCTCAAAAATCACAACATTGATCATACTTTGCTTGTCTTCTTTGTGGCCAACCTATACCATAATTTCATGTTCATTCTTATTTATATAGCTAGATTGCATCTTTTCTTAATTCATCAAACATTTTTTGCTTATTATGCTTACTTTCCTAAGGATGGGCCAAGCATTTGGCTCGAAACGTCAAAGTTTTTAAGACTTTCAACGCAATTCTCCACCATTTTGTAATGCAATTTGATGTTTGAGAGAACTAATCTCATCATTTTTAAAATCAATTTGATGTGTAAAAGCTAAAAAATAGCTAGTTTAAATGCCATTTCACATGAATATACAAGTCCTAAGTTTGCAAAAAAAAAAAAAACCAATAATGCTTAAGACATGACTTGCATGTAAATACTAAGCTTTGGATTAACTTGTAAATGTAAGTTCATACCAAAACACCAAATAAACGGTTTTCATGTGAAATGAAATAAATGATATACATAAAGATTTGTAATCTTTTAATTAATGCGGTATTAATTCATGAATGTATATCCAAAAAAAAAAATGAATGATTTTGATTTCACATAAAAAAATATGCACCTAATTCCATGTGAGAAGATGTGGTGTTTAAGAAAAAAACTTTTTTTTTGTTTGCTAAAAATCTTATCCAAGCTTTGTCATGAAATACAACGGGAAGCCAAATGGTGAAAGTTTTGTTTGCTTTTAAAAGGTAAATCTACATGGAAATGTAAAAGCCTTCTTTTTTTTTCTAGGTTGATTTGTTTTTGTAGATTTAAACAAAGTGTGTCATGAAAAGAGAATACCAACGATGTAAAAAGGTTATCCACTTAAAAGGCACTATACTACTGCACAAAGGAAAGATTTGTGTTTTAATTAGAATCTGTGTAAATAAAGTTTCCGGAGCACTTTGAGCTTGCAGGCGTGCAACGAACCAATACAGAAGGTTTTTTTTGTTTTGAAAAGATTGTAGTCCAAAACAAGAATAAAAATTTGGAATTTAAGATATGAAACGTTAATAATAAGAATGGAAGATTCTTAATAAATACACTAGAAAAATGCAAGCACACCAATGATAAAACATGAACTAAGCGTTATTACAAAACAATAATTTCCTTTGGGTGAGTGATAAAACTAAATTAAGGCATGCTTCGAATAAAAAAGGTTTATTTTTTTATTTTTGATAACAACGTATAAGTTGAACAATGTGTTGAAAGATTAGGGTGAAAGGCAAACTAAGCCAACACAATATGGTAGGGAAAGTAGATACAGAAGCACGCTAAGAATAGCAAATAGAACGCCAAGCATAATAGCAAGATAACAGAGAAGTTTTTTAAAAGTGACGCTCACCATGCAAATGAAAAAGAACATTGGAGAAGAATTATTGAACTTCCTATACCAGCAAAGGCAAACAGTGCACTCAAAAGAATAAAAGGCAGCGAAGAATAAGATAAAAAGCGTTAAAGTTGCGCTATCAAAGGAACTCCACGCAAGGACATGGAAAGCAAAAATTTACATGGTGCAGATTGCGCAAAACGTCTTGAATGAAGGAATGAGAAAAATAATAAAAAATGTATAAGCGAACAAGAATAATTGAACACCTTGAGACAAAAGACTGAGCTAGAAGCAAAAAGGTGCAAGAGTAAAGAGGCCAAGACTAGCACAAAGATGCATACAAAATAATAGCTATGTAAAAGTCAATAGACCCAGACTGAGCATAAAATACAAAACTCATGAGAAAGGTAAAGACAATGCAAAAAACCAGGAATGTGCAGAGAGAAAAAGAAAAAATGGCTAGAGGACCAAGGCTATACAAGAGCAAAACTGTGCAAAAAGAAGATAGATAAGGATAAAGGACTTCCATGTCCAAAAAGAGGCCAAAAAGAAGCGCTAAAATCTCAAAAAAGAATAGAGAAGCGCTAAAATCTCAAAAAAAGAATAGAGAAGCGCTAAAATCTCAAAAAAAGAATAGGGAAGCGCTAACAAAAGAATAAGCAAACACTTCAAAAACCATGCCTAGCTGGATGATATTACACAGAAACTGCCAATCTTGAAGATTCAAAGCACTTATATTTCAAATATGCCAAATATACAAGAAAAAACTCATTTTAATGCCCAAATATATCAGGTATGCACTGCACAAATGCAAACAGGGTATGATGTAATAAAAGAAATAAAGACAAAAATAGAATAAGAACTAAAAGAATCAAAAAGGCTTTATCATGTGTGTCATAATCCTCTTACAAGTGGGGAGGATGTGTGTGACATGTGGGAAAAGAGGAGTTACATGCACGTAACTCCCAAAATATTATGGAGGACAAATAGGTGAGTGACACCTCATGGAATCCGGATTGATGTAAATTAATAATTCACATAAATATAAATTCTCCACACATGAATATAACTTAGGATAAATCATTATCCCAAATAATGGGTAACCTAACACATTCCTAAAGACTTAGGAAAGAACCCAAATAAGATTAATCCTCCAACAAGAAAACTAATTAATATATATATATATATATATATATATATATATATATTTAATATAATAACAATACCCACTTTTTCAAAGGTTTTCTTAACTAATACCAAACCAAACGTGCATTCTAAGTTCAAAGAATAATAAGTGACTATAAAGATACAACACATCATAAAGGCAAAGTTCAACAACTTCTAACAATTGCTCATGTATTCAAACACAAATGCATTCTACATCATATATATTTCAGTATAACATTGATCCATTCATGAAATAAGAAAAAATGAATGTCCATGAACCAAATTTCAACATATACAAACTAGGTGAAAGGGTTTTACATCATTCAATGATCTCTTAATTATGTTTTGTCAAAAATATCTCATTGAATATACTTCACGTTTTACTTTGCATGCATCATTGAATACGATAATGGAAAGTAAATGCAATTTGTTTAAATTACTCTTACTAACATCATTTGATCTAAGCTACTGACAATCCATCAAATATGTACCCATAAAGCAATCAATAATTTATAGATTATGACGTTTATCTATGTATACAATAATAAAATAGCATTTACAACTCCGTTTTTTTCTATTTAATTAAACTACAACATATGATGATGACTACTTGAATTCTATATTTCTTCATTTTACAGTTTCAATGCTTACAATAATACAACAGATTAAAGGAAGTATTATGCATATAAAATCTATTCTCATTTCAATTATACATCACGACATAGTGTTTTTGTTCCAGTCTTCAAGGCCCTCAAAATAACATAATTGACAATGTTACATCATTTATATACATTTTTTTCAAAAAAAGAGATACAACGTAGATAGCATCCAACAAATGTTTCCTTCACATGAACGAGATAAGCAAAAGAAAATCAGAGACTGGTAGCAGACAGAGGAGATGCAGAGAAGGAGAGTATCATAGAGTGCTTTACCTTCAACCACAAAACCCTTCGGATCCCCACACACATCTCATCCATTGAGAGTGGCCCTACCCTTCACAAGAAGGATACATACGGGTCCGAAGACAAGAAAGAGATCATTGTGTCCTGACATCGACATCACAACTACCCCTGATAGCATGGTGCGACTACAACTATAAATCGAGACAGGTACCGATACATTTTTAATGTGTACTACCTGTATACAATGCTTATGGTCATAACTCTAAATTCGACAAGTCCCCCTTATCATATCCAACTCAATGAAACATTGAGTTATTGTGAGTCTAACTAGAATTCTCTCCCATCTCTTAGTACTCACATCCCGAAGTTCACTATTCTGACCCAAGGTCTACCCGTCCTACGCATCCAACAGTTGTTATGTCTTAATGTTTCCTATGAATAAATACTATGATCTTCAGAACGTGTTGGTGAGACAACACCTTGCATGGGTGTCTCATACCACCCATGCAATCGAGGTCATATCCACACCTTGACAAATGGTCATATGATAGTTTGGTGTATAAAAGGTTCAAGTTTTGATAAGTTAGATCTCTCTATGCTTTAAACCTTTAGTGACATACTAAGAAACAGATAATGAACCTACGTCTAGAAACCCTATAACACATGACAGAGATGTTCAATAACCAAACGTCACAGCAAGATCATTTATGGTTTCAACTTGCCTATTTGCAGGGTTTTAAAATGCCCATTAACCATTGTTTTGCATAGCAAAAATTCTTATTGTTTAATCCTTCGACAAAGGGGAATACATGTGAAAGATTATCAACTTGATTTTTGATATATCGTCTTTGACAAACCAAATTAAAAGATGTAAGGTACTATGTTTAATTCATCAAACCAATACACTTTATACTAGTAATTAAGTAACTTTATCCGAACATCGCTTCTTGGTTCATCATCTTACAAACACTTACATGGAAGGGATGCTTCATTTATTTCCAGATCGTGACACTAGTATTGTTAGGGTTTTGGAGAATTGTTCATGCTCTATCTCGATATTATTCAAAAAAGCTCATTATCAGTGCTATGCTACAGGGAAAGGAGTGAGATTATCGTCAAAAGTGATTGTATGAGTGTAATAGTTTTGTTCTTTGCATAAACTTCTTAACCCAGAAAGACTTTTCATTGTTTAAAAAGAACTGAACAACAAACAATGAATATCATTAAATGTAAGTTATCATAATTTCATTATTTCTGTTTTCCCAGCTATTATATAGCGAGTGAGGGATACACATATTTATTACATCTAAAACTTAGCATTCTAGAGTACAACCTTAAGTTTGGTGTATTATTCGCAAATGCAAAAACCACTTAATCGCTCGAGAATTATTCTACTAGGGTGATGATGGATTTTTCTAAAGGCTTATATAAGCCATTGATTGTTTTAAGATTTCCTTTCTATCCAAGCTGAGTTTGTTTATCAGAATGAAATCTGGAAACTACCCAAAGACAATAAAATGATAATTACAAGAGTCAATCAACCAGACATTGATAAATGGCCACACAAAAGCTCTTGCATCTAAACAAAAATTGTTCTTTGTGCTGCTAGTCTGTCTAGTGTTCTCCAGGCAAGAAAAATTAAATTTCTGATGGATCAGCTCCAGGCTGCAATGCCGTCTGAGACCCATGAAGAAATTATTCTTTATTTTGTTAGTGTAAATTTGTTTGGCTGCTCATTTGTTAATATGCATTAGAAAGCACTAATGGTTAGATATGGAACTAGAAACACCTTTTCTCTATACAGGTCAGCGTATCCTTAATAGAGTTCCTTTTACGCCAATGGAAAAATGCAATAGAATATCAAATGTTTCTTGTGGTCAAAAGAACTACTAAAGAAATATATTATAGTTTGAGAAATAAAATTCATTTCCAGGTATAAGAGACAAACTTGTTAAAACTCATTATTACAGAAGACAAAACGCACCCAGTGTGTAGTAATAGCAGGTTGGGCGCAGTGTAGGAAGGTGGGATGCAGCTAAGGCTGTCCAGAATGCAATCAAGTGTGAGTACACAACCAGAATGAAATAAGGCACAGCTCAGAATGCATTTCCAACCAGTATTACGCAGTTTTGGGGTTTTAAAGGAGCCAAACACAGTCCAAAGAATGATGTACAGAGTCATTGGTGTCAAAAACGTAGTCAAAGAATAAAACGCAGCCCACTCATAAATAACTCAGCTTAAGGAAAGATATAACACAGCTAAGAGGACATATAACACAGTCTAAAGATAAGCAACACGTAGTCCAATAATCTAAACTCATCTCAGATTTATAAAACGCAGTTTTAGGAGATTATTCAAGGCAGAACAACAATCCGTATGTAGCCTATGGTGAATAAAATGCAGTCTAAAGAATGGAACACCATTCTTAGTAGATGGGACACAGCAAATACAAGTGAAGTGCAATTTTATGAAACACAGAGCCATTCACGTCTAAAAACCAGTCAAAAAGATGTCTGCAGTCTTAAATAGAATAGGACGCATCAGAAGGTAAAATCCAGTCAAAATTATTAAAACACAGCTAATAGGATCAAGATGAAGGCAACGTAGTTAGAAAGAATTAACACAGATTCTAACCTGTTGACTGGGTGAAAACATCCTGCTCTCAACAATGGCGTTCTCTCCTTGCTAATGGCATCTTTACTGAACACGTCCTTCTCTTGGCAACCAAAACTGTTTTTTTTCCAACAAATGCGTCCTTCTCCCCTAAGAGCAGCAATGGGGTGCTCTCAAAGAATGAAAACATATATTTATTGTTTTTCTTTCAACTAAAGCATTTAATTTCTAGTTGGAGACAAAACTATTCATCGTGGGGTCTAGTTGGGTGAAGTGTAAATGCATATGGGTGGAAGTTTTTGAGGTGCATTTCAATAGTGCAAAACTCATAAAATTTATATTTTGAAGTGAAGTTTTAAGAGTGTAATTCTACAGTATGAAACTCATAGAACTCTGCATATTTGCTTGAAGGCCCACATCTATTTTTAGCCACATTAAAAAGCTATATTAAAATCAGAAAAAGTAAAAAGCCTAACCAAAATTAAATGCAGAAAATGGCTTTTATCCATGTGGGAGTGAAATAAAGTTTTAAGAAAAGAAAATTTATTATTTTTTTCCAACTCCATGTTGAAATAAGTGAAGTTTCATAATTAAAAAAAACTTTCTTATTTTGTCCAACGCCATTTTTTGTTAATAAAAGGTTTTGAAACTGAAACAAATAAAGTGCACTCATGAAAGAAAGTGCAGCCATGCACGGAAAGGCACCATCTTCTTCTCCAAGCACCATTCTTCACCAAAGATCCACACCATATATGCAAACTGCAGCTTTTAAGAGACATTTGTAATAGTTTAGAGTTGTTTATGAGGTAGGAGGCACCCATCTTCAGCCAAGTCATTTCTAGGCTTCAGAAGTCATTTACAATCACGCCACATTCAGAAATTGAGTTTTAGGAGCTCAAAAAATGCATGTTTCAGTTGTGGGAGAGGCAGAAAAAGAGTTTTGAATGTATATATTACCCCTGGGCATCATTTTCAACAACATGGAAGGACAAATAACAAGTTTTTGAAGCTCCAAAACTGTTTGGCTCAATTCCCACGCCCTTTCAAATTTCACAACTTCATTTTCAGCTAGGGTTTCAATTACATGATGAAAAAAAGGTACAAAAAAATTTTGAACATTGTTTTAGTTGTATCTTCCATAGTTTCAAATCTCGGATATTTCTCGTCGTTTCTCGTCATTCCAGGGTCAGCCGAGATATCATTTTGTTTCTCGCGAGACGAGAAACCCAATTTTCTCAGCGTCAAGTAATATTGACGATTACTCGGTGAAAATCGCCAAGAAATTTCCATTTCTCAGCCCCCCCAAAAAAAGCTCGTCAATGCATTATAAGTTAAAAACATGAGGATTTTTTTATCAGGCTTTCTCATTCTGAGTTAATAGTTAATATACATTTTTCTGAGTTCAAGCACACGCCTTTAACATGAAGAGCCACAGACTGTTAAGGGAAAACGTGCCTTCAAGTTTTAAGTTTTACTTTTAACCCTCATTGCAGTTCACAGTTCGTACTTTGGACAGACAGTTGAGATTTGGAAGTTATTTTGAATGTGAATATGACTGTAAATGTTATTTTGCTTAGCACCTTAGCATCATTTGAGGCAAGCCCCAAAATTTTCAAGCTAAATACAAAAATAGAAAATCGATTGACACTTGAGAGTGATACTGTGCATAGGATTGTGGGCATACTGTTGTTGTAGCCTATATATACTTTACAGTATAACTATATACTATATAGTGTATACAATATACTTATTGACTGCTTTGAATGAGGGTAAATAGTAAAACACAAATTGCAATTTTATAGTATTTGGCAAGCCGCAATGACAGTTACATAGTATACTCATTGACTACATAATATGTATATTTAATATTTCATGACTCTAAGAGCATTGCAGTTTGTGACTTTGTATTTTGTAGTTTGCAACTTTGTAGTATTGTTACTATTGTACTTTTTTTTAATCTCACATTGATAGAAAATATACTTATGGGCCTATGGCATTCTCTACATTCATTTCTCATGTCATTTAACAATGTTTTACATTTAATTTAAGTTTATTTTATGAATTTATTTGTTTTTTAAAGTAGTGATAAAGTTCCCAAGAATTCCCGAGAAATTCCCAAGATCCGAGATCTGGTTCAGATTTTGCCCTCACAAGAAATCGCCGAGAACGGGATTTTAAACTTTGGTGTCTTCCACATCCGGAGTCCATTCTAACTCTCATTTGAAGCATTGCAAAGATCTTTCAATGAACTCCCGCATGGTACATGGTATTTAATTCTTCAAAAAGAATTGTGACGGAAAAATCTTTCAAAGCATATCCTCTCACAAGTGGTTGTGCAAGCAAGCAAACAAATAGAATTTTCAAAATTGTGTGATTTGGCTTGGTAGTGTGTGTTCATTTCCATACGATTGGAATAGGTGAACTAAACATGGATTTGCGAGGGACTCCTCTGAATATGATGGGAGAACAAATTAGAAGAGAATAAACACAAACTTTTCAAAAGCACAAGTAGATCGTCTGAAGTGTGATTTGGCCCAACAACTCATGTTCATTTCCATACAATTGGAGTAGGCAATCCGGCTACTAGTTGGTCGGATCAAGACTAATAAACACTTGGAACACATTATCAACAAGAATCCACAAGTTGGATAAGACACCAATCACTAATGAATTCAAAGTTCTCATGCATTCCACCAGGGAATGCAATACTACTCAGTGCCTCCAAATGTAACGTTTGTCCAAGTGCATACAATCATCCAAAGATCTCAAAAGCTATGTCAAACAATAGTGTGTTAAGCAAGGATGAATCGCAAGATCAAAGAGGAGCTCTCTTGGTGGTGAAATGGAAATGCTACGCCCTATTACCCAATGGACCAAGTTCAATTGATCTCTCTCAATGTCTTGAACATGTCAAGGTGACCAATTTATGTGGGCTCAAATTGATTGATAACTAAATTATCGGATTGTTTTGGGTTCAGGTTCAAAGAATCGGGTTCGCCGGTACAGCATTTTTTTCCCCCTCCTTGGGTTCGTCTGTACAAAAAAAATATAGAAATTATAGCCTATTACATAAAAAATTAGTGACATTGTCATCAATCATATAGTATGCATATTGATATCAAAAACAAAATATGAAAATAATCACAAAATACTGAAAATATTAAATACTAACAGAATGCCAAATGTCATGATAATCATTAAACATAAATGATAGATATTAAACATCAATAATTATGATATTATCTTGTGGCTGTAATTAATTACATCAAACTTAAAGTCTTAAAACTAAAATGTTAGTCTTCATCAAGAGCATCAACATCAACATCATGTTGTGGTTCATTAGAACCACATGGGCTACCACCACCGCTACTCCCGCTAGCTAAGTTGTGTGTTGTCGAAGCCGAAGGAGTGTCAATGTCATCTAATGAGAAGTGGGAAATGGAAGTATCCAAGTCAACGACATCCGGATCTATATCCCAATGCTTTGATGCCCCCTCGTACTTTGCGTTCTTGAGTGATAGAAGACACAAATTGGAGTGTATGTAGACCAACTCATTGGCCTTTTTAGTTGCGATCTTGTTGCGCTTTTGTGAGTGGATGAAGCTGTGTGTGCTTCAATTCCGCTCACAAGAAGATAAACTTGCAACATATATCCAAATTTATAAAACTAAAAAGTTAAAACTCAATTCTTAAACATAAATTTTAAAACAAAAATAAAATTTTAAAAAATACAAAACTTACCTATGACGAGATCTTGATTGCAAGAAGTTGTAGGTTTGGTGATCTTTGGCCATGAAGGTACCACCACATAGGACCATCCTTCTTGTATTTGTCCCAAAGAGCACCAAGACTATGACCTCGGAAGGTAATGAAAACCTCAAACTCGTTCATAACCAAGTCTTCTACCTCGAGATCGAGGAATATCCTAGAGAATGCCAATTTATACCCTTCAGCCACTTCGACATCCCTATATGGTGGCACTCTCCTTGGCAAAGAGAGCATCTTCGTGCTATAGAAACGAGGAGTCAATGCAAAGACAAGGAGATGTAGTGGGGTGGTCATTTTGTTCAACCACTGAGCAAGGATTGAATGCACTTGTTTGAAAAACATCTCCTCAAGATCTTGCTATTTTTCATTGGTAATAGCATTCATCTTCTCAATCATTGAGTCAATGCCATCATATATTTCTCCCAAACATGGCTGATCCATGTCAGCAAAATGGAACAGACTCATAATGGGCTCAGTGAAACTCAATAAATAATCTACATGGGCCCACCAATCATCATCTAGGATCAAGTTTCTCACTCTTTGGGCTTGCTCTTTGCTTGACTCCCTCTATACACTCCATAGGTGGCTGATGACCATGCTACTGTGTGCCTGTCATGCCTTCAAAAGTCATCTCAAGATGATTGTGTGAGAGGCGAGTCTCAGCAACCTATTACAAAATTAAAATAAAATAAAAAAATAAAAACTTATGAAAATAGACAAGTACTAGATTAAAAAATTAGAAAAGTTAAAATTTTTAAACAAAAATAAACTACTAAAATAAAAATATCTTTAGCAACTCCAATTTCGAGAAGGATCTGAAAACAGTTTGAGAGAGGTGATGGTTGGTGACAAACATTTGAATGTCCTAAGCTTTAGCATATGCTTGTTTGATCCACTCAATTTCCTTCCCCATATTTTGCAACATGAGGTTGAGCGAGTGGACAACACAAAGTGTCCAAAAAATGTGTCCATACCTCGCCTCCACCAACATCCCTATGGCCTTGCAATTTTTGGTATTATCCCTTACAACTTAGATAACATTTTGAGGTCCAACCGCCTCAATGGATTCAATGAGGATGTTGGCAATGAACTCAACATCCTTCACACACCCTTCACAATCAATGGCCTTCAAAAGCATTGCCCATTTAGGGCACACTGCAACCACATTGATCAAATGCATGTTTCTTGCATCTCTCCATCCATCGAAAATGATGGAGAAATCCGTTTCAACGCACGTATCTCCAATTGGCTTCAAAGAATCTTCAACATATTTTATCTCTTTTGTCAATAAAGTGGTGTGGAATTTCTCAAACCCTAGACCTTTGTAATCTTTTGAGGCCCCGTTGATTGCTCTTACCATTTCTTGCCAATATGGTGATCGAACCACATTGTAAGACAATCCATTTGCATATACACACCGTGCAATTTTCTGATCCGCAATCTCCTTGCTCTCATTTTGAAAAGACTTGTCGAATGGTCCTTTTGTTCTTTTGTTTAAAAGAGGAGAAGTCTCTTCATGCATGGAGGGTGCTATCAAAAATGGATGTCTTCCAATGGGCACAGCTAGAGAACTGCCAGTAGGACTTGGGGAGACAAGTGGCTTCCTTGATCCTTTGTCTTGCTTTGAGTTTGCTAGAGGGTGACTGAATCTCATGGCATAGGTAGCATCTGTATCTTCTTGCTCCTTGATGTATTCAAGGAATTTTTATTATGGCATTGGAGAGTTATTCTTCCTCGTGCATGCTTTGATGTCGTGACTAGGAATGTGGCATAAGTGGGCTTTCACTCGAAAGTATGAGCTTGTGAATTGACAATCACAAGTATAAATCTTACCTTAATAGCAAATGGGCTCCTCAATCACCATAGGCAAATGATTAGAATGATGTTTGATGAAGATTCCACCCTACACAACAATAGATGGCATGCATGCAATGAGAAAATTAGAAAAATAAGAGGCAAATGGTTTTCCTTTTGTCACTTTGTTTTTATCATTTATGTTGTTTTTAGCTTTTGCTTTTGTTTACACTTGGCTTTTAGGGTTTCGGAATGTGTTTTTTATTATTTACTTGCATTGGTTTTGGTGAAAAAATGAAAAAAAAAGCATTTTTGACTATTGTTGACCATTGTATACTGCAGGTTCCCCATCCCAATGCCCAAGGTTCTTCCCTGGGCACCCAGGTACGGCAGGGTTTGCCGTACCCAAGTGCCTAGGGACAAACCCTAGGCATTGGGATGGCAAACCGAACTTGTGCCCCCAACACCAGCGAAAATTGAAGAATCGATAACATAGATTGATAAGATGACTTTACATGTTTAAGTCGTATTAATTTTTTTGAGTTGATCGATTTTATTCAAAGTCATAAGATGTAATAAATTAATTCATATTACAGTGTGCAATTCATAAAAGCATTTAGTAATGCTAATTTGTTAGGTCTCTTATAAAATATCCGGATTTGATAAAGTGAAATGTGGTCAAACACTAGTTAGGGCAATTGAGTCTTAGGTGGAGTTAAGTTAAAAAAAAAGCAGTTTCTCAACTACTTTTGGGATGAAAATGTTTTAAAAGGACATGATTGTCATTATAAAAAGGGTTGGTTATCATTTTCTCTTGGCTCTAGAATAGGGTTAGCTGCAACTTTGTGTGTACACAGACTTTTCAAGATTTATGAATATGAGAATACAAGCGAAATGAAGATTACTCTCAAAGTGTTAATGTTCTTTGGTTATGGAACGTGTTTTGTTTTTCATAGTTAAAGAAATCTATAAATGTGTCAAAAGTTCCTCATTGTATGTGTAACTCTGATGATGCAAACTTTGTGTTATGCATCTCTGTAGATGGACTTTGTGCCATATGTATGCAATATGAATACATGAATGAATTTTTGCTTCCATGTGACCTTCATCCTCAATGCATTTGTTGTTCATGTTCTTATTTTCATATGATAGAAAAGGTTCCCACTCATTTACATTCCTCTCTAAGTTATCCAAATGGTCTTTTGCATTTATTCCATTGTGGGTTTCTCATCTCCTTACTTTTTCTTCCATTTCTCTCTACTTTCTATCATTATTTTTCCCTTTTTGTTTCCTTTGTACTTTTTGATTAAAAGTACCAAAAACTCCCCATAGTATGAAGGAACTACCCCTCTCAGACGCAAAGGAAAATCACATGTTCCATGGTGATTTCTCCAATGTTGCAAGTTTATGTTGTTGTCATTGGGCAAGTCAATGAAAGGACCGAAGAAAGCACGACATAAAATCTTGCCAACACAATGAAAATTGCTACAAAAATAGCCTTGGAAATAGCTCTAACACTAGATGTTAGGAACATGCTTGCAGACAAGTTAATATAACATAAAATAACCAATATGCACGTAATGGAAAGAGAATAACATTATTGTATTGAAAATGATAGAATCTCACCAAAAAATATCGCAGGCCTCTCCTAGGGGGCAACCTCCTTTGAGCACAACTCGATACAAAATATTCAATAGATGTCCTTTTCTTTTTCACAAGCCCTCTATTTAATCTATTCTACTCAAGACAACTACTACCCCCCATACATGTGGGATAATTACAAATGACAAATGAGGAGACTTACAAAGCATATGCGTCTTAGCTTTTATTAATAATACCTAATACAAACTAAAATGGTTAGGACGAAGGGGTCCTAATAAATTCTACAAGATTCATAGGAAACTTCTCTAACAAAAGCACAACCCCTAACTGACCTCACTAGTAAGGATTCCTTCAGGAGATCCACTGAGGCAAAAGAATCCTTCGAGGATCTTAAGCAAGCTTTGGGTTTTACTCCAGTTTTAGCAACCCCTAATTTCTCAGTGTCTTTTGTCATCAAATGTGAAGCTTTTGGATCTAAAGTGGGAAAAAATATTTCTTAAGATGACCGCCTCCTTGCATTTGAAAGTAGGAAACTGAATGAATGTGAACGAAGGATGTCCATGTGTAGTAAGGAGATGCTAGCCATCATACATGCAGTAGCCACACGTCAGTTTCTACTGGGGATCAGGGCTTTGTTAAAATTGACCACCTCACCCTTAATCACTTGTTAACTCAAGGGACATTAACAGAGGACCAATAAAAATGTATCGATCGCCTACAAGCTTATGACTTTGAGATCCTTTACAAGAAAGGGAAGGAGAATGTGGTGATAGATGTGTTGTCTCGCCAAGAACCACCAATATTTTAGGCCATGTCCATCAGCCACCCTGCTTGGATACATGACCTACATTTCTACTCAACTGATCCTACCTCAACCAAACTCATGCAAGAAATTGAAGGTGGGGAAAGGGGAATGCTTGGTTAGTTTGCATTAGCATTATCGTTTTTCAAGATAGCATTTACTTAAGGGGTGATTCTCCCTTTGTCGAGAAGGCACTAGAGTATGGCCACAAGTCTCCATCTACAGGCCACCTAGGGTTCCAGAAAACATATAGAAATATCAACAATATTTTTTTCTAGAAAGGAATGTAGGCAGACATTTTACAATTTGTAGCTAAGTGTGACATTTGTCAATGAAACAAGGTTGAGAGTGTTCCTTCACCAAGCCTTTTGCCAGCAAATATGGCTTCACATCAAAAGTGGGAAATTGTGTCTATGGACTTGTAGGCTAGAAATGCACCCTTGTGGGAGAGTTTTTCAGGGTCTCTCACTTCCAGCTACAATATTAGAACAACCTTAGGCTATGGTTGGTGGTCCACCAATCAACATTGTTGAGCAAATGAAGAAATCTAGTGTGAGTGTACCGATGTGGGGCATGCTTTCCATGCTTGGTCAAGTGGATATCCTTCAAGAAGGTTTGTCCAAGATAGGTGTTACAAAAACTGCAGGCAAACAACCAAGCAAAGAAACTGAGGTCCTCACCAATGCAACCCAAGGCCCTGTGGGAGATGGATCAAGTAAAGTCGCCAAACCTCCTCCGTTCTACATTTCATTAATCGTTGGTGATTCCTTGGTGCATAATTGCTTAGTAGATAGTGGAGCTAGCACTTCAATAATGCCAAATTCAATAGCATACCAACTTGGTTTAAAGTATGAACCTCAATCTAAGGGAGTTTTGCAGCTTGACTGATCTTCCACAAAGCCGTTTGGTATCATCAAGGAATTGAGCTTGACCCTGCATGCTTGTCCTAATATTTCGGTGGTTCAAGATGTGTTGATCCTTGATGTAACTCCTTGCTTTGCATTATACCTCTCTGGAGAATTCACAGCCAATATTGGGGGTTATCTAGCAGCAGATTGGTCCTACATGGCATTCAAAACAAGGTATGGGACTAAGGTATCAATCAACGCTGAGCCCATGGCACAATTTCACATTGAGCCCCATCAACCAAATAGCATAAAGCTTAATTGTACTATCCTTGATGAGGATGAATTTACAATTGGTCGACTGAATACTTATCATGAGGAGATTCCAAACTTGTTCTTGGATGAGCTATGCGGGGATAATCAATTTCTCAACCCTTTGGAAGGTGTTGAAGAAAGAGACATGGGTGTCTATTTGCTACATGAAGAAAATCAACTCATGCCTTCCCTCATTGGACCTAAAGAAGACCTCAATGGTATGTGAAAGTTGTTCTTTGATGGTTCAAAGAGCAAAAATGGAGTAGATGTAGGGGCAATGCTGGTTTCCCCTTTAGATGATAAGTATTTCTTTTCTTATAGGATCCATTTCAGTTGCTCCTCCAATGCAGCAAAATATGAAGACCTAATCCATGGCCTCCAATGGGCCAATAAGAGGGGAATCAAGCAGTTGCAAGCATATGGAGGCAGTGGGCTTATAGTGAACCAAGTCAAGGGCCTGAACATTACGAAGAATCCTTTGATGAGGTCCAAGAAAAACAGAGTATGGGACCTAATTGAAGATTTCGAAGCCTTTAACATTCAAGTTGTACCAAGGAACCAGAATCAGCATGCTGACAGGTTGGCAGTTGTGGAAGCCCAATTTGATATTCCAAGTAAGCTATAAAAGAGGCCAAGGTTCAACCACATGTCAAGGTGGTGGTGAGGCCATCAATACCAGATAATGAAGCCCACTAGCAGGTCTTCAAAAATGACAAACAAATTGCTTGTTTCTTACAGCAAGAAGCAGAGTTCTCCTCTGCCAACCAAGAAAAATTTCAACATCAATATGAGGATCAAATTGTTCTATTAAAGTCTAACAAACTTCCTAAAGCGTTGGTCACCCTTGAAAGTCTTTTCCATGAGGGAGACCATATAAGGAAAGACAAGGCAATGATGTCAACTGATGAGAAGAACTATGAAAGAGTCCTTATTTTCAAGGACAAGCTCCTCAAGCTTCGAAAGGTAAACAATGAGACAGAAAGGTACGCTTTCATTGAACTTTGTAAGGACTATTCAGATATCTTTATTTGAAAATATAGTGACCTAAAAGGTTTTGATCCAAAATTAGCCCAACATACTATAGAACTGGAGGCCGATGCTAACCCTGTGAGACAAAAACAAAGGGCCGTTAACCCCAAAATAGAAGAGCTTATGAGGAGAGAGTTGACCAAGTTAATTGAATCCAAGATCATCTTTCCCATCAAGCACTCATCATGGGTAGCCAATTTGGTGTTTGTAAGGAAAGAGTGGGGAGATTAGGCTGTGTGTTGACTTTAGAGACCTGAACAGGGTCTTCTTGAAGGACCATTAACCTCTACCATCCATGGAGCAGCTTCTTCAAATAGTTGCAGGTTCAAAATGTTTTTCTCTTTTGGATGGATATTCAGGTTACAACCAAGTATTAGTAAAGAATGAAGATCAATACAAGATTGTCTTCACCACCAAATGGGGCACGTATGCGTACCAAAAAATGTCTTTTGGCTTATCAAATCCAGGGGCAACTTTCCAAAGAGCCATGGACATAGCTTTCCAAAGGTTGCTGAATCAAATGGTGCTGGTCTACTTGGATGACATCACAGTTTTCTCCAAAGATGCCAACGAACACATGGACCACCTGAGGTTGATCTTTGAGAGATGCAAAGAGTATGGGATCTCTTTGAATCCCAAGAAGTGTGTGTTTGTTGTGCATGAGGGCAAACTCTTGGGATATATTGTCTCAAAATAAGGATTAGCTATTGATCCTAATAGCATAAGTGCCATCTTGGCCTTATCCTTACCCAAGCATAAGAAAGGAATCCAGAGTTTCCTTGAGAAAATAAACTTTGTGAGAAGGTTTATAACTGGTTTTGCAAACTTGGTCAAGCCCATCACTGCCATGCTTAAGAAGAACCAAGTGTTCACTTGGTCAAATGAAGGTAAATCAACATTTGAGGCTATCAAGCAAGCCATTGCCCAAGCACCCACACTCATGAATCCTAATTTCTCAAAAGAATTCATATTGTATGTCTTTGCCAATATTGACAATATATCAACTATGCTGATGCAAAAGAATGGTGAAGGACTTGAGCAACCAATTGCATTTTTCAGTTAGGGGCTTGAGGGATATGAGGTGAGATATCCTTTTGTAGAAAAACAAGTCCTTGCAATGGTAAGAAGCCTTAAAAAGTTCAAGCCAATGCTCTCCAATAGCAAAATTTGTCTTATGGTGTCTCACCCTGAAGTGAGAGACTCCCTTCTTAACAAAGATTTGAACGAAAAGAGAGCTGGTTGGATTACCAAGGTCATGGAGTATGACATGGAGATCAAAGTCACTAAGCTAGTGAGAGGCAAAGGTTTGTGTAAGCATATGGTTGATGACCTTCATGAGGACAAAGAAGTTGCCATGGTGATACAAAACAACTCACAAGCGCAGGCACCTCTACTTCATAAGAGCTAGCTCCATGATATGGCACATTTTATGTTAACAAGAGAATGCCTTCAGGGTCTAGATAGGGCAAAAAGAAGGTATTTTAGACTTCAATCCATACCTTATGCATTGGTTGATGGGGTTTTATTCAGAAGAGACCTAAATGGGGTACTCCTTAGGTGCATAGATAATGACCATGTGACCAAGCTTTTGGAGCAATTCCATGATGGACCTACAGGGGGTCATTTTGCATCTAGAACCACAGCAGCAAAGATAATGAGGGTCAGTTATTACTGGCCCAACCTCTTCAAAGATGTGTATGCATGGGTAAGGAAGTGTCAAAAGTGTGCTTTCTTTGTGGGTAAGCAAAGATTGGCAGCCCTTCCTCTCAATCCAATTCAAATAGAGCAACCCTTCATGCAATGGGGGCTAGATTTCATAAGAATGATCAACCCTCCATCAAGTGCAGGAAATAGATGGGTGCATACTACAACCGACTACTTCACCAGGTGGGTGGAAGCCAATGCGTTGAAAGAAGCTACTGAAGGTGCAGTCCTAGACTTCTATGACAGCATTGTGATCAAGTTTGGTGTTCCATTCACTATTATTTCTGATAATGCATTAGCATTCTTCGATCTGAAAACGAGTGAATGGGCTCTCAAGATGGGCATCTACCTCAGCACCTCTTCCAACTATTATCCTCAAGGAAATGGACTGGCCGAGTCCACAAATAAAAATTTTCTAAGAATCATCAAAAGAACTATGGAAGAGAATCAGAGGACATGGCACACTAAACTAAAGAGAGCCTTGTAGGCTGACAGGGTGACTCCTAACACAGCCATTGGCAATTCTCCATATGTCTTAGTATATGGAAGGGAGGCCAAGTTGCCCATTTCTCTTGAGTTGCCTGCATTAGAACTAGCCCATCAGCTGGAGTTGATGGAAGATGAGCCCATGCATGTGAGACTAGTAGAACTCATGGAGCTTGAAAAAACGAGAAACCTTGCAATGAAAACACTAGAATCACATCAAGCTCAAGTCGAGAAAATCTTTGACAAGAGAGCCATAGCAAGGGATGGCAAAGAAGGGGATCTAGTCCTCAAGTGGAATTCAAACAAGGCCAAGCCAGGCAACCATACCAAATTTGACAACTTGTGGAGTGGTCTTTATTTGAACCACGAATGCAAACAACATAATGCTTTTCCGCTGGCCCAACTAGATGGAGAGATACTACCCATCCCAGTCAATGGGATTCATCTAAAGCCTTGTTATTAGAAGAGTTTGCAGCCATTGTACGTATTGTATATTTTGTATAGCTTTTCATGTTTTCCTCTGGGTGCCTTGTGCATTTTTCTTTTCAGTTGTGTGTCTCCCTTCCCTAAGTGCCTTGGGCACAGTGTTTGTTTTGTTATTGTTGTCCTTGTTGCTTCAAGAAGAAGTTCTAGAAAGGTCAGCGTTGTATCCAATTTCAAATCAGCTCAATTGCAGAGGCTAATGACTCCATGTTCAATGGACTAGACAAGGCAACATGGTCTAGGTTCTCTTGCATCGACAGGAATGCAACCCCTGTGAGCCACCAAAAATGTTGGCCATTTTTGGCCCACATATAAAGCTCTTGCATGGTTTGATGAAGCAGTGGATCAAAGGCGTAGAAATGGATCCAACATTTATAAATAGAGAGGATCCAAGCAAGGTTTTCTACAGATCCAGCAGCAGTGTTCAAGGATAAGCCTACAAGCCAGAAGCTAAGTGCAAAATCTTTTATTCAGCTAAGTCTTGTTCATTCTTTTAGACTTTGTAGGAACTAAGTGTTTCTTTTCTTTCGAGACTCTTTTTCGCCAAGTGTTTATTCTTTCGAAGGTTTTGTTTTCGGGGTTTTTGTCTAAGTGTCGGGAATTGTTTCATACATTTTGTCTGAAGCAATTTTCCCGAAAGATGTCTTTCCGAAGGGAATGTTTCAGACATTTTGTCTGAAACAACCTTGCCAAAGGGTTCTTTTCAAAAGGCAAAGACCATTTCGAAAGTTCCGAAGGGTTCATTTCAAAGGTGCCGAAGGGTTCTTTTCAAAAGGCAAAGACCATTTCAAAAGTTCCGAAAGACCATTTCAAGAATTCCGAAGGGTATTTTCACAGCGAAAGGAGCTTTTCGAGAATTCCGAAGGGTCCATTTCATTTTTTCCGAAAGGTCATTTTCAAAAAATTTGAAGGGACATTTCAAAACACCGAGGGGCAATTTTCAAAATCCGAAAGATCCTTTGCAAAAAATCTGAAGACATGATTTCTTTCGGACAAATTGTCCGCAGGAAAGTGATAAGCAAATTGTGCGAAAGAAAAGTTCATCTCAAAGTGCCAAAACAATTCTTTCGGGACAAAGGTCCGAAAACAAAAGGCCGCAAGGGAGTCCGAAAAAATTCCTCCGAAAGAATAGCTCGAAGAAAAGTTAATGAATTCTTTCAAAAAAAAAGGCCAAAACAAATAGCCAGAAGAGATAAGTTCGGGAAAATAGCCCAAGGAAATTCTTCCGAAGGAATTGTCTGCAGGATATGGCCGAAGAGAAAAAAATCCGAAGGAATTGATGACGTTCACGCCAGTGTCAAAGTTCAAGCTTCATAAAATAGCTGTTGGGATTCCAATATCCCATGACGGCCCCGCAAATGTCAAAATTTGAACTCCTGCAAGTAGCCGTTTGGATTTGTATGGACATCCATCGACATAAATGGGTACAGGAAAAAAAAATGTCCTTAGATTGGTTTTCCATCTATAGGAAAGATCTGGTCCAGGTTTCAAGGCAAGAGCTGGTAGGTGAAATTAATGGAGAGGTCCTCATCCTTCGACATGGTCATCATCTCCGACAAACAACTGTTCAATGCAGAAGCAGCATGGCTCGGTCCAGATTTAGAGTTATGAGGATTTTGTCCTTATACGCGCAAGACAAGTGAAAGATGGCGTGGGAATGAAAGGTGAAGATCAGGGGATTAGAAAAGGTAGCTCGAACATTAAAGACATTCTCAGAGAAGTTCTTGTCTTCTAGCATGTTTGCTAATCAATGAGGAGCTCTAGGAGATTCGCAGTGATCTTGGACGGTTCATTAAATGGTCAAGACAGTTGCACACTCTGAATGCAAAGGAGTTCAAGGACATAGTGGTGGTTGCAACCATTTGTGACCCCTCTCCGTTTTCTCACGCAAGCCCCCTCTTCTCTCATCATTTTCTGCTATATATACAGGGTTCTAAGCGTAAAAAGAGATCCCTCGACTAGCGATAGAATCACTTTGTCAAAATCACCTTGTAAACACTCTCTTGAAGCAATAAGATAAACTTTTTCTGATCCTGGCTTGAAGTCAAGTATACATTATTGGAGTTTAACTTGCACATGTATGTCCCTTTTCATCATTTGTAGATTCTCTACATATCTTGCTTTAATTATTTTGGTTCCTTGCAAGTTGTGTGAAGTGTTACACATTGGTCCCTTCTTGAAGTGTCACAAGTTTATATTGTCTCATATAGACCTATTTCTTTCCGTCCTTCAAATTGCAGGGTTTCCCTTTGACCTCCACACAAAATACTTATGTTTGTGGCCTTGAGATAGGATCAGATTAGTCCGTGTCTTGGTTAATAAGTCCATTCGTAGTTAAGGTTTTCAGGCTGGAAGTGGATCATTTCATATTTTGGTGCATCACCATCCTTAGCTTAGATTTCCCTTTCATGTTATCATTCTCTCCATTTTCCTTAGTCAGCAATAGATTTTAGTGTGAGAAACAAGCCAAAGTGAAGCATCTGAGGAGCTAGCCTCATTAAAAAGCCTAGAGGTTCACCCTCACTATAGGATACCCACAGCCTAAGGTTGTTCCAATATTGTAGCTGGAAGTCAGAGAGCTTGAAAAACTTTCCCACAAGGGTGCATTTCTAGCCTACAACAGGGCTTTATCTCAAATTTGGCCAGCTTTAAGGGTAAGGATGAAATTTTTGTGGTGGTAGATAGATTAACGAAGTATGCCCATTTCATTCCTACAAGAAAGGCACGAAGCAATGGTCTTAAGGTTGAAAAATTGTATTTCCAACATGTCTTTAAGCTACACAAGATCCCTAAACAAATCATCTGCGATTGAGATTGCATTTTTCCAAGTCATTTTTGGCATGTGTTGTTTTGGAATGTAAGCGCTACATTTAACATAAGTACTGCATACCCTCTCCAAACAAATAAGCAAATAGAGGTGGTGGACAAGTGTTTGGAAGGATAATTGAGCATGTATGTAGGGGATAAGCAAAGCAAGTGGGTAGAATGGTTGAATTTGGTCGAGTACTAGTACAACATGAATAATCATTCAACCACGAAAAATGACACCTTTCAAGGCTTTATAGAAGTACAAGGCACCATCGCCACTAAATTGTGTAATTCAAAGGGGAAAGGTCCCAACTGCAAAGGAAGCCATGCAAGAGATGCAAAACGTTATGCAGTTTTTGAGAGACAACTTGGCAGTGAGCGCCAATAGGATGAAGCAACAAGTGGATCAACGTAGGACAGAGAGGAGTTTTGAGATTGGGAACATGGTGATTATATGACTACAACCATATAAACAAATGAAGTTGAAGCGGGCAGGAAAGCAAAAGTTGAAACCGATGTATTATGGGCAATTCTAGCCAGTGAAAGTAGGGAAAGTCACATACACGCACTAGACATACCAAACAAGGGAAGGTTGCATGATGTGTTTCATGTGTCATGATTGAAGAAGAGGATAGGGGTGTACGTGGTGCCACATACAAACTACCAATCACTAATGAAGAAAGCAAGCTTGTGCTAGAGCATCAATGCATTGTTGGGGAGGAATCTAGAAAGCTTCAAAAGAGGGGTTGTGTGAATGTTCAAGGTGAAGTGGAGAGTGTTACTCATGTAGAATGTAACTTTAGAAACAAAGGAGTTCGCAATAAAGCACCCAGGCCTAAAGCAGTGTTAAAAAATTGTGACAAAAACAAAAAATTGGATTCTTGAAAATGACAGTAACATGCACACGCTGACAAGAAGGAAAGGAGCAAGGAAAAAAAAATCCCAACATGGGAAACAATGGCGAATGTGAAGGTAAGCATGGAAGAGAATGAGTTTGTTGCATGCCCAAAATGCAAGGCAGGCCTTAGGAGTAAAACAAAGCCCTCATTCCCATTCATGTGTTATGTCAAGTAGTGGTATATGGTATGATAGTCAAAGATTTCTTGTAGTTGGTAGAGGTCTTGAGTTCCATTCTCATAATAATACTATATTTTACACTTTTAGAGTTTGACCACCTTTGTGATCAAAGCTCTTTAAGGGAGAGGGCAAGTTGTGTAACTAAACACAACATATATTTATGTGCTTAGCTTAGCATTACTTTTATTATGTTATATTTTGGGTGCTAGGGTTAGTGAAGGGTTAGACCATGCATTAGCCATGGGTTAATTAGGGTTTCTAGTGGTTGAATGCAAAAGGTAGAAAACCCCTAAAGAATGTATCTTTTTTTAACAATTTCAACTTAATGCAACAAATAGCCACCATTGTGTGAAAGCTCTTTTGTTATAGTCATATTTGCTGGTGCAATCCACCCTTGGGGAAACATGTGCTCCCATTTTCTCATTTATCAATATTTTTCCTTCATATTTTGCAATTCCATTTTCTAGGTTATTTTGGATGCTCCCATCATCTTGAAAATAACAAATGTATTTACTAGGTAAAACCGAAATATAAAAGTCATAACCTCGGAATTAGTCCAATCGAGTATGTCAAAAGTTGTTGACCACAAGTTTGATTGCCTAATTGTATTCAAATATTTTGCCCACAATCAAAGTGATCACAATGGAAAGCCCTGGTAGCTTTAAGCTTAAGACAACCTCCATATTAAGTCATCATCTCCCCTATTTTAACGCTGCCTAAAATTGCTTTGGATGCAACGGGGGCGAGAGAGAATGAAATCATGAAGTAAATGGGACGATGCACCAAAATAGTGTGATCAACTCTTCCAAAGGAACGAAAACACTAAACAACTACTTAGCCAAATTTAATATTAATCATCACATAACCAAATGCAAAAAGTAAAGAATGTAAATTTGTAAACAGATCAAATCATCCACACATTAGTCCAAACCAAGCACTGAGATAATAGCCATGAAATTTTCATTCAATACTTCAAGGATACACAATTGCATATGGCTTCAAGGATCAACTAATATTAAACTTAAAAACAAAAGTTAAGGCTAAGACTTCACAATGAAGACTCTCAAAGACAGTTGGAAAAATCCAAGGGGAAAAGACCCTTGCTATCGAGCTTTAAGCTCAATATATACAATCTACAATTCATGATGGTGGACTCATAGTGTGCCACATGCAACAATCTCCACCATACAACTTTATAACATTAAACAATTGTTAGTCATAGAGAAAAATCAATTTTTGCATGCCGAATGATCATCTCTTGCTTCCAGTTCCCTTGATGCCTAAGATGTTCTTATACATAACCATCTCTACATTTCATGCTCCTAGATAGATCAAAAAGTGGATAAGTATAGCATCCCATGCTATAATATATTCTACTTCAAGGAAATAATGCCAAGATTTAATCACTTGGGCCAAAACCCATTAATCCTTATCACTTCACCATATTCGTTTGAATCCAATAGTAGGGACTGTTTAAACCAAAATCAGACAACATAGGCAATTCCTTTGAGGATCTTGTTGTATATTCCTTTGTATAGTTATGCCCGCCATTAGATCAAACCTTCTTGTGGAAGGTTGACATCAAAGGCATTCGGGAAACTGAGAAGTCTCATTTTCCTCCTTCGAGTTGTGCCCTTCTGCCATGTGTATTTCTTTTTAATATTTTAAAGGGACCGGGCCCACGAACTCTTATATATGCATGCATGCATGTATGTATGTATCACACCGTTGATCTTTGTGCTAAGTCCCATTTTCCTCCTTCGAGTTGTGCCCTTCTGCCATGTGTATTTCTTTTTAATATTTTAAAGGGACCGGGCCCACGAACTCTTATATATGCATGCATGTATGTATGTATGTATCACACCGTTGATCTTTGTGCTCGAACTCTTATATATGCATGCATGTATGTATGTATGTATCACACCGTTGATCTTTGTGCTCAAAGATCAACGGTGTGATACATACATACATACATGCATGCATATATAAGAGTTCGTGGGCCCGGTCCCTTTAAAATATTAAAAAGAAATACACATGGCAAATATATATATAAATATAAAACACAAAGATCAACGGTGTGATACATACATGCATGCATGCATATATAAGAGTTTGTGGGCCCGGTCCCTTTAAAATATTAAAAAGAAATACACATGGCAGAAGGGCACAACTCGAAGGAGGAAAATGGGACTTCTCAGTTTCCCGAATGCCCATGCATGTATGTATGTATCACACCGTTGATCTTTGTGCTTATATATATATATATATATATATATATATATATATATATATATATATATATATCGCACCATTGATCATTGCATAGATAGCTTTATGAGGGCTTCTAACTTGACAACCCCCTCCGACTTGCCTCTGTGCTCCACATGGATCTTAGGGACACACCACAATTATTAGACCATCAAGCATCAAATGCTTTAATAGTATACATTATGAAGTTCCCCTGGCCATTAGATGTAAAGTGTGATGAAGATCAACAATGGAGGAAACTCATAAGTTTGGCAAGCCTTATTTTCTTCCTTGAAGTTGCAATCTAATCCCATGTGGTATATATATATATATATATTTCCTTGAAGTTGCAATCTAATCCCGTGTGGCGTCCATCTTTTAATCATGACCGTCACACCTCTGTTATTTAAAACAAGCCCACCCATCATTGGATTTGTTGTTGTGGCTTAACCGACGACAGGGAAACATTAAGAACCTGTTAACAAAAAAGAAAAAGACAAAGTCTGCCATTTTCAAGCCTTGAAGACTTTGCTAAACCATCTTAAGGCAAAGCCTTCAAAATTACAAACTATTAAATCTTGGGGCTTTTCAAGGTAATATTTTGAATTTTGCATCCTAATTGCAAGTTATAAAATTGCCTCTAGCAAATTTCATTTACTAATTTATGGTTATTCTTCTAAAGTTTGTTGAGAACAATCTTAATGAATCTCGTTTGTTTTTTGTTGTCCAAATTTTTTGACATGTCTTGCAGTATATTGGTTTCTATCCATACCAAATTTGGGTAACTTTGGTTTATCTATGGTCAATGGACTCACTCATTTTTAATGTTTCTATTGATCATGGCCAACTCAAGTATTTTTACCTCAACATGATCTTTATTTGATTGGAAATTGTGGAACGCTCTAATGTTGAAGTCCCCTCTCAAGAACTATCACATGATCATGGCCAACTCAAGTATTTTTACCTCAACTTGATCTTTATTTGATTGGAAATTGTGAAACGCTCTAATGTTGAAGTCCCCTCTCAAGAACTATCACACATGCTTCAACTCATTTCTTCTATTAGGCCCTAAGAAATCCTTGCCGCTTGTTTGTCCACCACCTCGATAGGCCTCAAACTTACTTCTTCCTTGTACCAAGTAGATTCTCTGATGGAAGTCAAGTTTGTTTTTTAATATTCCTTTGACTCATGATCTCTAACAACAACATTGTGCAGACTTTCTTCATTGGAATTACTCTTTGTAATCACTCCTCAATTAAGAACTCCATTATGTTGAACAAGATCTCCGATCCTCGCAACCTCATGCAATCTTTGCTTCCCATATCTTTTTTATGTTAATCACACTAATCTCATTTAGTTGTACAATATTTGTTGTCTTCTTCTAATATTGGATGGGTGTTGTTTCCTCACTTGCGGAAGACACGTGTCATTAATGTTTGCCATCTCTATTGTTCCTCGATCTATTTTCTCAACCCATCTTTGTAGCATTTCCTAACTCTTTGATGTTCTACTTCTTATTTATAAGCTTTCCTAATTTGTAAGTCAATGAATCTTTGGGCTAGAATCCTAGGAAGGAATGCCATCAATCTCTCTACATATCAACTTTGCATTAGCTTACCATCCACTATGGGGTGATCTAAGAGCCCTCTGTCTCGTAATGAATCAAGTCGTTGATGGCTAGCTACCATAAGTAGTTAATATCTTCATTAATTTATCCTCTTGTTTGTACCTTTTCTCTTGACCCATTAATTGGTGCTCTCCATTTTCAATGTTTTTAAATTTTGCAACTTCTATGACTTTATGGTGCAAATGGCTAACCTATGACTGTATGACCCTAATGCACATGGGGATTCAAACATGAGGCAGAAACAATGCCAAAAATATATAGGAAGAAAATCAACAAGAACAACTATTGTATGCAATGAGCAATGAAAACTATATGCAAAACTTAACTTAGAAACATCTCTCAAAACAATAGTACATAAACATAAACAATTACTATGAATGTGAATACATTCATAACTTCATTAGGCCCATTAGTAGTCTAACAAATCTCAAGTAAACATAAGCACTGAAAATTGTGGAGAGGTTAGAGAGAACTCCTGCAGTGATCAACACATGATTTTCATATAGAATAGGCTTCTACGGGTGTGCCAGTTGAAGCCAACTACGTGTATGCAACAAACAATAATAACTCATAAGCCCATGCACATTACTTGACAAGTGTAAATTCCCATCAAATATATTTATTTATTTACAAATGACATGTCTAACAATGTCTAAATATCCCCTACATCTGTGAGGAAAGCAAATCAGTACATGGATTGTGTTTTTTGAAAACAACAACATGAACAAACAATAACAACTAATAAGCCTATGCACATTACTTGACACGTATATTCCCATCAAACATATTTATTTATTTACTAATGACATGTCGAACAATGTCTAAATATCCCCTACATTTGCGAGGAAAGCAAAACAGTAAATGGAGTATGGAAAATACCTACTGTAATACATAATATATCTGATTTGATATTTAAATACAATCTCCATGCATGCCAAACGTTATAAATGACGATGATGTTGTAGGACTCTAGAACATTGCACTGTCTTCACAAGCTGCATCAACTCGAAATGTGAAACACATTCCAAACTGAAAATGGGTGCTACTTACATCAGATTATTACCAATTTACAACGAAATGATGAAATCCAAAACAAAGAGAAATGACCATGAATAAATGGAGAAGAATAGAGGACTAGAAACGTCCATTTACAGGTTTTCTGTGCTCCTACTTTTGCTCAAGACAAATATGATCTGATTCTGTGAGTAATGGCCTCAGATGAGCTTCCTTGTTATGTGAATGATCCAAGTGGCAGTTCAAGCCAGGAACTTCTTCAGTAAGCTGTGGCCCCAACTGAAGCATTCGTTTTTTCCATTGTTCCTCTTGAGGGGTCAAGATATGGTTCCCTTCACAGCACACCCACATTATTGCATGGAAGGCTTGAGGGGTGTTGTAGCAGTTCAGGACAGGAGCTTCTTAAGCATGCACTGGCCCCAAGAAAAGCATTATTGTTTCCCTTGTTCCCCTTGCAGAGTCAAAGGGCGGTGCGCCTTGCAGTCACCCTGCACCATTGCAGGTGAAATCAAGGGGTAGCACCCATCACTTGATGCAGAGCAGTGCCCTGTCGATGCCATTATAATAGAGATAGATTTTTGCACTGTTGTCAAAGTTCCAGTAGCATCAACACTTACACATCATATGCTAAACAAGTATTCTCAAACCACCAAAATCATTTCTGCAGCATTTTCCCATTTAGCCCTAACCTTGGGGCTAATTAAACAACAAAGCTGAGTCAGCGTGGTGCCAAGCATCATAATACCGGCTGAGTGCCAACAGCCTGAACATGGTGCCAACCTTTCTGTAACTGTTGGAAGACGAACCATTTCATCTTCCCTAGCATCTATTCAATTTCCCCTTCCACTATAGGATGCCCAAGACAGCCTATGGTAGTTGTTCCTTGGAGATAGACACATACTTTTTCATCTCTTCTTAGAGATTTTCCAATGTACAAAATTTTCAAATCAATGCATTTAGGATTTCAGTTCTTATTGCCAATATCTTCCTCCTCTAAATGTGTATGAATAATTCTGTGTTCTCTTTTTGTGCCCTGGGTTTTGTTCATAAATAACAACATAGATTTGCTTCTCTTATAGCACATTAAAATCAACATTTTAGTGTGTTTTCCCTAGAGATTTTTTCTGGAATTAAAATGAGCGCAACTTAAGTTTAAATATTTTTCATGAAGCTAAGTTTAATCTCATTTTCTTGGCAATCAGTATTATTTCTACCACAATTTTGCTAGTTTCTTTAGCATATTCTTTTTTGATATAATAGCGTCCATGCATGACCTATTTACCAAGGCGTTTGTCTTCTTTACATTTTCAATCTAGTATTATTATATTTCATCTCAAAGGGCATAAAGGGGAGTATTAATTATACCAGAAGTTATAATATTACCCTTTTTATTAGCACCTCCCTTCTCACCCTTTTGTGATTGGCTCTCAATTGTATCAAGTTCTTTAAGAGAATGTACAAATTTCCACTCCTTTGTTATTTCACAACGATGCAAGTGGCAATCGTGCAACACCCTTTTAGTTGTCGTGCCCCCCAACTTTCATATAGCTCATGGTATCCAACTCATTTGTTGCCTGTATAAACCATATGATCTAGCCTTTGCTTGGCTCTTTTATACTTAAGTTGACCTAGTGGGAGTGAGATAAATTCTATTATTTATTTACTGTCATTGTTGGATGTCCGTGTAAAGTCAAGTTTGATATATCAGTGTCCTCGATTCCTATTGGAATAAATCAATCCTCAATTTGTAATGATAAGTTGATGCTATTGTATTGAAGGCCAAAATGCATCTTCTTATGTCTAGTCACAGTTGCCTTTCTAAGGTTTCCTTTGAAAGCTTGTGATATCTTATATTCAAGAGAGTTTCATAACAATTAAGCATTCGTCAACACTCCATACATCACTTCAATATTGGCATATACCCCAACCTAGACCAAAAAGTCCACAGCCAGTACGAATAACATAATACAGACCAATTGGAATATAGAGTATCAACTAAGTCTTACATACTTCCTTCTATGTTAGCAAAATAATGATCATTCAACACACCTGCATGAGATTTCCTTGCCAGCAGAGATGGATGGCTACGATGGAAGCTCGGAAGTAAGCAGCTTTACAAAGTTCAAGCATGTGGCTAATCTTAGCATTCTTCAACCTAATCTTAGCATTCTTCAACAAAGAAGAAACAAGATTGTATTGCAGACGAACAAGTCTCCACTTGAATGCCACAGAAAAGAAAAAGATAACAATGGGAAAGAAGATTCAGCAGAGTCAGAAATAGTGCAACAGTAATACCGGAAATGTAGCAATTCAAGCCTTCTGTTTATACCTATTTCAACTACTGCCAATTTTCTCATGCAAACGCTAAATTTTCAAACCAGCCACCTTGAAGAATAAATTCTTTGTCGTGCAGACAAAGACTTGAATGCAAATTTCCTCATCTTGGCATCCAACATGATACTAGACTCTCAAATATATGTTCCTCCAGTGTAAACTTGAGCCATTTAAGCATTTTGAAATTCCTGCCCCATGTCACCTCAGGGCCATGGCACATACTCAATGACACTGCCAACATACAGACAAAGCACACCATTCCAATTGTAGAGGGAATTAAATAACCAACAACCACAGCTACAGCAGACTTTAATTCTAAGAGCGCCTGCAATGGAACCAACACCCATAAATATTCAGATCCTGCTTGGTAATTACTTCTTTGAGAGAAGGATACAATGCTAATTCCAGCATTTATGGGATTGCGCACTAGTTCCTGCTAGATTTGTGTCTTCATTTTGATGGTGTTTGGCTTGCCATGTTTAGGATTTTTGAATTGTGAAAAGTATTAACATTACATGGGAAGCAATAAAATATTGGGAGCATTGTGGCACACTTCAATCATCGAAGCTAAATGAATTCCATAAAGAGAATATGATAGTGATAGAATAAAATTATAGCTATTGAAAATAATCAAAAAGGAGATCAAGCCACCAGGGTCACCAAGGCATAATACAGAATTGCCATCATCCATAGGTCCTTACCTAAGAGTAGAAATTGAGTCCACTCGTCAATTTATAATACCTATCCACTAATTTGTTTATCCTTTGTTTTCAGTCTCAAATGCTTGAGATGATGAGGAGGCAAAAAAGAAAAATCGTCACTTGTTGCTCTAATCTTGTGATGACATGTACAACCATCAACTCTTCTTGGCCTAGCCTTGCTTCGACTGTTGAACATTCAGAAACGCACTGAAAGATGGACCAGAAGGAAATTCCTATAATGCTTTGTTTTGAGAATTGTGATGATTGTGTTGAAGATTAGCAGTTATATTATTGATCTGTCCTCAATGCTAACAAATCACACACACCCTCATTAAAAGTTTGACAATTTATAGTATCTTACTCTATGAACATTTAAATGTTTACAGCAATGTTACCGGTTCGTTTTTTGGTTCTGGTGCAGGTTCGAAGAACCCGGTTTGCCGGTACAGTGATTTTTTTTTCCTTGGGTTCATCCGTACAAAAAATATATAAAAACATATAGAAATTCTAGCCTGATACATAGGAAATATAGAAATCCTAGCCTCATAATGAGAAAATTAGAAAAATAAGAGCCAAGTGTTTTTCCTTTTGTCACTTTGTTCTTCTCATTTGTGTTGAAGTATGCTTTTGCTTTTGGCTTTTAGGTTTGAGGAAGGTGTTTTTAATTATTTAATTGCATTGGGTTTGGCGAAAAAGGAAAAAAAATAAAAATAAAAACATTTTTTGGCACTTTTGCCCTCCAGCGACTGTGGGTTCGCTGCCCCAACGCCCAGAGTTCTCCCCTGGGCACCCAGGTGTGTTGGGGGTTCTTCCCAGAAGAACCCCCAATGCACCCAGGTGCCCAAGGGCGAACCCTGGGCGTTGGGGCAGCGAACTGAACCCCGCACCCGAACCGGGTTCAAACCAGGGTGCCCAACGCAGCCCAAAAGCCACGAACAGGTAACGTTGGTTTACAATTGAGCTGGATGGCATGATGATTGTGCTGAAGATTAGCAGATATATTCTTGATCTGTCCTCAATGCTAACAAATCACACACACCCTCATTAAAAATTTGACAATTTATAGTATCTTACTCTATGAACATTTAAATGTTTACGGTTGAGCTGGATGGCATGGAGTGACGTTCTGCATGCAATTTTCTTCAATAATTCCACTTTACCTGAGTATCTTAAAAAAATAATTCACTACAAGATTGTTATGAATCTGGAAATCACTCATCTTTAACTATGGTCTTATGAATCATAAAAATTCAGTATTAGACAATCTCATGGTCGTGGAACTCTTATCTGGCTTGAAAAAAGAATTATTTGGCAAGTCTGTTTTGTGATGTAATATTTTAGCTCTATATTAAGATTTGAGCCATATAATCCTGATTTCTACCGATTCAGATTCAAATTGTTTGATGACTATCCTGAATTTGAATAATTTATGATCATGAATCGCAAATGTTTTTTAAAAATCGATGGATCTACGAATCATGACATTTAAATGAACTAAGGGATTTGAAGAATTGTAGGAAACATAGGAAACATAAAATCCATCCTTAATTTAGAAAATATGCTTGATATATTTTACAAGATTGAACATTTGTATGCATTCTTATAAACTTTCTGTTTCACTTTTTGACAAAAAATTATCTAAGATCATATATTTTGTTTAATACTGAATGGTTCTTGTCGAGGTAGTTGCTTATTGGATTAAATTATAAGAATCTAAATAATACTTTATTCATGTGCAGGGGAGGAGGGGGAGGAAGAAACAAGATGGAGTGGTATGTAGAAGTAAATTTCGTAAAAGAAAGAAGGAAGAGTTTATCATGAGTAGCTTGGAAACTGGCTAGTTGCTTATTGGATTAAATTATAAGAATCTAAATAATACTTTATTCATGTGCAGGGGAGGAGGGGGAGGAAGAAACAAGATGGAGTGGTATGTAGAAGTAAATTTCGTAAAAGAAAGAAGGAAGAGTTTATCATGAGTAGCTTGGAAACTGGCTCGTCATTAATCCATAAGAGACTAATGGGATTTGGAGTTCCTGGACATCCTGTAAAAGGGCGTTCTAAGCAATTGAAACAGTTTATGCAAGGGCCTCCATTCTTCTATTTTGAAAATGTTGCTGTTGCACCAAAGGATGTTTGGAAGACAATATCTAGACATTTTGATGGTGTAGAGCCCGAGTTTGTTGATTCCAAGTACTTTTCAGCTTCTAAGAGACCAAGAGGCTATGTCCATAACCTTCCAATAGATGGGCGGTTTCAAATTTTACCTCTGCCTCCGATGACTATTCATGAAGCATTACCTCAAACAAAACAGTATTGGCCTTCCTGGGATCACAGGGAAAAACTGAATTGCATATGTGGTTCACGGGGCAGTGATGTCCAATGCCAAGAACTCAGATCTATAATTAAGAAATCAAATGGCAAACCATCTTTGAGTGAACAGGTATACATACTTGAGCTCTGTAAGAAAAACAACTATGTGTGGGTAGGGCCAGATCAGATGGCCCCTCTGGATCCTTATGAGATAGAGCTTGTATTAGGATTTGAGAAAGATCACACCCGAGGAGTGTCATCTATGACCGATCGCTTTCAGTATTTGGCCAATGCATTCCAGATTGACACAGTAGCATACCATTTGTCTGTATTGAAACCATATTATCCCGATGGCATTAAAGTCCTCTCTTTGTTTTCTGGTATAGGTGGAGCAGAGGTTGCTTTGTATCGAATTGGGATACATTTAAAATGTGTTGTGTCTGTGGAAATATGTCCAAAGACCAGGCTTACACTTGATGCTTGGTGGAAAAAAACACAACAAACAGGCACATTGATTGAGAGGGAAGACGTTCAAGATTTGACCAGGGACGCATTAGAGGAACTAATAGATAGAGTGGGAGGTTTTGATTTAATCATTGGTGGTAGTCCCTGCAATAACCTATCTGGCTATAATAGAGTTAGCAGGGATGGACTGGAGGGGAAACAATCTTCCCTTTTCTATGAGTTCCCTCGGATTTTGAATGAGGTGAGACAAATAATGCACTCAAAAGGTATGATATAGAATTCGATCTATTTGAGACTTGATGCTATGAGTAAAGACATTTGAAACTGATTTATTAGGTGGAAAAGTTTTGGTGCATTGTTTTTAAAAAAAGCATTGGTGTGGTGACTGAAAATCATCTTGATTCGTCTATTTTAAACTGTTTGTTCTATAAACAAGACATACAATCCAAACATACCGATTCTGGGATGGTCTATCTATGATGTCTTCTTTTTTTAGTGCATTTTTAATCCTAATGTGGCATGCTATTGATCACTAGTAGAAGGTTTTGTTAAATTTGATTCCTACTGTTTCCTTTACCTTTGGTTCCTAAGAATATTTCTGAGAGGCATATTAAACCCTCGTGAACAGTAAAGGATGCTTATTTTGAAAAGAAACGTCAATAATATTTTGAAGAATTAGGCATTATCTATTCAATGTTCATTCTACTTCTAACCATGCACATTCCATCTGTTTAGCATATCATTCTTTTGTATAAATTTCCCTTTGAGAATATTTGGGGCTCTATGAGGGATAAGAATGTCCAATGCTTCTTGTAATTCTACAAAATCGCCAACCTGTTGCCCACAATTTGCATGAACTCGTATTATAATTGCTTTTAAAAAGTTGATCATATCTAGAGATCTCAAAATCTATTATGTAATAAGTTTATTATTCTCTCTAAGATGAGCCTCATGATAAGTCTAATAATGATTTTAGCAACATCTTGGCAACTAGGCTTTGCAATATAACAGGATGAACAATCTAGTAATTATTATTTAGAAAAATAATCCATTGCCCATCGGTGTGTTTGTACCCTTCTCTATTCAGTATTAAATATATGTCTTTGCATCCAATTGCCTGAGTTCCCCATGTGAAGGTGTGACAAAAGGAAGTAGAATATATAAAAGGCATCTTAAATATAATCCTTTTTTGTTACTGTTGACAATTTTGCCCCCACAAGGCAAATTGTCACCCCTACACTTCGGAACTTTGCTATGGTGCCAAGTTTGTCTTGTGAATCAGTTTTGGGGTCCTTAAATGAGCATTTACAGCCACCCAAGTGGCCGTCTACAGCCAGGTGAAGTTTAGTCATGCAGAGGTTGCCAAGGAGCTTGCTTGATTACAGCCAAATGTGCAAATACAGCCAAGATATACAAGCTGTAAGTTTATTTGGTTGACAACAGAAGAAATTTTTTTGGGTATAAAAGGTGGACTATTTCTTCGGACATTTTGTCCGAGAGAAAGAGCTCTCAAAGGACTGTGTAAAAGTCCGAAAAAATTGACTAAACAGTAGTCGTTCAAGGCTTTTTTCTTCGGGCTTTTTGTCCAAAAGAAAGGAGAAAAGCACAGTTCGGAAGACCGGTTTTCAAGTCAGGAAACGAATTCTTTCGGACTTTTTATCCGGAAGGAATTCCTTCGAACAAAAGACTGAAGGAATAAGGATAGTTACAAAAAGCCCAAGTGCCCTACAAAAAGCCCGGGTAACCTACAAAAATCCCGAGTGCCCTTCAATTCTTTCGAAAAGCCACTTTTGAAGGCAGCCAAGCCCTTGCGGAGGGCACTTGGTTGGTGAAGTGGACCTTTTCAATTCTTCCGAAGGGCACTCCTGGAAGACACAAGCGCTTGCGGAGGGCAGAGACATAAGCAAAGGACAAAATCAAAGTTCCCGAAGGGCACTTGCCCCTCGGGGAAAAGATATCCAAAGGAGACAAATTCCTTCAGACTTTTTGTCCAAAGAAATTCCTTCAGACAAAAACTCTGAAGAAATTCGGGAGAATTAAAAAAAAACCGGAGAAAATAAGAAACAAAGGCAAAAATGAGATCCTTCGAAATAATTGTCAAACAAGAAAATACGCAGGAATTTGAAGTCAGCAAAAGTTCGAAGAAAATCAAAGGCAAGACATAAGAGCCTAAAAGGAATAAATTTGGGGAAATTGGCAAGGAAACGAATTCCTTCAGACTTTTTGTCCCAAGGAATAAGTAAAGTCGACAAAAGCCGCAGGAAATGAAACAAAGGGACAAGAAAAATAATCTGAATCAAATACAAGTAATGGAAGGGATGGACTAAGTTGAAACAGAATATCCGAGGAAAGTCTAAGGGAAATCTAACTATGCAAAAGGGTTGAAAATAGATAATCCGACGGGAAGTTGAAGACAAAAATAGAATCCCGCCAAAAATAGACAAGACACAGGCAAGGCAAAATAAGAGAAAATACATGCAAGCAAAGACTATTTTTGGTTGACTAGTCAAATCTTGAGTTGACTCGCTGTTAAAGTCACGCTTCTCTGTAGTTTCACTAGTCAACCACATGCATCCAAACGTTTCAGCTCAGTTCAAGCTTGCCTTCTAAATTTGGGTGTTCCTTCCACGTTGCAAGGCTCTCAATGATCTGGCAATCCAAGTGGAGTTGACTTGACACATTTGTTACACGTTTTCTTTGTCCTTCATGCAAATGTGAGCAGCTCAAGGGGAGTCTATTTTGGAAACTTGGCGTAATCTTCCATGCAAAGAGAGGTGGGCGTTTTAACAGACCCGCCGACCATTCTCAAATGCCAAAGAGCTAGTGAAGTTTCTAATTTTAGACATGGCTTAGCTAAGCATGCACAAGCAAAGTCAAACGTATGAATTCACCGTCTAATTCTAGCGCCAAGGAGTTTTCATGCAAAGAGGAAGAAGACAAAACAGACTTTTTGTAAAAGCCGAGTTGGTTTGAGTTTACTCCCTCTCTATTTTCCAACGCCAATCTCTTGGCTTGTTGTAAATTTCTATATTAATGGCTTTTCAGCCTTGTAAAAATCCATCCCTCTCTTGGTAAGGCCAGACTCTGCCATTGGTGAGTTGTGTAACCTCTTCAATCAATAGAAGAACTGTATTTTCAGATTTCAAGTGCTGGCATAGTGTACATTCATTCAGCAATTTGCATACGTAGTAGATTTCTCTCCCTTCCCAAATTCTGATTCGTACCTAATTGCTAGCTCATCATGTTATGCAGATCATTTTCAATGTTCTATATGTCTTTTGCTGAAGCTATAAGTGGATGTTAGGTGGCTGCAAAGTGTCTTGTATCAGACCTCTCTTCATCGTTTTCCCTCACGTTTTGGTCATTGGATCGAACATTTTCATGAAATATTTATGCATAGTGATCAAATGAAATCAAAGGTCTTCCATTTCCCTTGTTTGATTCAATGTTCAAAGTTCCAAATAGAGTGGATCAACATTCTGGGGTATCACCGTCATTAGGTAGGATTTCCTTTTCAAGTTTCTTTCTCCCTTTTCTATGGTAGATTCGCAGCACAGAGTAGAGATCCATTGATACATCTTACAAGAACCAGACTTCTCTCGAGGTTTTTCTCACCATTGAGGCACCCACCCTCGTGACAAGATCCCAATGTTTCAACCGAAGAGAGGATTGGCCATTTCAGCACGTCTTCGATTCAGGGTGCAACTCCAGGTTGACAACAGTTACCTCCCTTTGCTGTTAACAAGCACTGAGTGCAACAAATGGTATGATATTTTGGAAGGAGATGCCTAGTAGGCCAATGATGCAGGAACCTAACGGACCAAGATATATGATGTGCCTAGGGCACATTGTATAGGGAAAGTATGACTGTAGAAATGATGAATCTTGTTCCTTCGCTTAGTTTATCAACTTTACCTATTATATGTGTTTTTGATAAACGTTTTTTTTTGTAGTATTTTTAATTGTCTTTAATTTGATAGATAAATAGTAGATTTGATTGCTTGCTTAGGTGGAACGTATCGAATAAACACAGTATCAAAATCTTGTATAAACACTGTGGAACTGTTATTAATATTATACTCCGACTCTATGGTAAGGTTGCACATACCTACATGCGCTAAAAACAAAAATCTTATATTGACATTGGTTCCCAATCTCCATAATGGTGAATAGAGACGTACAATGCTAGCACAACCATTTCAGGATGCTTCTTGATATCCACTATAGGTCTTGATGCAACCGCACAATAGATAAGCCAAGAACTCCTAACAAGGTACAGAAGGAATGAAAGAACTCTAGGAATGGCCAAAAACTTTAAACTTTTGCTCAAGGAAAACTGAATACACGGCACTCTGTCCAAGAATTCTTTGTGGATATTCAGAAGATAAGCTTCTCTTGCAATACTGACCCTATGAGGAGTATCCTGCATGACCAAAAATATGTAAAACGACATTATTTCATAGACTCGACTGCCATAATAATTGAATGGGCCCGTGCTCACCTCCCAAATATATACAAATATATACAAATATATATATATACATATATATATATATACATATATATACATATATGTACATATATATACATATATGTACATATATATATACATGTACATATATGTACATATATATATATAAATGTATATATATGTACATATATATATGTATATACATATATATGTATATATATATATATATATATCATAGCAAATGCGATTTGCAGATGAGGTGAATGAAATGAGGCTTCAAATGCCATGATGAGGTGATTTAGAGTGGTTAGGGCAAAGGGCAGTGTCAAAACTTTTATTAATGAGGTGAACCAAAGATAATTGTCATTAATGAAATATCTTGAAATATTCTGATCTTGAAGATCTTATCATCAGTGCTTCCTCAACTTGAAGAATCGTTGGCCCCGGTATTATTAAAAAAGCCCCCAAAATCGAACAGTCAAACATCGAGGGCCCCCTCCCATACACTAAGTATGGCATATGCAACCCCAAAATGATATGCTCTCATAATCATGGTCCACCTGCCCATCGCACAGATGATCAAACAATTAACCCTAGCAATTGCTCATCAAGCAAACTGTCACAGAGGGTACTGGTACCGTCCAAGGCTGCAACATATTTGCTAATCAAATACTCGATCCCTTACAAAGCAAATTATGCCCATAATTTCAAAAGGGAAATGAAAATAAGCTAAACCAAATTGGAGCAACAGTTGAACCAATAACACCCTTTGTGGATAAAACCCTTGAGATTAACTATTCATGAAAAATCTAACAGACATTGAAAAAGACATTTTGAAGTGGGAGAGGTACAGAAGACAACATACTCAGGTTGGCTCAGTCGTCCGGTGAGGTGTTGTTGCTGCTGCCACCGCCACATTATTTTGGTCAATTAGAAAATATTTTTCTCTATTTAATGGTTGCAGATTGATTGAGGATAGCCTGAATCTAGTTACACCAATCCATGGAGCTTGAAAACATTGCTGGATGTCAAATTTAAGGTATTTTCACACTGATACTCTCATTCCTCCAGCCACTTGTTTATCATTGGGGACGCTGACTAAATTTGACTGTTCAGAACTCAGGAGCCGTGAAATTTGCCCCGCCTCCACTTACTCCCCTGTCAAACCACTCCGCTCGGAATTGTCTTACAAACTGCGAACTGTCGTCACTTCCCGTGGTTTTCAACACCACCATTCCGTTGGTTCTATCCACCCTTTACCAAACCCCTGGTATTGGTAAAAACAACCATGTTTTTCATTTCAAAAGGTTTGAAAGCCTTTTAACACGGTTTCCTTTACAATTATTTTAATGTTATTCATATGATTATGATTGATTTTAAATTGTAGTGTGGGTGGTACTAATGCTAAATGGCGAACATGGTTGGTGGATATACGATGGGTGATTTGATTGCATTAAAGGGAGGTAATATTTATGTTTAAGGGGCCCTTTTGTTTTCACTATTGTTTTGGATGCATTTTCGGCAAAGATCGATATTCGTACTTTCTTGTGTTACTAGACCCCTCATTGCACTCATCTTCAAGAGCGATTTTTTTGTTAAGAGAATGCATTTTTATTATGTAAAGTGGGAGGCCATTTTTTTTTGCAAAATTAGGTGTTTTTTTTTTGCCATTCCAAAGGCCATGCAAGCTTCAATTTGTGTTTGGTGTCACCCCTTGTTCTTGCCCTGTACAGCAACAGGGAGTGTGCCAAAGGCTTTGCCCCTGACCCTATAAGAGGTGTTGTCCCTTGACCCCGAATCCCCCAAACCCTCACACCCCAACCCATTATTCAATACTTCTAGTGTACGTTTTAAGTGTTGATGCCCCGAGACTAACGTCCAATTTAAATACCTTGTTGCACTCGTGCTCAGTGTATTTATACACTTGCAGATGTATTTTCGGTAGAGCCCGACGTCTCAAATTTTTTGAGTACATGTTTCGTGCCATGTGTTTTTCGCAAATGCATTGTACCTCTTGTGGGCCTACATTATACTTGTAGATGCCTTTTTTGTGGACCCTGACATCCAGCACGCTGTCATTTTTTTGGCAATTGATTCTTTTTGAGTGTTTTTTAACATTCATCATGGTTTTTTTTGCCATTTGCCACACTCTTCAATCAGCGCATGACATGCTCTCTTTTGAGCTCCACACTTGTTCATGACATTCTTGCAGATTACGCCCTACAATGATTTTATATGCACTTGTTATTTGTACATTGTCTAATTTGACACACTTGTAGTTTGTTTCATGTCTCCTTTAAGGCCCCTTTCTTAGTGCATTGCCTTCTTCTGTGTAGACACTTACACTTTCACTTAGGGTTAAAGACACTGAGATTCCAGCTGTCAGACATGATCAACCTAGTACAAATTCAGATGTTATCTCATATTTTACTGTTGTGAATTATTTCACCTGCACTTATGCAAGGATCTCCATCCACCATTCATATTCATTTAAGATAGATTTTAGATCACTTGTGGTGGTGCCATCATTCTTTGTGAGGATTTTACCAACATGGTTCCTTCATTGTTCAACTTCCTTGTCCGCACATTACTCCCTTGTTTTTAGAACAACTCTCATGATTTGTGATGACTTCTTCAACATGTCAGCAGTCTCCTTGTTTAGAGTTATATGGTGTATACAATGTCTTCTCTATTTTTATTTGGTGTTTTTTGGGATAAATTATACTCGCATTAAATTATAAAGTGCCATAGAGGGTTTGTTTTTACAACCTTATTTACCTTCATGCGTGTGTACCTTAATTTGTGTACCATTTATTATTTTAGTTGTCAGTCTCTCCCATCACCACTGGGGTCATCTTCTTGAGATATTTTATATGTATATTTGACACTTCTTATTGGTAGTTGATAATCGTCTACAACTTGAAGTGTAGCTATTCTTTTGAATCTTAGTCATCTTATCTTCTTTGATAGTTCAACAGTCTCTTTCAACTTGTCTTAGAGTTATTATGGTACATACAGTATCATCTTGTCAGTGTTTGAGTAGTGGATGCAACCCACTCATATAGATTTTTTCATCCATTCCACCCATTCAACATTTTGGGGAGGGGGGCGGGCGGCGGGGCAAGGAGTGGGCGGCCGATGTATAGATATTGTTTCTTTGGGTGTTGAGTGTCCCTTGCACCATGTAATACTTTTTTGTACTTTTGACTATTGCTTCAGGTGTTGAGTGTCCCTTGCACCTTCTACATAGTTGAAAGCATCTTTGAGTGTTGAGAATCACTTGCACCTACTTTAGTGATGGTTTTAACCCATCCAGTATAGTCTTTGACCGCACATTCCTACTTTTTGTTCTTTTATTGTTTTGAACCTCCTTAGTAGTTGTGTGTTTTTATGCACTTGTACATTTTGTACCTTTTTTGAGTGTTTTCTAGATTTTTCCTTTATACATGGATCTCTTATTCAAGTAATTTATTTGGCATAACCCATGTGAGTATTGTTATGTCTCAGTGGCGTTCGTAGTGACTTTTTATGTAGTGACACCAATGTGACATCCCCACTAGTCTTTGTGCTCACTTCTTACCATTTTCAGTCCACTTCTTTAGATACTTTCATTGCCATCTTTTCCCAGTTTAGAATTGAGGGAGGGCGTCCAGGCAATGCTTCCTTAGGTTCATCATTATATTCAGTGTTTTGGAGTGTAGTGTTCATGTTCAATTATCCTCGTATTCAATACCATTCCTACTTCAATTTGGTTGTTACACGACTTAACATTCATGTATTCTGACAAGATGGATTAGTGTTTATAGGGACACCTGGAATCACATAAGATCCTTTTTTTATGTACGTGTACCTCATCAAGCCTTATTGTTGAGACCTATTTCCTCTACCCACCTAAGCTACGGTTAAGGGGTGTTAGTGTAGGTTTTTTCCTTTCATGATTTTTTCTACACATTTGTTATTAGCTTGCTTAGTTACTATTTGTGTACATTGGAAAAGTTAGCCCACATGTATAAGGATATTAGATTGATGCCTTTCTTCCACTGTTTTTAGGAAAATTAGTCCCACATGCATAGTATGATTGGTTTTCACCTGTCTTCCACCTATATATGTACCTATTCACCTAATCATCCATATGTAAGGTGAGAATTTCTCATTGTATGATCTATTTATGTATAATAGATTGATATATTGTTTGAGCAATGAATCAATAGATTTAACTGTGGTAATGGTTTGTAGATTTGACTCTAGGTGAGAGTTTTCTAAACTCTTTTAGATATCAATCTCGAGGTCTTTATCTTGGATTTTTTATAAACCATACTGATTAATAATTCATTACTTTATCCTTTGCTTTCCTACTAACTGGTGACAAATAACTTTTATTTAGCTACCAATGTGTTGGGTTCAAAAAAATCTTCTAAAAAAAAAAGGCTCTAAACTGTACAATATGGCCAAGTTATTACAATTTTTCTATTTATTTCTCCACATGAAAGAAAAAAAAATTATAAGTGACAGTCAAATAGGTGTCAAATTTAAGGCTAAAAATCCCCTATGACAATCAAATGGACGCCAAATTTAAGATTGAACATAAAAGTGAACGACTCACTCCATTACACTCCACCGCACCCCTCCCTATAAAAGCCCTATCAATGTAATTATAATATTTTGGAGTTTTTTACAATCTGTACAAAATTTCACCTTAAATTGGTTGTATTTCACAACTAAAAAATGTAAATATGGTCATACGACCATCAAATTTAGTCCTCAATTGGAGTTACAACCTCATGTAATTATTTTTCGGAGAAATTGGAGCTTAAATATATAATTATCTTTTCTTTAATTAAGGAGATAAATTGGAGCTTAGATTTTTTTAAAATATATAAGTTAATGATTGCTCTTAGTCAAAAGCCCTTTGTAATTCAATGGTCAGGAATTGATAATTAGGACCGGATCTCAATTTGTCAATATTTTTTTCGCGAAATACTTTTTTTATCACAATATATTTATTTATAAATAATATTAATAATTAATGATAAATATAATTGTTTATAAACAATATTAATAATTAATTAGAAGTATAAACTAATAAAAGCAAGAAAAAACTATTTAATTAAATATGAGGGAAAATATGAAAAAATGTCAAGCTATATGATACATACTCAAAAAGTAGAGGAACGATTTATTTATGAAACTATCAAGATTTTAACCATTGAAATGTGAACATGCAATTATTATTAGTACCTAATGTGCAGGTAATATTATAATTGACTTGACTTTGTGCATTAGACAATCTGTAAAGTAAATATTTGATAGTTTCTAAAGTTTATGGATTAGAAGAGGATTTTATATTGTAATTTATAAAATTAAAACTTAAAAATTATAAATCTCTTAGCTTTTTACTTGTTGTGTAGAGATAAGACTATTTTCCCAAAAAAATAGTTGTATTTCAATTAAAAATTCAAGAAAAAAATACATTGTCCAATCAAATTTTAGAATTAAAGTTCATCAAAAGTTTGGAGACATATTTCATTATACAAGGGCAGTGGAAATTAAATGCGAAGTAGGCATGCAACATTTTTAATATAAAGTAAATATTTAAAAATATTTACATTCATGTAAAGTGGGGGCAACTTTATAGGAATATTGTCCCAAAAAATTAAAATTTGATTATGGAGTCGACTTAATCAAATACTTTGTGCATTGGTGTGAAGTAAATATTTGGTAGTTTCTAAAGTATATAGATTGGAAGACGATTTTACATTGGAATTTGCAAAATTATATATTTCTTGGTTTTTGACTGGTTGTATAGAGACAAGATTACTTTTCTAGGGAAAATAATTGTATTTTAATTAATTTTTTAAGAAAAAAATGTATTGTCCGATCAAATCCCAGAATTAAATCTCATCTAAAGTTTGGAGACATAAGGGTAGTGGAAATTAAATGTAAAGTAAACATGCAACATTTATAATATAAAGTAAATATTTATAAATATTTAGGATTTTATATAGTGGTAGCAACTTTATAGGAGTATTGTCCCAACAAAAATAAAATTTGATTATGCAGTTGTCGATGAAATTAAATAGCTAGACAAACAGTCGACTTGTCATTTATTGCTTTATTTTAATCTTTTGTTGCATCTCAGTAATTGTCACAATTCAAAGTTCTGAATGATTATCTATAATTTTATGGTATATTGTGAGAATCCTATATAGGTGCATTGGACAATAGTTGGGAGAACAAGTGTGTACTCTCTAAGGAACTTCAATTTATCATATGGCTAAACTTAGACATGTTAGTCAAATAATTTTTTACTAAATATCTCATTATATAGTAATAATCTGAGTGAAAATCTATCTAAAGTGTGAGCCAATGATATGTATTTAGTAATTTTCCTGATAAAAAATTTTCGCAAGCAATACAACTCTGAACCCCGTCATCTTCATCTTGGTAGAAAATCCAATAGAGGGTAAACACCCACATCATCTCCAGCGTATTCAAAGTGTTCGGCTAAATAGATTATTTACACTACACAAAAAACATAAAAGCTTTCTCAATTTTAGGCATCTCCTCCAATCTATAGTAAAAGAAAACATCTACAGGACAAATCTACTTCAATAACAATTAAAAGAAAGTGTGCATAACAACTAATAATCATGTTGCATAGCAAGAAAAAAAATAAAAATAAATGATTGTAAGAGCAATAATTTAGAGTATAGGGTGTGTATGTGAGGTATTTGAGACTACTATTTTGTAATAACAATAGTAATAATAATAATGTTAGTTGAGATGTAACAGTGTGTGTTGTTGTTTGAAATGTTATGAGGACTGGATTGTTGTGCTCTACTTTCTTGCTTCTTATCTTGTAAAAAAAATGATAATAAAAGTAAAACATGACATTCAAAACCTATAAAAAGGGGCAACACATGAACTACATTATTTAGTCAAATGTACAATCAGGTATAAATAATTAACAAAGTTAGTCCTTTTTTATGTAAAGTAACAATCCAAACAATAGTGCATCCTCCTTGCTATGGTTTAAAGCTATGCAAACCCTGGTTTATAAATATGATTCTGTAGAATAAGAGAAAAACTTTTTATAGTAGTTCACATCATGGGTTGCTTTATGCAAATATTGTTATCAATAAACACACCAACAATGTTGTTCAAAAATATTATCAAGAACATAACTAAAGGCACTCCATTACTATGTGCAAGTCAATCCACTTTTCTGGATATATTAAATGACAAATATACAAAGGCTCATCTGTAGAATCTACCAAAATCAAATATTCAAACAAGCATCTATTCCAAATTTATTACTTTCAAAAAAAAAATTATGTTTAGATAATTTTTACAATGTCAATAATATCACAACATGACAAACAACAAATTTGATTTACAGGGGAAAGATGTTTTAAATCCAAAAAATGTTCATGCATTGTCTTTCCAACCATTTTACAATAATTGTGAGTAGCTAATCTTCACTAACATGACTTCAACAAAAGATTTTACATATTGCACAAGTTGTCAACAAGACTAAATCTACAAATACTAACATTCTTTGCAATGCAATCTACAAACATAAAATGGAAAAATTGGATGCATTTTGAATCGGACAGTTGAAAGAAAACCTCCCATAATTAGCTAAAATCTCCTCCAATGAATATAAGCAAGATATTTCAACCGCTACTTTTGTGTTATGACACTTCCAACTACATAGCAATTTCATACTTGCCATGATCAATATCATCATATTTAGTAACAAGTTAGTCAAATCAATTGCAATACTAAATTAGTTGAATAAATTGACAATATTATCTTAATTTATAAATTCCCAGTCATATGCTTATGTTAATTTTAATTTTTCTCCCATTTATCTATGGATGTAAATAGAAACTAATGCCTTGCTTTGTTTTTCACTTTTTTATAGGTTGTCAACAACCTAAGTATAAACATCCATCTATAACTAACATGCTAAATTGTAGTCGACATGATTAGGGGCAAAATCTTGAATGAGATCTATAAAGGCAATGCTTATATATATATTGTTGCATAAGACTTTGTTCTTTGTCTAGAATTTTATAATGCTTTGTTGGCCTTTAAGAACTTGAAGATCTCATCTACTACTTATAAGTGCATGTTCTGTTGAACTGAAATTGTAATAAATTAAGTTGTTTTAGTCTTTAGATAATAATCGACAATGTTTTAATAAAAGACATTATCTTAAATTTTAATCAGAATCTTTTGTAAACATAGAACTCAATCACAATCTAAATCTATTAGCTATGAAATTGTGTTGACATGTTTTCTTTCTAAGCCAATGTCATTTATTAATATCTTAATTTTTTATTATAGTCAATGTGCATTTTTTTATTGCTTAATCTTGTTTTATCCAATGATTATAGATTAAATCACATATGTTATTACTCTATGTTCATATATAGCATTATTGCTATTAGTCTTGTTTCGTATCATAGTATTGGATTGACCTCATTGTTTGATCTATGATATGTGATATACTCAGAGACACAATATTAAATGATTTCATAATTTTAGATAAATCTTTTTATTTTATTTCTCTTTGCTACGCATTGGATTAGCACATGTTCAAGAAATTTTGTCTTTAGAACTAGTGCACAACTTATACAAGGATTTATCTTGATAATGGTTTAAACACTTCTATGATTGTAAGAGCAATGCAAACAATCCATGTGAATATTGATTGATTTCCCTGTAGACGTTATAGAACTTTATTAGAACTAATTCTCTATATTTTCAAATGCTTGCATTTTTAATTGTGTTATTGGTTAGCCATTGTTTATACCTGCTAGATATTATAATTTGCAACATGAATAGTTGTAGCAAAAGCCTACCCATTTGGATTATAGAAATCTCTTACGATTTATGGCATAGTTAAAAATATGTGTTAAAATGCATCAACTTTTCTTGCACTTTCTGAATGCTCATGAACTGGTGTTACAAGCTTTTTATGACAAGTTATGCTAATTTAAGCTTGTACGGGTCAAAAAACTTCACAATAACTAAGTATTACTCATTTGCACTTAAATGATAATCACAAGTCTGCATCCTAATAATGCATTTACAGTGCAAAAAAAATCATTCAAGTGTTTCACCACTGCATCAACAAAAATCCAATTTAATCGTCTATAAGTTCTGTTTAATAGTCAACATGTTATTGCTTACTATTAGATAAGGAAGGGAACTATCAACTATAAAATAATTGTGAAAATCCATAATTAGACAAGTAATATTCAAGGTTTAATCAATAATCATGATACATATAGGATTACTACCAATCTGAGTACAGATTGCATTAAACAAAAATGGTTGTGAGAAGCAATACATTGTCAATCAACAACAACATATAAATCTTCAACTAAATAAAGTATCAATAAATGGCATTGCTTCATAATGAATGGACAAGTGTCAAAAATCTATAGCAAATATAGATTCCACAATTCTCACCTGTTTAAATGATCAATCTCAACATAACTACAAAATAGACTATATTCAAACATTGATTTTATTTTATTGAAGCAATGTTTCTATAACAACTTCTAAACTCAATATATATCAACCAACCTGCCCTACAACAATTAACCTTCCAAAAAAACAATCATACAATAATCACTGCAAGATTAGCAAAAATTGTTGCACCAATATCTAAGAAGAGTACATTGTATTCAGTCATTCCCAATTCTTACATTTTATTACAATATCATTACAAGATAAGCACCGCCAGATTACTTCAGTTTGGTAAGGAAAGGACACATTACCTTGTTTAGAACTTAACCAATAAACAAATGTGTTGCCACCCATAAGTGTTGCCAAAATAAAGGTCATTCGCTTTTCACTACAAAATCACAACAAATGTATAGTATTCTTAATGTTTTTATTGAATCCCCATTACAACTAAATAAAGGGAAGGGTTACAATAACAAGGGCCCCATGTCAGAGCATGTCATTTACCTTTTTATCCACTAGGAAACTTGTTTGCTAAATAAACACTATTTGATCTAAACCATATGGAAAATTTCAAAAAAGTGGAATGGGATTTAGTGAAATAAATTGCTATAGAAGTTATTGCAGATAACTTCAATTACCTTGCTTTCCCTCTTATGTTAGATGAAAGGTCATGCAAAAAGAGGTTATACAAAAATGAATGTTGTTTAGAATTGACTTAAATTTAGTGTGGATGTTGTCAAGTATGATTACAATTATTCTCCTCCATAGGTTGTATGTGGTATGACAAGAGAATTAAAGATATTAGTTGCTTTGATGAAGTAGTAGATTCAATTATGAATATTGCAACAAAGGATTTGTAGTTTCTTATTTTTGATGATGAGGTTACACAATAAATAATTAATCATGTTTTAGGGTAAGAATTCATGTTTACAATATCAATCAAGATAGAAAATTACAATGGAGGAATCAAATTAAATTGTCATTTTTGATGCAAAAAACTGTCAACAAAATCTCCATGTAAGTTGAAATGATGTTGTTTCACTTGTTATTTTTTCACAATTGATTTGATCATTTACATATTTATTTTAAAAATTGCATATTATGTGCCAAATTATTGTGATTATAATGTCTAGCAAGGACTTTTTTTATTTTGATTCTTTTCATATATAATTTAGAATTCAATTATACCGTAAAATACCATTTTTTATGTTTGAATGTCAAAAAACTATATAAATAATTGACCTTATTGGTTTTGGTTAATGAACATGAAAAAAATTAGTTTTTTGTTTGATTACAATTAAAATATATATTACATCTTACATTTTGTTTTGCTTTGATTTTAAGATGTTTTTAAAAATTCTAACATTATCAATATTTTACTTGTTTCTTTACATTTTATTGAATGTAACATTCCATATAATTACAATTCTAAAAAAAATTGTAATGATTTTGTTTTTATGTAATGATATATTTATTTTATATAAATTTAACATACATTTTATTGATATAAAAAATGGATTAAACTTGCAGATGTCTAATTTACATGGGACAAAAACATATGAATATTCCCTGAGGAATAAAGAGCATCTTCAAGAAAACTAAAGGTGTCAATACAAACTCAAAAAATATATTATCAATAAACATAGAAGAGAAAAAGACTATTCAAGTACCCAATTATATTTTTCTATTACAAATGAAGTGATACTTATCATAAATCAATATGTACATGGTTCTTAAATTAATGTTAACATATTCCTTGTAACCACATAAATGACATGTTGAAAATTATAATTGTCAAGCCTCTGAGCTAACTATTATAATCAATTTTATCTCCATGGTCCCAGGCTCCTGAGAAGTCACCATGTGACAGCTTCTCTGGCCCCCAAGGTCACGAGACTATTAGTCCATTCCAAAGTCTCTTGAGTCTTCATAGTCTCATGCTCCTAAGAAGTTGTCATGTGTCATCTTTTTGGGCCCTTAGGGCCATAAAACTATTAAAACATTAGATTGAGTCTCCATGGTCCTGGGCTCTTGGGAACTTTCCATGTAGTAACTTCTTGATCCCTTGGGGCCACGTGACTATTAGACCATTAAACTTTGGTCAATTTCTCACTAGGTTGAGTTACTGGGATCATGCCACATGGCATGATCTTGGGGAGTTTAGCTCCTCTGCGTTGGCCTTTCTAGCCTTCAACCTCCATGATTGTGTTACATGGCATGATCTTGAAACTTGAAGGTCAGAGAGTCCAATGCATAAGATTCAAACTCCTAATATCCTCAAGTCCTCGAGATCATGCCACGTGACATGATTTTAGGGGTCAGAGGTTGGAGAGGCCAACATAAAGTAGAAAAGAAAAAAAATGTTCAAGTACCCAATTATAGTTTTCTATTGCAAATGAAGTAATATGTGTTACAAATCAATATATATTTGGTTCTTAACTTAATATTAATATATTCCATGCAACCACATAAATGACATGTTCATAATTGTAATTGTCAGATCTCTGATCTAACTGTTATAATCAGTGTTGTCTATGTGGTCTTGGGCTCTTAGGAAGTCATGATGTGGTGAATTCTCAACCCTCGAGATCACAATACTATTAACCCATTATATAGTCTCTTGAGACTCTCTAGAGCCCAATAAGTCACCACATGACATCTACCCAGTCCTTTGGGGCCACCAAACTATTAAACCATTAGCTGAGTCTTTATGGTCCCAGGCTCCCAAGAACTCACCACATGGCAACTTCTTGGGCCCTTAGGGCCTCAATATTATTAGACCATTAAACTTTGTTCAATTCCTCACTAGGTCAAGTTATTGGGATCGTGCCACAATCTTGAAGACTCAGGGTACTCAGGAGTTTGGATCCTTTGCATTGGCCTCTTTGGCCTCCAACCTTCATGACCATACCACGTGGCATCATCTTGAGAGCTTGGAGGTTAGAGAGCCCAACGCAAAAGACTCAAACTCATGAAAACTTGAGTCAATGAGATCATGTCACATAGCATGATCTCAAGGGTTAAAGGTTGGAGAATCCAATGCAGAGTAGAAGAGAAAAAATGTTCAAGTGGCACAATCTTAGAGGTCAGAGGTTGGAGAAGCCAATGTAGAGTACAAGAGAAAAAAATGTTCAAGTACCCAATTACATTTTTATATTACAAATGAAGTAATACTTCTTAAAAATCAATAGGTATGTCATTCTTCAATTAATATTAACCTATTCCTTACAACCACATAAATGACATGTTCATAATTGTAATCATCAAGCCTCTGAGCTAACTATTGTAATCATTTTTGTCTATGTGGTCCTAGGCTCCTAGGAAGTCAACACATAGTGGCTTCTCGAGCCCTTAATGTCATGGGACTGTTAGTCCATTATGGAGCCTCCATAGTCCCAAGCTCTTAGGAAGTTACCATGTGGTGTCTTCTTGGGCCCTCAAGGCCACATGACTATTTAACCATTAGACTAAGTCTCTATAGTCCTAAGCTCTTGGGAACTCACCACTTGTCAACTTCTCAGGCCCTTGAGGCCATGAGACTAATAGACCATTAAACTTTGTTCAATTCCTCATCAATCCAGGTTATTAGCATCATGTCACATGGCATAATATTAGGAGCTCAGAGGCCAAAGATCCCAATGTGAAAGAGTCAAACTCCTGAGATCCCTGAGTCCTCAAGATCATGTTGTGTGGCATGATCTTGGGGACTCATAGTCCTCAAGAGTTTGGCTCCTTTGTTTTTCCCTCTTTGGCCTTCAACCTATATGATCATACCACATGGCACGATCTCAGGAGCTCAAAGTTTGGAGGGCCCAATGAAAAATAGTTAAACTCTTGAAATCCCTGAGTCCCTAAGATTGTGTCACGTGGCACAATATCAGAGGTTGAAGGTTGGAGAAGCCAACATAGAGTAGAAGAGAAAAAATGTTCAAGTACCCAATTATATTTTTCTATTGTAAATAAAGTAATACTTCTTGCAAATCAATATGTATGGCATTTTTCAATTAATATTAACCTATTAGACTGAGTTTTTATGGTCCAGGGTTCTAAGAACTCACTATGTGGTAACTTCTTAGGCCCTTAGGGAAACAATAATATTAGAACATTAAACTTATTGATCCTAATAATAAGAGAAATTCATCACAAAATTGGTGAAGGCATGAAGGATTACAACCTCTGTAATCATGCCAGGTGGCACGATCTCAAGAGGTCAAGCATCTAGGAGGTTAGCATAGAGGAGACAAACTCCTAAACATGTCAAGTGCTGAGATTGTACCATGTGACATGATCTCAAGGACTCAAGGTATTTATGAGTTTGGCTACTCTACATTGGGTTCTCCAACCTCTAACCTCTAAGATCATGCCACATGGCATGGTCTCGAGACTCAACATGCTAAAGATTTTGGCTCTATTACATTGACCTTCTATACCTCTGACCTCTTAAGATCATGCCACGTAACATGATAGCAAAGGTCAGAATATTTCATTCCTTGGCCAACTTTATAATGAATTACTCTTATTATTGGGATCGATAGATGCATGACACTTAGAGCTCTTGCATTCAATCTTGGCTCTACCTAAAAAAATCAACTGCTTTGAGAGCTTGGAGAGTCCAACGTAGAAGAGTAAAACTCATGAGATACTTGAAATCATGCTATGTGGCATGATCTCTAAGATCAAATGTTAGATAATCTAGCCACACAACATTCCCTTATTAAGCTGGGTTAATGGTCTAGGAGAACAAAATGATGCCACATGCCATCACCATGGTGAATTGGGCCTCTATTCTAACTGTTGTAATCAGTTTTGTCTTTGTGGTCCCATGCTCCTAGGAAGTCACCACATGGCAATTTCTTGGCCCCCCAAGGTCATAAGACTTTATCGCATTCCCAAGTCCCCTAAGTCTCCTTAGTCTTGGGATCCTAGGAATTTGCCATGTGCCGTCTTCCTAGACCTTTGGGGCCATAGGACTATTAAACCATTAGACTGAGTCTTCATGGTCCCAAGATCCTAGGAAGTTGCCATGTGGCAACTTCTTATGCCCTCAAGGGCATGTGATTATTAGACCATTAATCTTTATTCAATTCCTCATCGAGCTAGGCTACCATGATCCTACCACATGACATGATCTCAAGGACTCAGAGTCATCAGGAGTTTGGCTCCTTTGTCTTAGCCTCTCTGACCATCGACCTCCATGATCATGCCACATGGAATGATCTTGAAAGTTCATAGGTTGGAAAGCCCAATGCAGAAGAGTCAAACTCCCAAGATCCCCCAGTCCCCAAGATTGTGCCACCTACACAACTTGCTTTAACTTACAACTAAATCCATGTCACACTTAGACACTTTCACAACTAGTAACAGGTACTAAAATCACTTCATGCCTCTTGTTTATTTTTCAAAAAGGGTTCATCTCATATGTTGGTCAAAAAAATAAAGGTAACAACCTTATTATTTTCCACCTTATTTTATTCGCAAATATGGAAAATATTCTTACTAAAACGCTTAGGTGATCGACAAAATTTCTTCTACTTCAACATTTTTAGTAATAGGACATAACAAGAATTGGGATTGGCATTCCATTGGAGCAAAATTAGGTTTATTAAGATGCATTCAAACCTCCTACATTTAAAATTGTGTTATTATAACAAACTAATAGGCAATATAATCCCAATTAAACCATCACCACTAGGCTACTAATATTGTTATTTCCTTTGTAATAGGGTTATCTTCAACACCAACGTTCAAGTTTCAATCAAGTCCATTAAATCATGAAAGTAAAATATACACTTCAACTCAACTAAAATTATTGATATTTGGTTTTAATATCAGAAAGAATCTTGGCCAATTTTAATGATGAATATTAAAAGGTCAATTCACATTAACCAAAGATATTTCCTTGGTGGTAGTAAAAATGATCAAAGTGGTAACTCAAGACTTTTTATTAGGTAAAATACTAAAAAAAATAGTTAGCATCACCTTATTAGGGTTGTAACTCCTTGACCATGATTATAAATCTATACTTCTTATATGTGTCAAAAAGTTTAATACGAGAAATATGTGGTGCAATGGTTTGGATAAAAAATTTCAACATTTGACCATTGAAGAGAAAAATAGATCTAATAAACTAAAAATGAAAGAAGCAATACTAACAAAATATTTCAACTAACAAAATACACACAAGATTATACGATACACAAAATTTCTCCTTAGAAAATCCTTCTAAGTAAAATACCTAGCATAGTAATTCCTTTATTGTATTAACTTAATTATTTATAATACAATAATGCACTACTAAGTTCTATTTTTTTTTCTATATGTGTGACTATATATAGACACATCAATAGGTAACTACTTAAGCATTATGACAAAGCATGGGTACCAAAACTATGGGCCAAGACTACAACCCGTATTGATTCTCCATAAAACTATGGGTCATAACATTGCCCATATTTTTTTTAGATAAATAGGGGGTTTTATTAGGCCCCCAACCAAAAGAAAAGAGTTTTATAGAAAACAACCAAACAGGCATATACCAAACACCAAAACAACCACAAAAAAGGCCAACCACAACTAGCGAAGCTAAAAACCCCAAGAAACCAGGGGAAACACTAAAACATAGCCATTAAACCTAAATACCAAAACCAAGACCAATAGAGGACCAACAAGAAGGATCAAAAATAGAGAAGATGCATACAAGCCTCAAAAGTTGATGCTTGTTGCACCTCATAGTCAATGTCATCCAAGAAAATGAGCTCACAACATCTATAAACATTTTCTTCCATCTCACCCATGACCTCACACTTAATCTGCTTCCTCAGTCCTTTACACTCTAATTTAGGTGCCAGTGAGGTGGTGGCAACAACATGGGTATTCATCCCAATATCTAAAATCAATGACTTATTAAACCAGTGAGGAGCAACGATCTAACCCTGGGAGACCCATTTAATCAACTTCTTCATAGCATCCATTTGAGTCTTATCATGTCAGTTCACTATATTGTCAAGCAAGTGAATAACACTGCCCATATTATTGCTATAGGTAAAAATACTTATGGGATCAAAAAATGTGAATGTATTCACAAAAATATTTTTCTCGACGGCTACTGCCCCTAAACCCCTAATAGGGTTGATGCCCAAGACCATAATTGTCGTGTTTGGCTATTCAATACTTAAGGGGTGTAGCACATGCAAAGTATAAAATAACTATCCAACATTGTCCCACTTGTTGAACACTTCAAATAGGGGTTCATAGCTATATAATTTTAGTAGATAAGGGAAAACATGTCTATCGATCTTATACACCAAGAAAACCTCTTAGTACTCATATCCTTTGTCAATAAATCAACAATGTTCTCATTTATGTCCACCTTCTCCAATAATATCTTATTTTCATCCACCATTTCCCTTACAAATTGTTATTTCACATCAATGTTTTTCATTCAAGAGTGATACTCAAGGTTCTTTGTTAGACATATTGCACTTTGAGAGTCATAATATATCCTTACAATGTTTTGAACAAACCTAACAGTGAAATTTAACCTTTGAAGCCAAACTACTTCTTTGTTTGCCTGAGTAGCTACCATGTTCTTAGCCTTTGTGGGGGATATCAAAACACTAGCCTATTATTTACTCATCCAACCTACAACTCCACCAGATAATTTGAACACATACTCACTAGTAGATCTTCGGTAATCAAGATCCCCCAACCCAATATAAATCTGTAAAACCATGTAGATTCAATGTTTTAATTTTACCATGATTACACTAATAGCAAATTGCATAGCCAAATGTCTTGTGCAAATATCTAAAGATCGTCTTCAGCGTAATCCAATGTTCCTTTGCTAGTTTTGAGATAAATCTACTTACTACTCCCAATGCATGAACAATGTTAGGTTTGGTATAGACCATTGCATACATAAAGGTACCAAAAATACTATCATCTAGGACTAGAGACATGTCCTCAATTTCTTATTTTATTTAAGACATTGTTCAACAAATAAATTTTGACTAATAGAATATCATTTTAACATATTTCCTTTAATTTTACCATAATTTCCTATTTATTCGGCCTCTTTTAATTTCTAATCTTAAAATATATTTTGCAACACTGAGATACTTTATCTTAAATTGAAATGATATTTGAGATTTACCTTGGTTGATAATTTCCTTATTATTACCAATTAGTAGAATGTCATCTACATACAATGTTGTGATGATGAATTTTTTACCTTGTTTAAAATAGACAAAAGGATCAACTTTGCTTCTTCCAAGCCCAAGTCCCATCACATACTTGTCAAATTTTTAGTTCCACATTCTTAGTGTTTTCTTCAAGCCACACAGAGATTTTTTTAGCCTACACAACGAATCTCCCTTTCCCTTTATCTTAAATCTAAATATGGTTAGGACATGTAAATTTTCTCATCAAACTCACCATGTAGAAAAGTTGTCTTTACATCCATTTATTCTATTTCTAGATTGAAAGCAACAAAAATAACTAGAAGAAATCTAATTGAATGTAGTTTAGCAACAAGACAAAAAAATTCACCAAAATCAATTTGCTCTACTTGATAAAATCCCTTTGCTATTAGGCGAGCTTTGTACTTTACCAATTTCCCTTCTGCATTATACTTCTTCTTAAATACCCATTTGTAACCAAGTTTTTTTCCAAGAGATAATTTTTCTAAGTCTCATGTCTAATTTTTATCTAAGGACTCTATTTGTTTCTCCATAATCTTATTTCAAGACTTGATTTATTTTAAGTCAAAAGCCTTCTTTACATTCTTGGGATCTTCATCAGTAACAAACAAATTTGATAAAATGAATGCAGATCAAAAATCTTAAGGGTTATACCTAGTGTGTGTCCTTCTCACCTAATTTGATCTTGTCAAGATTGAAAATTTTAGTTTTACATCTTCAGGTCCCTCCTCCTCTGCCTCATATGAATCTTCATCTTACAACCCCTACTCTAGTTCATCTTTTGTAGTTGTTTCAAATTTAGACACTTCTTTTCCCTCTTCTTCTTCAAATTGAATCTGTTCAATTTCCTTATTGGTTGTCATTCCTATTTTGGAACCCATTCTACCTATCTAAAGATAGCATTACAAATATAAACGATCTTATCCATTTTAAGGTTCTATAGCTTATATCCCTTGACACTAGTACAATATCTAATAAAGATACACTTTGATAATTTTTTGACCAATCTATCAATTTTTAAAACTTGAATAGAGAAAAACATGGGGTGATCATGCCTCAAGTAGATGCAATTGCTAAAGTTATGAGTCAAGGAGTGTAAAATGCCCCAATAACCCATATTGAGAATGCAGTGTTATAAGTTAAGTGACATAGAACCTCAACCACACTGCCTCAATTAACAAAATACCCTTTTGTGGAACCCTAGAGTCAAGTTTGTATGTAAAAGGATCAGCCATTATAGACTGATGCAATACCATAATTCCCCATAGATTTTCAATACATAGTATATTATTTACATGAACAAATTTCATTCCCTATATGATCCATATGTTCCTTAAAATATTGTATAATGCCACAATTTATCCCAAAATGTCAGAATATCTTAATTATTCCTTAATAATCATGTGGAATACGTCGCAATTTGTTTAATCTGACCCATTTAAACATATAATATGTCTTAGAATGTGAAATTATTTATCTGATATGGTATGAATCTTTGATTAAGCCCATTGTATTCCCCACTTTTGATATGAGGGATGAAGTCTATAAATCACTCACCTCAAAATAAAGAGTTATGTACATCACATGTTATTTAAAAAAGGGTATAATCATGTAAATGATTTGTACAAACATGATAAGATATGTTATTATAGAAAAAAATTGATCATTGCAAGTATGTATGAGACATGTAATCCAAGATAAAGGTAGTTTTTTGTTAGTTAAACATAAGATATAGTCATGATAATTCATTTTAAAACAATTTTCAGATGTAACTAGATATGTCAATGAAACATGCAATAATCAGAATCACAATAAATGCATGATATAAATCATGGAAACACACATAATAGAGATATGCATGATAGAAATCACGATACCAAACACCCAGTAATAGTCAATTTGTTCCATAAAAATGTATGTAAACACACACACACACACACACACACACACACACACATGCACACACACACACACACACAATATCATAATGAATAAGTCAAAAACACAAAAAACATGATCAAGAAGCACACATATATAGAAAACATAACTCGACTCTGACCCAATACAAACACAACATGGCCATGACATGGACGAGGAGGATTTTTTGACACAACTAATGCATGACTCAACAAGACACAATTAATGTACACACATAAAATATAAAAAGGAGTGTAGAACATAATAATGATTAAGCAATTTCGTAATCATAAGTATCAAATAAGCATAGAGGAGGCAAAGTTAGTTCGTATAATTAGTCAATGTCACTATCTAGCATAACAAAGCACAATATCCATATGAAATAACACTATAAAAGGTATGAAAAAAAACAAGTCATATATAAACAATCCAATAGCTTAGTATGATCAATCGATTGGCATAGAAAGACATAATTTGAAAAGTGTACCAAGATGCCCCCCCTGCAATATGAAAATGTTTCTTGTAGTGTAATTAATGTCATACATTTATATGTCCATGTCTCATATGTAACAATTATGTCTTTCATCTAACTCATGTATATCGTGAAAAACATGTGCATAGAAACTAAATATTTAACTCACCATGTAAATGACAAATGACATTAGGCGAATATACTATCAAAGCAAGCCATATTTAGGTCCTATATTTATATATTTTTTAATTTTCTTGAAATAATTGATTTTTTTAATTTTTAAAATATCAATAAAAACAAGCACTTAGTAAATGAAGCAAGGCCAAGGAACAAGGATACAAAATAGACGAACAAAATGGGTCCGAACAGTCAATAACATATTTCAATGCATAGTATGCACCCAATGTGGTACCAAAGTAGTGTCAAGAAGGCAAATGTTATGCCTCTATCATATGGTAAAGTCATGTCTCAAAGTAGTAGTTTTGGCATGAAATTTTGCCTAAGGGATAAATGAGTGATTTTTGTCAATAGTCACTAAACAAGGTCCCTTTCCTATTACTAGACGGAGCTACTTTATTGAAAACTAAAAAGGATGCAGGAAATGAAACTATTCACAACAAAAATGGTTTCTAATGGGGTAGTGTATTCAACCATTAATTATGAAAATGTGATAGAAAGAAAATATGGAGAATGACAGGGGGAAGAAATATGCTTAGAAAAGAGAAAAATTACAAGTTCGGTGAGCCAAACTCAAAGAGTGATTGAAAAATGTCAAGAAGGTTGGTAGTTTTACTAAAAGGAAACCTCTCTCATTCAATGGACAAGAAAGACATTATGTCCATAGGAACACATAACATATACCAAAATAACCACCTATAATTGATAACAAAATATGATAATTATCTTGTAGTTCCTTGTAAAAAGTGTAAAATTACTATTTTAATCCACCAAGGTTTCACTATTCATAGAAATTAAGAATGTAGATTCAACAAGAAATTCTACAACAAAATCCTTTTTTATTTTACTAATCAATTATATTCATAGCAACATTTCAAAAGAAAATAATCACACACACACACAGACACAGATATATATAGATTCAACAAGAAATTCTACAACAAAATCCTTATAATTTTTTACTAATCAATTATATTCATTGCAACATTTCAAAAGAAAACAATCATATATATATATATATATATATATATATATATATATATATATATATATATATATATATGTATACACATACATTATCCATGAAGAGATTTTAAACATAAGTTTACAAAATTTCTCCTTATATTGATTCTCTTTGAGCTGCAGATACAATCTCCCCTTTCTTTGTTTTGCTAAAAAATTATAACTGTTAGGACCCCATTCAATTGAGCTTTTATCTCATATTTATAGGTTAAAATGGGTGGTTACATTGTGTAACCACCTTTTTTAATTTTTAGAGACTTACAAAAATACAATAGCAAATTTACACATTTTAAAGACTTTCAAAAACACATTAAGCAATTTGCACAACTTGCAAAAATGTGTTGGTGTTTTTACACAACTTGAAAAAGTATAGTGAAAAATTTGCACAACTTGAAAAATCACGTTGACAAATTTACACATCTTAAATTTTTCAAATGAAACCTATAATGGGCAAATTACTCATTACAAAATTGTGCAAATGGAAATTTACAAGCATGATTCAAAAAGCTCAAGGCAAGAAACAAGTCAAAATCTGATGATGAGTTATTCTCGTTTATCTTCATTGAGAATAATATGTATCTTCTCTTTCTTAGGTTATGGCTTCTTCTCTTGGAATTCATAAAAAAATTTCATAATTTCTAACACTTTATCTTCATCTAGACCATCTAAATATGTGTAACCTATCTTTGCATCACAATATAGTTCCACCATCTTGTGTGTTATTTTTTGTAGTCTCTTAAGCATTGCATTGAGGTTATCCAATTCATTCTAACATTTAATCAATATCTAAATTGACTCATAATTAAATGTAGACTTGGGAGTTAGAATATCCTTAATATTATTCTTGAATTGATTGATAATGGTATCTTCAGAATCTAGTTTCCCATTATCATCAATGAGTCTGCATTTCAATTTTCCTACACCCATTATTTTAAGGAGAGCATCACCTGCCACTGATTTAGAGTCATTGATTTTATTAAGACTTTATTTGACAATATAGACCCTGAATTTGGTAGCTCCCAAAAACTCAGTGAGTTACACAATTTCTTCTTTTTGGATAACTTTTTATTGAATAAGATCGTCTGGAAAAGTATAGGAAAAATCTTGCAACTTGGGAAGTAGTCCATTCCATTTCTAAACTTCTTGATCATATTTGTTTTTAGATTTAATTTCTTGATCATATTCTGATTGAATCTCAGAACACATGGTCATTGTTGTGCAAATGGTAATGATACTTTGATGCAAATTTTTTGAGCCCATTCTTTTGTTGCCTTGCCCATATGACCAATATCTTCTACAACATTTAATGTTTCTATATCAAAAATTTGATGAACAACTAAATGAAAAGATTGAATTGGTCTTACCAGTTTTTGAACCACCGATGTCAATTATTCAACCTTTTATTTGATTTGTTCTTTAGTCACTTTGTCTTGGTCTATTTTCTCAAACAACGTGCTAATTGAAGATTGAAAATTTTCCTTCACACCTTCCCTTATAGATTTTCCCAAGTGGACCTTCACGATTTTATAATCAAATGCTTCAAAACTGTCTTTATCTTTCTTAGCAAGATGAAATGCTATTTCCACATATCTTTCTCCTTTTTTGAACTATGATTATTCTAGAGATTATTTTAGGTTTCTTGATTGCATAAGGATGAATAATTATCAAAATGTTGAAATCAATTTGTTATGGATACACCATCTTCTTTCTTTTCTTTATTATTTCATTCAACCAATCAGTTACTTCTGCATTGGGATATTATTGCACAAGAGTAATACTAGATTCCTTTTAAGTCTCAAAATAAGGGAGAGGAGTTTGCAAGACTTAAGACTTTTCCAATACAATTTCAACTTCTTATTTTCCTAATTAATCAATTAGGGTTTTAGGAGAAGTTTTAGTAGGCAGTTAAACATTTTGATCCAGAGGCATTGGTATTGAAGTATCAAGATTATAAGGAACATCTGACTCAAATAACAAGGATGTATCTAAAGCTATAAACTATTATGTAGTATTAGTTACAAGAGTTTGAGGTTGGGCGAGACTATCAAGTGGAACTTCTTCTGAAATATAAATGTTTTGTGTACTTGGGAAATTTTTACCTAGTCTTTTTATTTTCAACTTGAGTGGCTTTTTCACTAGAATAGCTTATGTGATAGCTTCAACTTTTGTTTCTGATTCAATTTCTTCTGAATATTTGCTAGTTCCTACTATTAAAGATATCCCTATTTCTGCTTGATGTTATAGATGAGTAGTTTATAATTTAGTCTCCTTCATAGGAGGAGGAAATAATGTTTTATCAACATTAATACCTTTGTTTTTCAACCATTTGAGAGTCTTATTCAGCACACCTTGGGTCTTCTCAATGAGTGAAATAGATTATTTTCTGTGCCAATCTACTTTTGGAAGAGGTTTTGATTCAAATTCATCTTCCTCATAAATGGGGTCCAATGCATCTTCATCATCTACTGTCATTTTCTTGATCTCCACTATGTCAAATACAATAACCTATTCCACAGTGAATCGTGAGGAATCATAGATTCTCACATCTTTCTCATCATCATAATTGTTATGAATCAAATCTTCACAACCAAATCTCTGATACTATATGTTAGGAATAAATTCCTAATACTACATGTTAGATGAATGAGCTATATCCTACAATACAAGTAGTTAAATGCGAAAAATAAGTTATACAAAAAATAGACAAGCAAGAGGACACATTACATAGATTACATGAAAACCTTGTAATGTGCAAGGAAAAACCATGTTCAAAATGGCAGCTTCCAAAATTCATTAATTCAACATCAACTTTCTTCTACACTAGTTCCTCTAGTAACTCCTTCAGTGCTAAAATGCAAGCACTCAATGCTTCTACCTGAAGCATTCAAGTTGTGAACCAAGCTAAACTAGCCTACAAGATCTAACCTCCAAGCATGCAAGCCCAAGGCTTTCATGAATCCACTAATTAGATGAATTATAAAGAGATCTTCATGCTTATTAATAACATTTACAACATGAGAGAGAGAGGGGAGAGAGAAAATGAAAAGTGACACCAACAAATTCACCACATTCCATGTGGGGTGAATAATGATCATCAACATTTTATCTGTCTTCATGTACATAGGTAAAAAAAGTGGTCCATCCACTTTATACGAGACCCAAGCCACTTCCATGTGGCTCTAAACATTGTCTCCCACTCCACAAGTGAGGACAAACAACTATAGTAGTTTTCTTATCTTAATTCTCCATGTGACCACATGATTCTAAAAGATGTTTGCAATCATCTTTTGACTATCTCCACACATGAGAATCATGGGGTCCCTTAGAAATTTAACCCAGACCAACCCTTTTATCTTTTGAACCATGTGACAACACCCATGTGACTACCAAGGGCAAACCCATGTGCATTGGTGGAGTGTTAAGCCCCACTCTCATCACATCAACTTGATCACTCGTGGGATACCCTCCACAATCCCCTGTCACATCACCATTCATCCACATCACTCATAAGCCACATCACTAACAATCCACATCACCAACATGCCATGTCATCATGAATAATAACCATGAATAGTGCATGTGAATAGTGATTCATGAATATTATCTATGAATAGTGACTTTACTCTTAACATTCTCCCAATTGAAGTCCATCTACACAGGATTTTACCACACTTGAGTATTCTGTAACCAGTTGTTCATCAATGTCCTCTGCTACCCCGACACAAACCTAATAGAAGCTTTGTTACACTACTAAAACTTCTTTGTCCTGACCGACTTTCTCAACATCTACTCCTCCATAGTATATTGTAGCATGGAAGTGACTCTTCACTTCTCCATAGACCAATCCTCAAATCTGGATTTTGTCTTGAACTATCTCACAACTCCCACTTCTTGGAAATATCTGGTTTAGTGTTCACCATGGCATCATGAGGCTTCCTACTCCTAATGAATCTAATACATGACAACAATTCAAAATAAAAGAAGTGGGGTTCTTCCTTGCTCTCCCATCCTTTTGCATCTCCATCCTTGGTTTGCTCCTCCTATCACCTTCATTTTATGTGTTTCTACTAAGCCATCACACTAGTGATCATGTTGGGGCCTGCATCTAACATGTCACAACACATATCAACAAACTCTACTAAACACTTGGCTCTCCATGAAGGTATTGAAATTCCTATACTCTATGTACGATGTCTGCACCAATGTGTATATTAATTTCAAACTATAAACCAATAACTTTCTACCTCAACTTTGTATTTATCTCTCCCTAAGAGAGATCACCATATAGGAATAATGCTTCTCTAACTCCTTGAACAAAAACTAGTGCACGTAGCACTCTTGATAGTAGTGAGGAGATAAGATATCACATAAGTCAAAACTAGACTTTTCTGTATAGCCTTCAAAACTATCAACATGGTACAAGTAGACCAGACCAATCATAGTTCCTGGGAAGTCATCATGTTACTCAGTACATCACTACACCTACCAAGTTTTTGAGCCTTAAAAATGTATCTGAAATGCATCATGCTCTACTAAATGTTTCCAAAACACTAACTCATGTGCCTCTAGTGTTATTCCATGCATCTGTCTACCTAGCTAATGCCATAACCATATGCACAACACTCCAACACCCTAAGTCATATGCTCAACACCATCTTTTTCCTTTCGAGAACACCAGGTCTGAGTTGTTCTTTTGCATGTAGCCTTCAGTGACCAGTCATGGCAACCATGACAGAAGTGGACTAATCATAGCTCTAGGGAATTTATCACACTACTTGGTGTACCAATGCACCTAATAAGTTTTTGAACCTAAAAAATGCATGCAAAATGTATCACTGCTCTATCACATGTCCAAACATATGACCTTCTCCTTCCAAGAACACTAGGTCTCACTTATTCATCTACATATTCATCTTCCTCATTCTCAACCACTTTAAAATAGGTATAGCTTTAGGTTTATCTGTACCTGCTTCTTTTATATGTATTTTTTTCTTCTTCTACAATATCTTGACTAACAACATGTGGTTAGTAGGATATCACATCAACACCCTTTCTATTTGTTGCCAAAAACCACAACAAAGTCATGCCTTATCTTCCAAGTCCTTCAAAGGAGTCCAACTTGTTCTCCAAGCCATAAAGTTGTTTCTCCATCAACAAGAACACTGTGTAGGATGTTGATTTGTCTGAAAAATATTTTTTAGCTTTCTCCTTTAACTCTCCTATGGGCTTCTCCTCAAAAACATGAAGAGAATAGGATCTTCACCAAGATATCCTCCACCTTTATCTATAGAGAGATACATGCCAAAAAAATAAAATCTATTTTTTTCTTCATCTTTAATCTCCACTTGGTTTCTCCTCCTGTCACAATAGCTTCAACTTGCACACAATTCACCAACAACAAAAAACACTCACACAGATGGAGTTTTTTCACCCTGGATCCGATATCAACTGTTACGAATTAAAGCTTCATAACCAAGGCTTTGATACTAACTATTAGGAATAAATCCCTTATACTACATGTTAGGTCAATGAGCTATATCTTACAGTGTAAGTAATTAAATGTGGAGAACAAGCTACAAAAAAATAGACAAGCAAGATGACACATTAAACAAATATTATGTAAAAACTTTATAATGCGTAAGGAAAAACCATGGTCAAAATTACAACTTTCAGATTTTATTATTTCAGCATCAACTCGCTTCTACAATAGTTCTTCCAGCAACTCTTTCAATGCTAACATACAAGCACTCAATGGTTCCACCTAAAGCATTTAGGTTGTGAACCAAGCTAAAATAGCCTATAGAATCCAACTCCAAGAATTTAATCCCAAAGCTTGCATGGATTCACTAATTAGATGAATTACAAAGAGAGATTCATGCTTATTAATAGTATTTACAACATGAGCGAGAGAGAAGGGGGAGAGACAATGAATAGTGGCACCAAAAAATTTGCCACATTCCATGTGGGGTGAATAATGATCATCAAAAGTTATATGTCTTCATGTGCAAGGGTAAAAAAAGTGGTCCATCCACTTTAGACAAGATCCAAGCCACTTTTATGTGGCTCCAAACATTGTCTCCCACTCCACAAGTAAGGATAAATAGCTATAGTAATTTTCTTGTCTTCATTCTCCATGTGACCACATGAGTCCAAAATATGCTTGTGATCATTTTTTAACTATATCCACACATGGGAATCATGGGGTCCCTTAGAAATTAGACCCACACTAACCTTTTTATCTTTTACACCATGTGATAACACCCATGTGACTACCAAAGACAAACCCATCTGCCTTGGTGGAATGCTGCACCCCACTCCCATCATATCAACTTGATCACTCATGGGATACCCTCCATGGGCCCCTACCACATCACTATTCAGTCACATCACTCACAAGCCACATCACTAGTAGGCCATGTCAACATGAATAGTACCTATGAATAATGATTCATGAATAGTGACTTCACATCTTAACAACAATCCATCTGATAGTTTTTAAAATGGTGAACATGTTGATATGAAGAACCAAGATTTTTTTTAATTAAGCCTTTAGCATCAAATAAAGATCTGCTTTTGAATGATTGAATAGTGACTCAAGTCATTTTTTCATCAATAAATTTTGCTTTATCTAAAGAGGCACAAGTGTATTGACCAATAGAAATGAGAAACTTTATTCTAAACTTGTGTTTATTAGACAAGAGCTTGTGTGTTTCAATTAACTAACTTACTAGTTCCATTAAGGTCCATTTATCATCTACATACCTCAGGAGCATGTATGGAGCAATCTCAGAGCCACAAATTCTCAGATAAGTGAAAGTTGGGAACTATATGAACCAAGTTCCCCATCTAGAAATATCTATAGAAGCTTGAAGTGATATCCTCAAATTATATGGTTTTGGTTCAAACATTTGAATTTCATATTGTTAAAATGCATTATTTACTTTACAGAATTGACATGCACTTTCCTTTAATGAGAGTTGAGAATATAAGTCAAATATTTTTACAATTTGCATATCACCTACTTTATTCAAGTCACTATAGAATCTTCCCTTGGCAACATCATAGACAAGATAAGAGTTCATATAAAATTTGAAAGTGGTATTAATCTCTATTAGTTATAAAATTTGAAAGTGGTATTAATCTCTATTAGTTATAAAATCTAAAAGTGGTATTAATCTCTATTATTAGTTTGATGAATGATCCATATGTATCTATACATCCATGCTTGGAAAATTATCGCAACCTAGCTCCCCATTATTCTTTGTAAGAGTGTGATCATATCGTTGATTTCGTTCATGAATTTAAACCTTTAAAGAGTCTTATGAAGCCTTGTTGATCTATGCCTTGGTTTTTTCAACCATTACTTATTGACCCACTTAAAACATGAACTAGTATTAGAATCTAAAACTTGTTTAGCAGATGTGGGAGTTAAATTAATGAACACTTGCCTATCAGGTAGCTTTAATAGATGATCAATATAATCTGAACCTAAGCATAAGATATATTCTCCTTTTAGATTCTTGACTTCCATATTTTTAGCATCATAGTGTTTAGCTATTGTTAATACTAGTTTTGGACATTGTACTAGAATAAGAAAGGCAACTATTTGAGCTAATCCACTATCATGGATGTTTTGTCTATAATCTATTTTATGAACCCCATTGATTCTATTCTAGAATTCTTCCATGTTAACGTGATCTAGATCAGTATCTATTATTTCTTCAACATGTGAATCTAGGTGCAAGGGTGGAATAACCCCTTGAAAATAATACTTCATGATTGTGTCTTATTCTAATTGCAAACCTTTTTTAGGAAGGGTCTTTTTTAGGGTGTTTTTCCTAGGAGTCTTTTTAATTGGAGTCCTAAATGTTGACATCTAATGAAGATCACATACCTATGAGAAAAACTATAATATTAGTTGATATTATGAAGAGAGATGAAAATATGACCTTGTGCAAGCATATAACAGATTTCAAGATATATTTGAATAAGAGGTAGAATTTGATGAGTGTTTGAGTAGACTACGGGTTCCATGGGTGCTTAGGTAGAAAGCAGAATCTGAGTTTGTTTGATAAGGTCCATAATTTGATGGTGTGATTGCTAGGTGATTAAAGTTCAATGGTGTGTTGAAAAATTAACCAGGTTCTAATGTTCAAATAGATATATGTCAAAGTTTGATGGGATGTCTAACACAGTATCAAATCTTGATAGGTGTTTAGGCAGGATTTAAGACATGATGAACGCTTGAGAAACTCTCAAAATCTAGTGAATGCTTAGGAAATGTTTAGAATCCACCAATATGTATGTTACAGGGTTGAGATCTAGATGATGTATGAACCAATAACAAACCCTAACAAGCTGCACCATGTAAAACTAAGCTCTACAAACCATTTTAGAGACACTCTAAAAGAAAATCTTAAGCAATTGATCAATTACTAAGAAAACTCTATGAATATCTATGTTAGAGTTGTCTGCTATGTACCTAGGGATATGATATATTATTGTATATGGGTTGATGGAGATGCTGACATGTGGCACACATCTCCCTTAATAGTTATATGGGTCCAATATATTACTAATGGAGTAACTTGTGAAATTAGTGCATTAGGTAATGGTTGGCCTACATTGGGATTAGGAGGTTACCCATCCATTATAGGTCATGCTATGTACCTAGGGATATGATATATTATTATATATGGGTTGATGGATATGATGACATGTGGCACACATCCCCTTTAGTAGTTATATGGGTCCAATATATTAGTAATGGAGTAACTTGTGGAATTAGTGCATTAGGTAATGGTCTACCTACATTGAGATTAGAAGGCTAGCCATCCATTATAGGTCTATATAAAGGAGATGATTATCATTGAAAAGATATCAAGTAAGCATTGAGTCTTCTATTGTAAGAGGATATTGGAGGTTGTCCACTCGAAGAGACATTATGGAGTTATTCCTTCCTAAAGGAGTATTGTTGTGTTGCCCTACCTTAAGGGTATTCTGTATATATTGAATATTTGATCATCTTGGTCCACCAATATATATTTTGTTGAATTGATATACATTTATTCTACATTATTTCTAAATATTATAAGTGTGGATCGTAACAAGTGGTATCAGAGCTTTGATTTGGGCAATTTGTAGGTGGCAAAACCCTAGTTTTATGGAATCATCAATATATTTTTATTGGTTTTTAATTTATGCACAATATTTTTATTCGGTATGGATAATATTTTAAGGAAGGCACAGTAAAAAAATTGAGGTTTGTTTATTAGTTTTATGGGAGTTATTGTTATTTTAGGTTTTTTTACTAATCTGGCTATATATTTCAAAATATAAGGAGTTTCTCTTCAAAAATTTTACTGAAGATATAAGAAAATAGAAGAGAAACACAATAAAAATTTTAGAATTTTTTGAATTGTTTTGAGTGAGTTATTACTATTTTAGTATTTTTTGTATATTCACTGTACAGGTCGTAATTTGTGAAATTTTTTCACAAATATTTTTCTAAAGTTAAAATATAATAGGAGGAAGCTACAGTAAAAATTTGGGAGAGTTTTAATATAATTTTAACGAGTTATTGACATTTTTGGGTTTAACAATCCCTAGTTTTTATTTGTGAATCATGAAGTTGCAAAAAATTTTAAGGGAAGATGATATTGTTGCTAGAGAATGATGGATCCTTTTGGAGAATCATTTAAAAAAAATGTTTGGTGAAACATGATTACTTCTTTTTTTATCTGGGCCTGCACTACATTGCTTTGATCAATTGAGCTTTACAGAAATGTTTTTTCATGGGAAGAAATGAAACATATCTTCCTAGATCATTGGGCTATAAAAGAAGAATAAAAAGAAGAAGTAGAAGATGTACTAGTAGTAGTAGTAGAAGAAGAAGAAGAAGAAGAAGAAGAAGAAGAAGAAGAAGAAGAAGAAGAAGAAGAAGAAGAAGAAGAAGAAGAAAAATAAGAAGAAGAATTGGATGATAAGGGTTCAAATAATTTGGCTCCGAATAAATTTGAGTCAATTTTTCAATTTTATGGATGAATTCAAAATAAGAAGGTTGTTGTGTCCATAAACCCTACCAGTAAGTATAACTTCATCAACATGAATGTGGCCAAGCATCTACATGTTCAAGCAAAGGATATCAAGGAGGTTCAAGTAGATGGTAAGAATATTTCAATGTTTGAAGATTTGAAGCTCATTATGGAAAAATATGTTTTGCATTTAGATTTTTATGCTTAGGATATGGATGCTATGGATATAGTTCTTGGTTATCCATGGTTAGAGACTTTAGGAATAGTCAATATTAATATTCATAAAATTTTGGTATAGGAAAAAAAAGGTCATTTTACAAGATATCATATTGGGAAAGGTACCAATAACAGGGAAGGAAGATCATGAGGATGAGATTGAAACAAGTGTTGAAGAGCATGAAGAAGATTTAGATAAAGACCTACTACAATAAAAAATGAACACTTCATCTGTTCAAGAGACAAAGAAGGACAAAGTGGAAGTGGTAGAAGATAAGGTGGAAAAAGTTGAGGTATATAGACACTCGCATCATCATGAGAGGAAATAATCATGGAACCAGATGAGGGAGTGTCATAATAATAATCATTTTGGAAATAGAGGAAAAAAGAAGAAGAATTACTATGGTCAGGTATGGAATCAACAAAATGCAGTGATCTATGGAACATGGAATGAATAGGGAAATCACTCTGATTATGCTCAGAAGAATACCTACTATGGTCATGGATAATGGTATACCGAGATGTCTAAATATTCAATATATGCAGAATACCCTTAAGGTAGGGCAACACCAACAATAATCTTGCAAAAATTGAAATATTCTTACCATCTACTTGAACCTCCTTGATATTCTTTGTTTGAACATGTAGATGCTTGGCCACATTCATGTTGATGAAGTTATACTTACTGGTAGGATTTATGGACACAAAAACCTTCTTCTTTTGCATACATCCATGAAATTAAAAAATTGACTCAAATTTCTTTGGAGCCAAATTATTTGAACCCTTATCATCCAATTCTTCTTCTTTTTCTTCTTCTTCTTCTTCGTCTACTTCTTCTTCTACTGCTTCTTCTACTTCTACTTCTTCTTCTTCTTCTACTGATTCTTCTACTTCTTCTTCTTCTTCTTCTACTTCTTTTATAGCCCAACGATCTAGGAAGATCTGTTCTAATTCTTCCCATGAAGAAAACCTTTCTGTAAAGCTCAACTAATCAAACCAATGTAGTGCAAGCCCAAAGAAAAAAAAGTAATCGTGTTTGCCCAAAAGTTTTTTTGAAATGATTCTCTAAAAAGAGCCACCATTCTCTAGCATCAATATCATCTTCCCCTAAATTTTTTTGTAACTTCATCATTCACAAATAGAAACTAGGGTTTATGAAACCCGAAAATGTTAATAACTCATTCAAATCATATCAAAACTATCCCAATTTTTTTTAATTGTAGATTCCTCCTATTATATTGTAACTTTGAAAAATAAATTGTTAAACAATTTCATAAATTACAACTTGTAAAGTGAATATACAAAAAATACTAAAATCATAATAACTCACTCAAAATAATTCAAAAAATTCTTAAATTTTTATTGTGTTTCTCTTGTATTTTCTTATATCTTCAGTAGAAATTTTGAAGAGAAAATCCTTATATTTTGAAAGATATAGCCAGATTAGTAAAAAACCTAAAATAACAATAACTCCCACAAAACTGATAAAAAAATTGATTTTTTTACTATGCCTTAAAATATTATCAATATTTAATATTAAAATTATACAAAGATTTGAAACCAATTGAAATATATTGATGATTCCATCAAACTAGGCTTTTGCCACCCACTAATTGCCGAAATCAAAGCTCTGATACCACTTGTTATGATCCACACTTATAATCTTTAGAAATGATGTAGAATAAATGTAGATCAATTCAACATAATAGATATTGGTGGACCAAAATGTCCAAATATTCAATATATGCAGAATACCCTTAAGGTAGGGGAACACCAACAATACTCCTTTAGGAAGGAATAACTCCACAATGTTTCTTCGAGGGGACAACCTCCAATATTATCTTACAATAGAAGAGTCAATGCTTACTTGATATCTTTTCAATAATAATCATATCCTTTATATAGACCTATAATGTATGGGTAACCTCCTAATCCCAATGTAGGTCAACCATTACCCAATGCATTTATTCCACAAGTTACTCCATTACTAATATATTGGACCCATATAACTACTAAGGGGGATGTGTGCCACATGTCAGTATCTCTATCAACCCACATACAATAATATAGCATATCCATAGGTACATAGCATAATATATATGATCATTTAATCTCTGTGTGTTCCATGACAAAAGCAAACATAGATATCCAATATGGATAAGTGCTAAAATAGTAAGTCACATCAAGATTCAACAATCAATCAAATTAAAGAATGTAAACTAAAATCAAATTTATCTAAAGGATGAATATGCATATGTCATCATAAGATAGCTAAAATGAATGCTTGAATCATAACAAATAATCAAAAGGCTAGGGAAAATTAAACACAATAATGAAGTCAAAGCCTCAAGGGTTAGGAGAACGATTGAAATAAAAACATGTGTGCACTTAGACATATAATAATAGAGAAATTAGTAAGTTAAATCAAGAGCATGTGATCGAGAAAGAAAATAATAAGAAGCTATGCACAATAAATTATGTTAAAAATATCGTAGGATCCCATCAATGTGATTCTCAAGTGTAGGTCCTATATCAATTGGTACAAATGTCATATGTTGAGGTTTATCATGTATATCACTATCAAAATTTAAAAAATAGTCATGTGTTTTAGAATATATGGAACCATCAATATGATTAATATAATAATGTGTGTAATTCATAGCTCTAGTAGTCAAAGTAACATGTGGACTCTATTGTATGATAAGAGAATGCATTGGTGTATTTGTGGAACATGCTCATAAGGTTAGCATAATACTATTGCAGGATGCAATAAACTAGATTATATATGTTGAACTCTAATTGGTCACTGACGTAGAGAATGTTGCAAAATCAATTGCCTAGGAAAATCAATCACTTTTCGTTGCAATGCAATCTACATTATTTATGGAAGTGAGACTTGTGTAGGTTGCACAATAGGCTGGTGTGGAATCATAATAGGAAATGTATTGAGTTACATAGGGTACTCATATGGAACATCTAAAATTTTAACCACTTTTGGATTATATATATACTTCAAGCATCGATGTAACAAATATCAGATTACACGTATCTTATGTATCAATGGTCATCTTAATAACATGTCAAATGTGCAAGTGTTGGGAAAACTGCATAACCAAGTAGCAATAGTTATAGGTCTTACCAAAAATGGTAAGAGAATGCACCTAAGATAATTTTTACAATTTACATTGGATCCTTTTGTTGTGTCTGTTGTACTAATCAAAACTCTATGTGTGTACCCGAGTTTAGTAAATAATGGCATAGTGCATATGTTTTCACTTGACATGTTATCCACCATAACATTTTTTTATGGGATAGGAGTCAATAAAAGCACATATGAATAAAGTCACATTAGTAGAATCATCATCAATAAAATCAAGGTCCTAAAATGTAATCAGATGTTGTTATATATGTATATTCATAACTATACCAAGTAAGATTGTTTATAGGATGAGCCTCCTTAGTTCTAGAAGCATAGGAAGTTGGAGGACGGTGCATATTATAAGTCATGTCTACCTTAGGATTAATCTTGGCTTCTTATGCCTCATACTTTATAAATTAATTAAAAAAAGTCTTAAGCTTTGCCTTATGTTGTGCAATCAAATCATCAATAGGTGTGTTATTATTGTTAAGCTCAATAGTATTAATCTCAATCAAATATTGACTATTATGTTGTAAAGTAAAACATCTATTAGTTGAATTTCATGTGCATCTACATCAATCAAAATATGTATTAATATTATAACTATTAGGTTGTGTCATTTTCATGTCAATCTCCATAGGTGGAGGAAGGGATATGAGGTTGTAGTGAAGTAAATTTTGCAACACCTTATGAGGAGGCTCTGATAATCGTGTAGATGGCCTTTGTGGAGGATCAGATAGGACAAGCCTATTTTTAGGTTATGAAATCACATTAAATTTTATTTTATTCTCATTTTTAATATCATCAGTCTTAGCTTTAATTGATGATTTGATTTGAATCTATCATTATAAGGTGTTGGAGGATTTTTCCCATAGTTTGTTCGTGGAAAGAAGTTTGAACTCACATTATTTGATCATATGGAACATGTCATCAAAAATTTGAAAATGTTTGAAAATAATATATTCATGGATGGATAGAAGTAAAATTTATTTGAAAATATCCTGTAATTCCTTATCAACCATAGGATTTTGCATTTTTTTAAAACATAATCTTGTAATGATGCACTTAGTCACTAATGGGCTCATTTGGTCTTTATTTGAGTTGAGAAATTTGAGCATAAAATACCTTCTCACTAATTTTGAGAGAGAAATGAGATTATAATTGGTTATCCAAAGGATTTAAAGCCTATATTGATTGAAGAGAAAGGTCATAAAACCATCACATTGTGTAGTCCTTAAGGCTTTTAGGAAAAACATTTGTTAGTAACTTATTGTTATGTGCATAATCTAAACATGTTGCATGAAAGGCTTTATGATATTGTTTAGGATCAAATTAACCATCCAATGGTGTAAGCTTAGCCCTGATGAATCCTATAAGTAAAGGATAAGTGGAAATATTTGAGGCCAAAGGGTTATGCAATAATGCCTGCGAATTCATTATATGACTAATGCTATTAGAAACTTGTGTTATTTGAGTAGCCTTTGCTCAAAGATAAAAAATTTGTTACATGAATACTTGGTTGTAGGATTGGTATCCACATTATCTAGATTAGAAATAGATGTCACATGAGTTGTAGACCTAGGTGGCACATAAAAAAAAAGTATACTATGTAGGAATACCATCAAACATCTAAGAAATAAATTTTGTTTTGCCCATAATAGGTATATTAGGCATCACTTGTGCAATAATATGTGTATACACATGAATACAAGTAATATAAATAATATTCTAAACACTTGATGTATGATTCTAAGCCTAGGAAAGGTAGATTAGTATCACTCAAAAGATTCTCATGTGGTTCCTCAAAAGTGGTTTCCTTAATTTTTCATTTTAATCTCTAGTTTCATGCAATGATGCTTTAATCATTTATCGATTCATCTCAAGATATAACTCAAACTTATCTATAACATCAAAGCATTCATTAAATTTATTTTATCTTATGTGTTATTATAATATATATATGAAGTATTCATATCATTTGTATCTACCATTGCATCCATATAAGGGAAATACAAATTTGTACCTAAAGTCAAACCCGTATAAAGGAGAAATCTGAAACTTTAAGAAATTTTTTAAACCCTAATGTAAAAGGAAACCTAATATTTTCATGCTCAAATCAATGATCAAGTTCAATTTTTTTTTTTTTTTTTTTGTGCTTATTTTACACCTAAGAGATGTAAAATATGGAAACCATGCACTAATTCAAATTATGGAAGGTATAGAAATAAATACATCAATCTAAAATGAAATAGGTTGATTGTTTAAAAATGATGAAGTAAGAGAGGTATGATTCACTTAGCTAACTTTGCCTTTTTATCACTCACAAATGACATCACTGAATCTAGAAATGCTCTATATGTGCTTCACCAATGACTGAAGTAAAAAAATATTGACTTGAAACTTGTTTGGATGTTGTTGTCAAAGTTAGACACGCTCTTTCTAAAACTATTAAGGTTTAATGAGAGTGTCCCTAAGCAAAGTGGGGGTTTTATACTTATTAGTGCCTTGTGCCTATGCCTGCAATATGATCTTGTGTGTTCACATCTCTTTGATTTAGCAATGAAATCCGTGTATTTTGTCTCTTTCATACAAACCCTAATTATTGTTCAACCATAAGATTCCATTAAAAATTTATTAGTATTTTGGGTAGGACTAACCGTAAATACTCCTCATTGAATGGTTGAGCATTGAACACATTTCAATACTCTGAAGAGTGCTCAAACTACACATAATTCACCCATTTATGTGTGTGTGTGTGAAACATTTTGAATAATATAGAATGCAGCATTATATTTTGATATTTGACACTTTGCACCATTAAATTTTTTAATTTTCATATTTATATTTGGCTCTATGGACTAATCTAGGGCTGCTACTTGAAATTCTAAGATGTGTGTATGGATTTTGATAATCTTCTAAGAAAGTGTTACTTGATTTCTCAATGTTCTTAAATATTTCTAAGTGAATGATAACTTTAAGGGATATTTGTATTTATAAACTAATCTTCATTAATTTCCCATTATGATTGACCCATGAAATGTGTCTAGGCTGACCTAATGAATAATTAACAATTTTAAATATAGTTATTAAGCCCCCTAGATACTAATGGTAGAGGTAGACACTTGTGGTAACAAAATTTGTTTGAGTTTATCGGTATTATCTTGGGAGAAAAAAATAGGGATGTGAAATATGGAGATGGTTTGTCTAGGACTATGAAGGGTTCCCATATAGACTTGATTGATCATAAATAAATGTATTTGGTGAATAAGTATGGGTAAGATAGTATATCGGTAGCAAATAAATGGAAAGTGTGCTCAAGTATAAAATATATGTGCAATGTCTAAGTGTGTTAAAGTATGTCAAATTTGATGTTTAAAAATTTCTAAATAACAAATTTAGGATTCTCTAGGAAGTTAGGATAGCTTGACTTTAAAAAAATGCCATCAAATGAATGACTTTTTCAATGACAATTCATCCGCAACTATTCAAAATTAGTTGGGTGAATCATAGTAGAGACATACATATTTTGTCAAAACCTTAGTTAAACATTAAAACATGCTCAATTTTTTTTAGTACAAGTTTTGGTACCATTGGTGGAGTTTGGGAATTGATCTACCTTATCGATTCTATAGGCTTTACCCGAGGACAAACAAGCAAAAAATTAAGCACAAGTTAAATCTAAAAATATAATTATTTTTTTAATACAACATCAATAATTTGAATTATATATAATAATAAAAATACAAGGTTTACTCAATTTCAATCCATAACACATCCTGCATTCTACAAGCATAGAAAAGTATAACAACATATGGTAATAAGCATCTCTTTTTCCATTAAAATTCCACTAGAATGGAATTTATTTAATTTAAAAGATAAATAATTCCAAATAAAAATAGGTACACATAATATACATGTAAGAAATAAAATATATCAACATTTTAAAACTAAGAAATGTGGGGTAGACAACCAATCCCACTAGCTAAGAACTTTGGCAGTTGTACGTGCAGTTTCATCAAATTTAATACTTCATAATATTATAAGAATCCATTTGTTTATAATCCCAAAAATGGTACTCAACTATAAAAATAAAAAATATCTCAATGCAACAACATATCAATTAAAAGAGGAGGATAATTATTTAGCCTCTTTGCCTCCAAACACAAAGCTTTATGGTTCCGCCCACACACTTTCCAAATGGGAGTGGTCCTACCTTTAAATGAGGGCAGAAGATGTGAAAAGCCAATTTGTGACAAAATCAAAGAACCATGTGCAACAAAAATTACTAGTCACCATCAAATGTAGTCAAGTCAAGTAGAACTAGAAAATACAACAAAAACATCATCATTGTCTATGGATAATCCATGACAAACACTATGAATCAGATAGTACAATGAATAAAACTAATGATGATATAAACTATGCTTTGTCTAAAGACTTAATGAGATCACAACCACAAAACCCTTCCCACTCAACCCAATAATACATGGGTCTCTAGAAAATAATGATAACCCCCAGTGACTCCAAGTCTATATTGTTCACAATGCGCAATAATATCATCTAAACTTACACTTTACTAAGTGAAGTAATATACTAGCATAGCTGATAACTTTGATTTTTAAGAAATTAACCATCATATTTCTTTAATAATGAAATAAATCATACCAATGCAAGGTTACAATAACATACTCAATGTAAGTAATCATGCATGAAAGAAAGACTAAAATATACCTCAATATCAAGAGAAAACAAGAGGTTAATGGAAAATGGGTTTAATGATTAACCCAATCCCATCCTCATAAGTTTCTTTGCTACCAAAAACACTTAGAGTATATTATATCATAACACACACATGAGAATTGACATCAAAAAATTTATGGGGCTAAGGGTGTTGGGGAAATCCATCGAAGCATAGCTCCCATGGACTTACCCAACACCTATCAAATACACCTTTACCAACCAAACCAAGTTTGAATAACATCCCATAAATACTATCCACATTATCAAATGAAGTCCAATAATACTATCTTAGGACACTCTTGATTGTTTCTTGAAAGAAAATTAGAGTCATAATTCAACCAATTATACCCCTGAGATGGGTAATAACATTATCACAACTTCAAGAAAAGGGGAAAGTTTTAAACACTACATCAAGTGATAAAATCTATGCATAACTCTAGAGTGTATTTAAATAATCTTAACTATTATTTCCATATCATATTAGATTCCAAACATATAAAAATGTAATAACTTATGTAAATGATAGAATGTTGGGGAAACTAATGGGAACACCTTCACCAACATGCCCAACCCATTTCAATTAGAGCTAAATCTACACAAGGTGTTTGTTATTTGCCTTAAGAAGTATAGTCCATAAAGTCATTATCATACCAAGGCTTATACTTCTACATGGCAAACTAGTAAAAAGGCACAAGCCCTATAGAGTATGCAAAGTTCGTTAAGGTAAGAATTGCCGTAAGAAGGCAAGAAAATCAACACCATTGGGTGAATAAAATCATCCCCATCTTAAGGGTTAACCTTTTTAGGGTATTTTGGTGTTGGGAAAGGTACTGAGAACAAGCTCCCATTGTATTTCCATTCACCCTTAAGACTTCATACAATTCTACCACTCAAAACCAAGTGTTGGTTACAAAATTAATAAAAAAATTAGAGTAGTTCAATCTTAACAAAGGGATCATTAACAAACCAACCCTTATCTAGTACCTTGATTGACCAAAGAAGATAAGATATGATATTAATTGGACATTTAATGCTGCTTAACATGGTTGTAAGTATATATATCCCAAATCCATCTATCACAACATTCTCATATAAAACCCCCCCACTCCTTTTAATACCACAACTTAGTCCATACTAAACCATATTAGGTGACTTATTACAAGTAGTGAATTCAAGATTATCGAACTCTAGCTTGAATTGAAATTCCATCAAGATTTCAAGGCATAAGGAAAGCCTTGAGTACATGCACCATTGAATGCTAATGCCCAATAAGAGGACTAGGCAAATCCTAATTCCACATAAGGAAAAAATAAACTATAAAACCTCCAAAAAAACATATTTATGTATATAGTGTACATGTCTGAGGCACATAAAACCCAAATTTCTCTCATCAACACTCATAAAGAATGCAAAAGTTTTCATCAGTGCCAGTTCAATATATATGCGTAACATTGTCAACAATTAATATCAAATGCATCTTGCAAGGCTTCGATAACCAACCACACACACACATATATAAAATGCATATTACATGAGAGGCTCACACAAATATATAATACATACATTTCAATTCATGTTCAACTTAGAAATTAACATAGTCATGCCTCAAAACAAAGGTTTTAGTGTGGTCTATATAATCCACTATTAGCTATGGTCCTTAGAAATCCTCATTAGAACATGCCAATTTTTTTATTATATCTTAGATACTCAACCATTCACAAGTTGAAAAGTATAAAAAAAGGCATATTTGTGAGCTACCTTTTCCATTTTGAATCATACACATGATTATAATAGTTTAAGCATCTATTGCAAGATAATAATACACCAAGACACTTGAAAGATACATATACTTATTATTATACAAAGGCTTTGGATAAAAAATCTATGCAAGTTTTTTCATTGATGTTTTAAATCACATTCCATTATCCATCATCAGGAAAAAACTTGCATACATTTTTTATCCAAAAGCATTTATATAATCATTATGAGCTCTGAAAGCATAAAATCTCTAATTTACTTAAACTTGTTATAAGTGGGATACACATAACAAAATTTGTGAATTATATTCATATAATTTGATCAAATTATACACGCTATGGGTACATATTATCTTATATAATTATATACAATTATTAATAACAACTTCTTCTTCATGTGACTTATATAATATTTATAGTCATCTTTACTCTTCTTCTTCTTAGCACTTTGTTTCATCTTCTTTTTTTTCCTAGGAGGCATTTAACCTTCCATTTATCTTATCCATTTACAATATCTCTTACAACATGTACATATATCATTATTATAATATTACAAAATGCTTGCATAATAATAGTTATAATCCCCTACTAACAATTTCCCAAATTAAATAGCTATCTCATCCCAAGATAAAAGAAGATGTCAAAAGTGCATTAGCCATGTTCACACTCAATCATTAGGTGATCCTTTGTGTATCATTTTATTATGTAATCATCCAAAGTTTTTCTTGAAGTTTCACAAGAAGTATCATTTATTGGTTTTCACTTCACACACACACAATCTCCCTTTCAGATTTATAATTAAGTAGCATACTAAACCACCACACTTTTGAGTTTTCAACAGGTTGGAATAACAAGATACTTCTCCAAAATTTCCTTTGAATATTATTTAGTGGCACCAAAATTTAAAATATTTTTTTAGACTCGTTATACCTTACATCATTGGAGGAGCTATTAGAGGCAAAGGATGACCTTGGTTTCCATTAAATATATGACATTTATGAAGATGCTCCTGGAGTTGGTTTTATTTGAGGATAATTTGACTTTATAATGTGTGTAACAAATGTTCCAATGGCATACAATTTATCTCATCAATTTAAACTTTGATGGATTGGGGATGGTAGATAGTTTGACATATCATTGTTGTAGATTCTCTAGTCGATGAGTTCTTCGTGCTCCATTGTGATATATAAGTGAAATTGTGCCAATATTTGGATGGTAATAAACATGTCACCCTTTTTTATGGTTTAAATGAGTGGAACTTGAATCAAATTTCCTTTCTCCATATAAACTTTAATTTATATAAATTGATCCATGAATCTATGTGCCTGAAATCCACCAAAGCTAATGTGAAGCATGATAAGTGCCTGAATCCTTATATGACCCATAACATTATTGCATTGCTACAAGGATTTGGATAGCATTGAATCCCTCTTGGCATCATCTATGTTGCTCACTATGGTTATTTGTGTAATTTTTAATTTTTCCATATGCTCATGTGTCTCCTATATCATGGTATCGTGTTGTGCCTTCCAATCTAGAATTTGCACTACTATCTACCCTAATTGGGTTGCAATTATTATCAATACCTTATTATATATTTAAAAAACAAAATTAGTGCCTTGGTTTCTTCTCTTTTCCATTGCACTTGTTCTTTAATCTCTTTAAGCCTTTGCATGGAGAGACACTATTATGATAGTTTGGTCACAATAAAAACTAGTTGTATTAGACCAAATATCACTTGATTTCTAATTAATTACTTCACTAAATTTGCACAATTTTAAGCAATGGAATTTATTTCCTTTACTATAATATCCTCTAGAGTGTGATTTTCATGGGAAAGCTATAGTGTAGTGTTTCCAAGTGAGGTTAACAACACACTTGCACCTTTCACTTGCTTCTCCACTAACAATTGTGTAACGTCAACAACTAATTTTTTGACATAGTATTTAAGGAAAGCTATGATGGCTACTTTATTTTATTAGTTTGTGAGGCTCTTAGGTAGGTGGTTGGCATGATGAAGGTAGTTCATCTTATGAATATACCTTATATATCCAACCACCAAGATTTGATTGTGTCATCACTACCTTGTAAACCTTCCCCATATGAACTTGACTTACCCATTCTAGACCTTGCGACTATTTTTTATAGTCGTGCCTATGATTATACATGGATTTATTCCTTTGTTTTCAAACTTTGGTCTACATGATTTGTGTTTTGGTTTTGTTGCTTTATCATACTAGTATTTTGAATTATTGTCATATCTTTGGATTGTTATTGCTCAACTTGTCCTTGTTTTCCAGTCTTTTTATCTTGCATGACCTTTACTTGTACGTCATTTTCCTTATCTTCTTTCCATTTATTTATTCTTTCTAGATCTCACTTATCTTTCTCTTCCTTATTTGGAGCCTCTTTTTCTCATAGATATTTTTCTTCATTTTCTTTCTTGTCCTTTTCAAAATTGTTTATGTTTTATTTTCTCCTTCACAACTCTCTCCTTTTCTACTTAATTTATTATGACATGTTCTTGTATAGCCTTCTTTTCTTAAGCATCCTAAGCAACTTAATCTTGTATTAATTTATTATAGGTTTCTTTAGTTTGGGCTTCATTCTATTTTTCTTCTCTTTCATTTTCAAATTTTTCATTGGCATACTTCATTCCTTGAGTCTACAATTTCATAGTATCACCAAGTGGTTGCTCTTTGCTTGTTACTTGTAGTTGTAGTAGATCTAGATGCATCAGGGAATGGGGTTATCTAGCTATATAGTAGATGTACCTATGAATTCCTAAAAAACTAGTACACCATATTATTGCAAAATTAACCAAATAAGGGATTTACAATACATATAGAGGAGTCCAAGGTGAACTGGGACCCTAAGAAGGAAAAATACCCTTAGGAGGAGATGAGTTTGCAAGGGGACTTATATCCTTTTACTAATGAGGCAAAGACTAATGAATGTAAGTAAAGGTAAAAGTTGGAGTTGATTGTGGTGAATCAATGACAATGGTAGATACTACGGTGGGGAATGGGTGATGAAATGGGTTACAAGTGAAGAAGATGGTGTTGTTACCCATGCTACCAAGGTATCTTGATTTAGCACTAAAACCTTTTCTCTATATGAATGCGGTGGTTGAAATATCTTCTTCTTCCTATCCCTAGTTTTCACCCACTCTTTCATTTTTGATGCTTTTGGGTCCTCCCATTATGGGACTACAATGCCTACAACAAGAATTTCCTTCCAATCACCCCTAGGTGTGTGTTACTTTCCTCCTATAGGAATGCATGGATTTCCCCTGACTCTTTTGGTTAAATTCAAACTAATCTTGAAGCAATTTCTAGATCTTCCTCCTTATTGAAAGGTCCATGTGCATTTGTACGATTGATGGGCTTTACTTCACAAGTTCATCTTTTCAATTTGTTTTTAGTAAATGAATTAGAATTAGTTGAGGTTCTTTAGAAATAATTACATGTATCATATGTGCCTTTGATTATGTTACTATTCATGGATATAAAATAGCTCGTGCAATTTCCTTACATTTTTCCTCCTCCAACTATTTATCTACTTTGATTTATTCAGGCATCGGTGAAAGCTCAACAACTATGGATTTAAGTACCTTATTTTGGATTTTCATAGTCATCACAACCTTTCAAAGGAACCATTCTTTTGCATTCTATTCATATATAAAATTTCATACATATCTAGTTGTGATGTCTTGGACATCAACATTAAATATCATCAACTTTTCATAGTCCATCTTCACAAATAATTTCAAAAATATACTATATTTATACTACTTATTCATCTTCCTTAGCTTATTTTTTGGAGGAGATATATATGTTTATGATGGTTTCTCCTTCTTTTTCATAGGCAGTTGTATGATGTGATATATTTACCTTTTTACACCATTTTTTGCAATGTGGCCTATGGTGGAATTGTTTTCAATGGGACCTTATTCTCCGTAATCATATTGTGTTGCTTAGTAAGCTCCAACTAGACCATATGCATTGCGATTATACTTATGAGTTACCTAAACCATGTGATCAAATGATCAATTCATCATGAAATTATGTGATTGAAGCTAGAGGTACAATATAAACTTTCACCTTTTTGGGAACTCAGGGATCACATTAATAAGATCTTTTATTTATATCAACAATTTCTAAAATGTTTGATATTTATTATATAGGTATTATAGATTATGGTAGACCAAGTTTTCAAAAGTGAAAATTGACACAAAATCATCTTTTATATTTATGAGCTCTTCTGACGATTTTAATTGCGTGAAATATATCAACATGACCAAAAACCAAGATTGAAACTCTTATTTCTTCCACACAAAAACTTTATCCATATTTGTGATGGTCTCACTAGCTAAAAATCCTATCCAATTTAATTCTTCACTCAGATGAATAATTTTGTATGTGATTTCAATACTATCCATAATGACTTGTTTTTATCATTTTGTGATTTTTTTAATATCACACCATGATCAATTTGACCAATACTCAGACGTATTTTTCGATCCTCAAGGTGGTGGGATGTCTAGGTCATAATTGTAGATGAGAATGCCAACTTGATATCAGGATGGTATGATGTGAATGATGATGTATGGTGATAAACTAATTGATTTTTTTTGTTATAGTGGCTAAGGAGATATTGGAGCAATTATGAGTTGTGCCTAAAGATTGGTAGCTGCACTAGTCTTTCTTCACAAGAACCTCAAAAATGGATTATATTATGTGAGTGCACCCTCTAATTAGTTAGGAAATAATTATAGGCATGTAATAATGAACAATTCTTTCACTCCTACCTCAACTAATTATAATGGGTCTAGATCATCCCATTTCATTTGTTGGATTACAAGGTCGATCCCCATTTCTTCTTTTTCATTGTCTTACAAGTGTATGAATGTAAATCTTGATTCCATATAGATTTTTAACTTTGTTAATGACCTTGTGAATATAATTAACATTTTTTATACTATGACTAGCATGACATAGTTTCTCAACACCTCTATGTTCTCCTTTTATTTAACCATTTGATATTTCTCCTTTATTGTGCAATTTTTCACTACTTCTAACTCATGATGTTACAAAGTGAATTGTGTGATGGATTGTAACTTAGCTTCTAAATTATTTTATATATTTTTATTATGTAAAGTGTTTATATTTAACCATTGTGCTTCTTTTATCTTTGCTTTGTGCCACCTTTAAAGGAATTTATTCATCTACTTCCCACACCATTTTTCCTTCTCATTATTTTACTAGTCATTGGAAAAGTGACACATGTCCATTTTGTAATTTATTCAAGGATTTCAATTGCTTGATTTGATGCCCTACCTATTTAATTTAAACCTTTTCAAGAATTATTCTTTAAAACATGGAAGGGAATTAACATTTACACAATTTTCTTGTCTTTTAATTTTTATAACTTTTAAATGAATTTTACATTGTACATCATTCCTGGATTAATATATTTGTATTATAATGTCATGAATCTAGTGCTTCCTACTCTTTTAATGAAGTATAGAGAGAACTTTTAGTATCATTTACCTTTATTACAACAAACCATAAATTTTATTTAAAAATTGATTTCTTACACTACCACACATGATATAAATTGAAATCCTACCATACTCGTGTTAATCATAACCTTTTCATGGTACTGCATTAGTGATGGTAAGGCTTAAATTTATTTCCATCTACCCATCCTAGAAGAATATTTCATTATAAATATTGTAATACTATGATACCATGCCCTATCATGTGATGAATCACATATAACCCTTTCCATCTGATTGGAAACTTTCATTGGTTGCCTTGATATTATGACCTATTGGCCCTATTGATATTATTTTATTCATAAATTATGATCATGGTAGGGATTCTAGCTACTTTTTTGTACTTCTTGATTCCAATTTGTCATCATTTGAGTTTCCTCCATGTGTGAAAGTTCCAAGAGTCTATTTTCCAATGACTCATTATCACCAATCCATGTTAAAATTATAATTCACAAACCAGGAACTTTATATTCCATTGGAATTATTGCTTGCATGCCATATACCAATCAAAATTGTTTGTCTTATAGTTCATTTATAGTTGGTTCTACAAGGCCACAATACTGCAAGAATGTTATCCTCATAGTTGTCTCTCTACACATTACAATTGTTTGTTAGCATTCTTCATAATACCTTGATTGACACTTCATATTGATTGTTAACTTGTGGATGGTAGTTGGTGCTCTTCTAATGCAAAATCATGAATTCATTTGTGAGGGTTTTTATGGTGTTTTCCAAAATAGTGGGTCCCCCATTCACTAATTTGACTTTGTGGACACCAAAACCTTGTTATAATATTCTCATATAGAAATTTCACAACATCCTTTGCTCCACAACTTGGAGTTGTAGTTTTTTAAACCAAATTTGTAAAGTAATTCATTGTAATGATGACATAATGAGCATTGGATCTTTTAGAGGATGGATTAATAGGTCCAAAAAAATTGGTTACTCATTTCTCAAAAGGTTGAGATGTGATAACTAGATTAAGTAACATTTCATCTCTTTGATTAGGATTTCTAATGAGATACATGCATCATAGTGTTTTGCAACCCTATGTGCATTGTTAAACACCCTTGGGCACCATAACCCACCATGTAATGCCTTTTTTATAGTCAAGTCACGTGTAAAATGATCTCTTATAACCCTTTCATCCAATTCATTCAAGACTTGTGATTTTTCATGTCCCAAAACCACTCTACCAAGTACATCATCCTTACCTAGTTTATATAAAAATCCATTTTAAAATTGTAAACAACAAGGCTTTCGTGACCAACTACTTTTTTTGCCTTATGTATAGTGTTTTGATAATATACCATGTTACAAAATTGTTTCAATCTCTTCCAATAACTTTGGTATAGTTAAGACTTTGAATAAGAGAGCATCAATTGAATTATTTTTTATATCATTTGGTTCTTCTCCAATTTGAATTATGCTTAGATTTTCTAGACCCACATGTTCTCTTCTAAGATTTACATTGATCTTGAACTTATATTATTTAAAAAAGATATAACATCTAATAATAATTCCACACAACAATGTCTTATTCACAAAATATCATAAGGCATGATGATTTATGAAGAAATAAAATGGAATTTTTAATACATAGTGACCGAATTTCTGAAGTATAAAAACCATAGCTAAAGCTTATCTTTCTATTATGTGTTATTTTTATCTACAACATATAAATTGTGGCTTGGGAAGTGGACTGGGTGGTCTAAGTATCCTTCACTTGGTTGTGCTATAATGACACCAATCTCAATCCCTAATGCATCTACAAGTATGTGGAATGTCTTGCTCAAATATGGGAAGGCCAAATTAAAAGTGTGATAAATTGTTGCTTCAAGTTAGTGAATGCAACCTCACATTCTTGTAGCCATTTGAATTTAGTGTCCCTATGATAATATTTACATAGGTGTTGTAATCTCCACATAAACACAAATAAAATTGTAATAGTATATTTTATGACCCAAAAAATATTACACTTTTGAAGGATTTATTAGTGGTTTGAGCCCCATGATAATTGTGATCTTGTCTTGGTCCACAAAAATTCCATCAATGAAAACCACATACCCTAATATCATTCAAAAAAATGTAAAAAAAAAACATTTCCTTAGATTTAGTGTGATTCAGAACACAACCTCATTTTAGCATGAGCTGTAACTTTGACAAGTGATCTTTGAACAGTGAAAACATTGCCCAATCATCCAAATACACTTACATAAATTCATGGGTGAAATCCTTGAAAGCTGTCACTAATGCTATGGAAAGTACTATAGGTGCATTTTACCATCCAAATAACGTTATTTTTTAAGCAAATAATACCCATTTTGTTTTAAAATTTGTATTGGATTGATTTTATTTTGCAATCGAGATCTGATGGTAACTGTTGAGCCCATATGTAAAAAAATAGTATCATGGCCTCCAAATGCTTCTAAAATATCATATGTGAAAGGTGTTAGAAAAGGATCATTTATGAAAGAATAATTTGGAGCTTATTAATATACTCAAATTATAATTTATCTCATCTTCTTAGGTTGCACTACCATTGGACTCATCCAATCAGACCCTTTGATAGATAGATGATTCCTACTTCAATTATGTAATGAGTTTCGAACTTGACTTTGAGCTGCATATTATGGTTCAACCAATAATAATATTTATTAATTTTCCTTATTTACTCCATGAATTTGAGCTTAATATAGTGGTCCAACCAATGAGGACATTTATTAATTGTTCTTGTGCATTTATTTAAAATATGGATCCATACTCTCGATTTTACTTAACATTATAGGGAACACATCCTCATAATTTAGCAAAAATTGAATTGCTTCTAAGATTTTTTATTCATTCTAATTTACTATAGGAATCATATTTGGTATCTATTTAATGCCAATGTTATCATATATTTTTCACAATGGCTCTTGATTAATATTGTTGCCTTTCAATTTCATGAAATTCAAGATGTCCCTCTGGTCTTGTTGCTCTTTGTTTCAAACTTTTAGGACTTAAATGTATGTAAATTCTATGTTATTAAAGGGTTGAGTATAGTAAATTAGGGTAGAAATATGCAATAAATATAACCATTGATCTATTAAAAAATGACTAAATTTGACCTTTTTAAAAATAGTAGTAAATAATGTAAATGAGAACTTAGCTAAAAAATGATTGAGACAGATGATCTGGAAGTTAAAAACTAAAGCAGAGGCTGGTTTGACTATCATAAACAAGATCTAAGTATCAAAAACCCTTCCAAAAAATATCACCATAATTGGATAGTAGCTCCATGTGGTGCTAGTGTCCCTATTTTTGGTGGTAGTGTCCTCTATGTAGGACTATTCTGAACTTCTAGGTGCATCTATGTCTAGGTTTATCAAGCTTGTTCCTACATGCATGAGTTATGAAACCCTGTAGATGACCTATTTTGACTAATTTTATGCTTAAACCCTAATCCTCCATGTTGCTAGGGCATCCAATTGATACCAAGTGTAAAGTGTGTTTATTAATGAGGTAGGTTGGACATCCTCAACATCCTGCTATGATGAGAGTTGCCTACAAACCAATACTTCAAAGAGGGATCAAGCTTGATGTAGTTTTCCCCACCTAAGTGATAGTGCAAGTATAAGTGAATATAGTATAATTATATACCTCAGTGATTTGAATGTGCTTAAGACTAGAAATCTAAGCTTAGGAAAGTTGTAGATGGTAGTAAGCAAAAGCAGGGTAGAATATGGATTGATAAACTTAATTGTACACAACTTATTATGAGTTTGTATGTGTAATTTGCATCACATTTCCATCTAGTGGTTATAAGGCTAAAATTCATGTATATATACTATTCTAGTGCTTGTACGGGTGATACAAGAGATTTAAACTGACCCTAGGTGGTCTAATATTTGACAAAATATTCATTTGTTAAAAAAAGAAGGAAATGATAGTAGTGCTAAAAATGGGGCACTAGTGCCATGTGGTGCTATTTTACCTATTATGGTGCTAGTGTCTAGGTGGAAGAGCCTGAGGCATGAAGGGCCAGGATGTAATGATGAGGGATTAAGACTGCTTTAGGGATGACTAGGGATGCATGTGGCCCGCATGAAGGTTGGATAAGTGTGAAAATAGGTCCTAAAATAGGTCTAAGGCTAATCTAAGGATAGGTGGTCTCAAGTAGCACTCTTATCATTCAAGTTCATTTTTATGTGATTACATTACCATTGTTAGAATTAGTTACAAGATCTAATGAATCTAATAGAAAACATAAATAAGAGATAAAATAGTAATAGGAATAAACAATAACTATATATGCGAGACAATAATAGAAATGAATAAAAACTCAAATATGGTGAATTACTCTGATAATTCAATATTAATCTGATATAGAATACACAAATAGCCATTGCTTATATAAAGCAAGGTGTGCATGATAAAGATCAGGGAACTCACACAACACATGTAGTTCAACTGATATCTGACTACAAGAATAGTGGAGTGCAACTCCACACTAACAAGATAGGTGTCCAACTTGTGTAAATGATCAACACAAGTTTACTACTAGTTAAGTAATCTTATCCTATCTTACCCTAAATAGTGGAGTGGAACTCCACTGTAAAAAAATAGGTGTCTAATTTGACTACTAGCAAAACAAGCTTATCTTATCTGGTGAAAATTATTAATAAACATAATAAACTAATTAAAACAAGTAATTAGTGCACCAATCTAAATAATAAATATGATTAAATGCAATAAAGTAAATAAATGCACCAACACCCCCCATTTATTTTATAAATACAACAAAGTGAAATGACTAGGATAAAGGAAAAAGAAGCATACCTAAACTTACCTAAAAGGCAAAGCCCATGAATCTAGGTCTGAGTGTGTGAAGCATGCTCCATTATGTGTCCTAAAATTGAAACATATATAGATCAATCTTTACTTAAGAGATATCAAAAGCAAATACAAAATTTAGTAAAGAAGTAAAACTAAGTAAAGAGATAGGAAAGGGGAAAGGAATGAATACACCTCATTGGGTACATGAACCAATGCATAAACCTAGTGAAATTATGTGTGTGTGTGTATATAATGATCAATCGGTGAATATATTGGACTGAGTTGATGTCTTCCTCAATCCTTATGTGTGGGTGGCTCAAGAACTCAATTCAGTTTTGACTCTATCATTTCTCACCTCTACTTGGTAGATCATGACTTGTGAATAGCTTGATTGGATTGATGGTGTGTCCAACCCTCTCATGTAGGTGGTTTAAGAACTCAAGTAGACTATGACTACATCATTGCCTACCCATGTATAATAGAGGGATGTGAAACTGAAATTATGTAATGTAACTAAAAATGTCTAACTGGAGATGTCAGCTCTATGGCCACTCATGTATATTAGATGGTTCTGGGCCACTCAAGAATGCCAACCACTACAGATGGAGTAAGACATAAATCTGGTGTGCAACTTAGAATATGGTATTTGATGTATATAACATAGAGAATAACATGGAGTTTGTCATTCCATCTGATCAACTAGTGTACAAGTGAGCATACGAAAATAATGTGCCATGCACATGCCCCCAAATATGATATCTGAGCACATGGATTCTAGATTGAGTTGTTATAATATGTATTTGAGTATTTAAAATGAAAATGGGAATGGTCATGCCACACATGATACCCTAAATTCAAACAAACAGGGATGAATCTAAGCTAAATAGGTATGAATTTGAGCTAAAATGCTATGTATCTAAGCTAAACTAAGCCAAAATTAGTAAATCTATAACTAAACCTATGGAAACTTGAAGTATACCTATTGTACTTTTCTAGGCTATTTGGATTTTTCTAAAACTAAGGCTACTGGACAATAACACCTGTTAGGACTTGTTCCAAAGTCTTAACATTAGGTTAGGTTATTAGGCTAATGATAAATAATGTTAGGTAAATAATAATGTAATGGGGCATGCATATTTTACAAAGACACCCCCTTTAACAATTTTTAGTTACTTTGATTTATAAATTTATGTTAAATAATTATAACTACTTTTCGGGTTACATTCTCGTGAGAAGTGGTTATCATGTTAGTTGGTTTTATAGGTCATAAGCAAAATATTATATATACATTATATTGTGTGTAAAAATGGTTAACGACATATTGGCACCCTTTTAATGTACTTGATTTATTTTGATTAATAAAATGCTTATGGACCCACCTTAGTGGGCACAAGATTTACCTCCAGTAATTTTGCTTGGTCAATTAAATAATTTGAGTTCCATCAGTGGTATCAGAGCTTGGTTGAGCATGGTAGCATTGTAAATGCATAGTAAAAGGAGAGGATAATGATATCAGGGTGATTTTCATTCATGTGGATGGACAAGATTCACGTGGAATTAATTTGCAAATACATGGTATGTTTTTGAGTAAATTTTTGGTGTGAAAACATTTGAAATATTGTTCAAAAATTAATATTTTCAAATAAATATTTTTATAAGCATGTGATTGGTGGAAATAATACATTTAAAATTCAAATTTATTGAGAAAAATTATTTTTTCATAGCTATATGCTTGTAGAAGTTAGATTTCATCTTTTGAAGCTTTGTAGATCCCAGTGAAGGTGATTGTTTGCATTCAAAACTATTTTTTTGCCCAAAGAGTCAAATTTAATGAGTTGTAAGGTATTTTTGGCTTGGAAAACCTATATTAAATATTGGTATATCCTTCATATATGTGTTCAAAAAATTTGAAATGAAACTAAGTGAATTTGTGAATGATTATCCCTAGTTTAGAGCTTCCAAAGGCAAAAAATTGATTTTTTTACCATTTTAAAATCCCTAGAAGCAAATTTTCAGATTTTTACAGCCAAATTTTCAAAATTTTACATCCTTTAGATGCATGGAAATAAAAATTAAATTGAAATTTGGATATTTGAAAGTTTTCACCTTTTTTGGAGCCTCAAATTGCCAAAAAATTGTCCTGAATCACTCCAGAATGCATTTTAATCACTCCTGTTGAGTTGTACGACCCCCAAAAGAAATTTTTGAACCTCATGGCATCCCATTACATGTATAAAACTTTCATGTTTTAGAAAAAATATTTTACAGTGCTGAGATTTGCTTAAAACTCTCAAAAATCCTCCTTTTATGAGCTTGTACGCTCTTGTATGGATTTGAGTGATTTGATGAAGCTTAAGAATTTATCCAGGCAGCCATGGAATTACATTTTCAATTTCTGGCATGAAATTAAGGTGAAATAATAATATTATTTCATTTGGCTAAAGTTTGATATAATTTGTGAGGAAATTTAGGGTTTTGTGGGGTTCATCAAATTGGAAGCTTTTAATTCATTTTCAAAGAATTCATGGGTGATTTAATTTTTAATTAAAAAATTAATTTTTTTAAATTATTTATGAAAGAAAAATAAGATTTAAATACATTATTGTCCTTTTATATGTTGTAAATGCTCATAGAGCAATTGACAAGTCTCATCTTGTAACAACCCTTGGAAGGTGGAGGTCCAGGGTTCAAAAATTCTTTTTAGAGAAAAGTACAACATAGTTATTTACTTTTCAGAGAATATTCCATTCTTTTTGGAATATTTTACATGATTTACACATTGTAAAAGGCTTAAAATATGGTTTTTAGTGGAAAAAAAAGGCTGTAAGTAGTGATATAAGAGTGTTGTATTGCTTTGGTGAAATAAGGGTGTAATATTTTTATTTTTGGTGAGGTTAAGTGCAAAACCCATCAAAAATCTATCTTTTTTTTCTTTACATGGAGGTTAAGTGAAAAACCTCATAGAAGCATTGTCTTGTGCAAAGTGTTTTCAGTGAGTGTGTTATTCTTTTCTTTTGTTGCACTTCATTTCATTTGTCACATTTGATTTCATTTCAAGATGCCAAAGATTTAAAATTTGATTTGAGATGGTGATAAATTAATGATTTCTAATTACTATGATTAGAAATGTTTGATGGAAGCTTCATTAGTTTTTAATGAGTTATGGGCTATTATAAAGAATGATAATCCTACATTGCCTACAAAATAGGCAAAACTTGATAGTTTTAATCTTTGTGATTCTACAGACCTAACTTTAATCAAGTGTTGTTGTACTCATGATACTTATATATATATATATATATATATATATATATATATATATATATATATATATATATATATATATATATATATTGAAAAATCTCCTCATAGTTACACTGCATGGAAAAATTTATCTGATTTGTATGATAAAAAGCCTAAACATAAGAAGATAGATATCCATATGTAGTTGTTTACTTTATCATTAGAGGAAGATGGGGATATGAGAGAGTACATGTATAAGTTAAATAATATTGATACTAAGTACACTAAGGCTAGGTTTAGAAAACTAGATGATGATCTCATAGTTACTGTTGCATTAAAAAGGCTACCTATGTCCTATAAGAATTTTGTATAAATGTTGCATGTCTCTGACAAGATCACATGCATCACTTTTGATAAATTCACTGAGTTGTTTATTCAACATGACCTCTATCTACCCAATAAATCCAAGAAAACTGAGGAAGCCCATGTTTTAGAGTCCAAGCCTAGTTCATCTTCTTCTAGTCAACAAAACTATGGAGGACATAATTATAGAGGGGGATGAAGTTAAAGAGGAGGAAAATTTTAAAACCAAGGTATAGGATATCATCAGAACAATTATTCAAATCCATAATTTAGCCATTCTTATTCAAATGAGATGAGTGATAGAGGATGTGGTCATAAATCTTATAGAGGTAGAGGTCAAGGTAGATCAAATATTCAGTGTCATAGATGTGGGAAATTTTGTCACATTACCTCTTAGTGTAGGATTCCTTTTGACAAAATTCAGAGTCTACAAAAAGTGACTAACTCTAATCAATATGCTGACCATGACTATGATGAGTCTAGCAATATTGCTCATGAGTTTGCATTCACTACTTTAGGGAATATTGCTTATATGAAATATGAGGCTAGAGGTGAGTTCACAAATGTGTGGGTTTTAGATACAAGAGCAACCAAACACATGACATTTAGGTGATACTTCTTTTGGACTTTCAAAGAAGATTCTCTCTCTCTGGAATCCTTGGTAGATAAATGTATGCATACTCCACAAGGTCAGGTCAATTTAAATTCTCCTTCCTAATGGATCTATCAAATACTTGGAGAATGTTTGGTATGTTCCCACATTACAAAAACATCTTATTTACTTGGCAATTATTTAGAAGAAAGGTTATCAAATTATTCTTTAAAATGGGCTCATTTATATCAATTCAGTGAAGGATGGATACAAAACCATGTATATAGATTATGAGGATGGAAATTTGGTTAGATTGCATTATAAAGTTCTTCCTCCATAGTGGAAATTATGACAATTATTGATACAGGTAAAAGTATTATGTTTACACAATGGTTGTGGCATCTCCAATATGGACATTTGAATGTTCTCTCTTTAGTGGACTTGTAGAGATATGGTATGGTGAGTGAGTTACCCACTTTTTGCAAAGATAGTATTCTTTGTGAATCATGTATTTTGGGAAAATAGATTTGGAAAATTTTTCCTAATAATTATTCATGGTGAGCTAACAGATGTTTGTGGTTAGTTCATAGTGATGTATATGACATGAAAAAGTCATCCATTGGAGGGTGTAGGTATTTTGTGTTGTTTATTGATGATTTTTCTAGGATGACTTGGATATTTTTCATGAAAAACAAATCATAAGTTTTCACTAAGTTTGTTGATTGGTTACACTTAGTTGAAAAAGAAATAGGTTCACACTTAGCCACTCTTCATTCAGATAATGGTGGTGAGTATAATTAAAATGATTTTTTAGATTATTATCGGGAACATGGTATTCATTGAAAATAAGTAATGCATACACTCCACAACAAAATAGAGTATTTGAATGAATGAATATGAATTTAGAGGGCATAACTTGAGCTATGTTGCACTATAAATAGCTCGATGATAAGTTTTGGGCTGAAGCCATTGGTACTGCAGTGTATTTGAGAAACAGGTCCCCTATAGATGTACTTTTGGGAAAAAATCCATATGAGGCTTGGTATGGGTTTAAAACAAAATTTAAACACTTGAAAGTTTTGTTTTAGTTCCCACTAAACATATAAATAAGTTGGAAACATGAAGTCAAAAATGCATCTTTCTTAGATATTCAAGAAATAAAAGGGGTATCATTTGCTTGCACAAGATACAGGCAAATTCATAATGAGTAGGGATGTGATATTTGATGAATTTGGTACTATGAACATTGCAGAGATTGATTCTCAATTTGATAGGTTAAAGAGGAAGAATACAAAATGTGATAGGGATTGAATAATGAGGCCAACTCTCATAGGTTGTGGTATGAGACTAGTATCCACTCTATTTCCTCTAGATCTTAATAGGTTCATGACTTAGACAATGTTGAAAATTCTCTAAGTCTTCCTTCAACTGGTGCACATGATGAGAATTATGTTGTTCCTGATCTAAATAATTTGAACAAATATCCAAAATGGGCTTAAATTACTTTTTTAGACTTGATAATAGATGAAGTTGGTCTAACAGGTCCCAAGAGTTCTCATAAATAGGTGAACTATGCAATGGTTAATACTACTTCTTCCATTGAGCCATCTACTTTTGAGGAGGCTTTTACTAAACAGGTTTGGCAACAAGCAATGAAAAGTGAGTATGATGTAATACTTAATAATAATACTTGGGTTTTAGTTGATCCCCCTCTACATGTTTAACCTATAGGATGTAAATGGGTTTATAGGACTAAGCATAAATCAGATGGTTCCATTGATAAACATAATGCAATACTTGCTATGAAAGGTTATGTGCAATAAGAAGGTATTGACCATGAGGAAACATTTGTACCAACTGCCAAATGTCACACTATTCATATGATACTTGATTTAGAAGCATAGAATGGTTAGAAAGTACATTAGATGGATGTTAAAAGTGCTTTTTTGAAGGGTGATTTATAGGAAGAAGTATATATGAAACAACCTCAAGGTTTTGAGAAAGTGGGTGCAGAGCACAAAGTGTGTAAATTGATCAAAGCTCTCTTTGGGCTCAAATAAGCACCCAGGGCTTGGTATGAAAAAATGGATTCATGAAGAAATTTGGTTTTCAACGTAGTGAATATGATGATACTCTCTATATTTGAGTGCAGGGTAAGAAATTGGTGATTCTTGTTCTCTATGTCAATGACTTGTTTCTCACTGGTAATGATGAAAACCATAACAAGTCTATGAAGATGGAACTAAAAGATAGGTTTGAGAAAATAGATCTTGGACTTCTTCGCTATTATCTAGCCATAGAAATAAATCAAAAAGAGAAAAATATGTTCATTTCAAAAACAAAGTATATTTTTGAGTTATTAACTAGGTTTGGCATGAATGATTGCAAACCTTCCCTCACTCCCATGGAAAGTAATTTAAAATTGTCTAAGGATGATGGTAGTGTCTTTTTTGATGGCACCAAATATAGATAGTTAGTAGGAGGTTTGATATAATTGATGACTACCGAGCCTGATATATCATTTTCAGTTAGAATTTTGTCTAGGTTTATGCATGAGCCTAGAGAAATTCATTTGTATGCAACAAAAAAAATATTTTATTACCTTTAGGGAATGAAAACATATGATCTTGAGTACCACTGTAACAATAAATTCAAACTTGTTGAGTATTATGATGTAGATTTTGGTGGATGTGTGGATGACAATGTGTCCATAATAGGATACATTATGCATATGAGTTCAACTACCATTGCTTGGTTTTACAAGAAGCAAGATACAGGGGCAAATTCATCAGTAGAATCAAAATACATAGCAACATGGGATGCTTCTAAAAAAATTGTCTATTTACACCACATTATTGAAGATCTTCATATTTATCAGAGTGTTCCTACATAGTTATACATTGATAATCAAAGTGGAATCAAGATGCCTAAAAATCTAGTATTTCATGCTAAAATAAAATATATGAATGTCAAATATCATTATTTGTGAATGCTAGTGGGAAAGAAAGCACTTGATCCAATATATTTCCCAATTGTTGATTAGATAACTAACATTTTCACAAAACCCCTTGATAGAATCAAATTTGAAAAATTTAGAAAAATGCTTGGCATGTGTCCAAATAACTAAAATTGGATCATGGGGGGTTTGTTAGGACTTGTTCTAAAGTCTTAACATTAGTTTAGGTTGTTAGGTTAATAATAAATAATGTTCGGTAAATAATAATGTAAAATGGGAAGCATATTTTATAAAGACACCGCTTATAATAATATTTAGTTACTTTGATTTATATTTTGAGTTTAAAAAATACAACTACTTTTTGGGTTGCATTCCTATTAGAAGTGGTTATTAGGTTAGTTGGTTTTACCGGTCATAGGTGAAATCTTATATATACATGGTATTGTGTGTAAAAAGGGTTAACAACATATTGACACCCTTTCCATGTACTTGATTTATTTTGATTAATAAAATGCTTGTGGAATTGCATCAATGGGCACATGATTTACCTCCAATAATTTTGCTTGGTTAATTAAATTGTTTGGGTTCCATCAGCACCATATCTTGGATGTTGGGAATAGGACCAACCCGGAAGCACACAATTGATTACCAAATTCAAGCAACTTAATATGCGAAAATAACCAGAATCAACAAGTAACTAGAATCTAGAAATAACACAAGATATGAGAGACAATACACAACTTGTATTAATACTCATACATAAAAGAATACAATAAAGAAGATGCCACTTCTTCTCCACCACCTTACAGAGGTTTCCCAAACCTCAAGTGAACAGTAATTCTCTCCTCAAAGCTCTCCCTACTAGGTCTCAACACCCAACTCATACACTGAGTTGGTGTTCACCTTACACCTGTGCTCCACGCACTCCACAAGTGCTCCATGCACTCCACAAGTACACACCTGTACTCCAAGTAGATCTCTCCTGATACTGCTCCCTATTGTGTTGCTGTCCTATCGATCTCCAAACTATAGATCAAGCTGGTTCTGCACACCTGTGAACCTTGACCTTGCACACACACACACCTGCATATCAATGATCTTACTTACCATGTAGATCTTCTATAGAAGCCATGCACACCTAATGACTAAGATCATACGCTCCTGAAGAACCCTGCTGATTCTCCAATCCAGCACCCACCTTGGTACTGTGGCACTAGGAGGAACACACCATTTCTCTACCTCACACACCGAAGGAGCTTATAACAATGCTCTCTTACTCCCTAGCTACAAATTTACAATACAACCATGAGTCTATTATATAGATCTCATCCAAACAATAATTAGACTCCTAGTACAATAATTAGATCCGCAGCTCTTAGTCTATAATTAGCACTAAGCATGCAAACACTTGGTTCATCAACCAACTGCCCATAATATACTCGCAGTCGAACCACACAGGTGACCGACGCCGGTCCCTGTCCGCCTGGGGGTCGTCGACGCCGGCCGATCTCTGACCGACGTCGGTTGCTCTCCTGCCCTATACTGTCGACGTCGGTTGGCCTGAGCGACGCCGGTGTCTGTGACACTCCAGAAACTCCTCCTGCACCCTCCTCCATGTCTGCATCAGTGAAGCTTTTAGCTCCACAACTTAACAATCTCCCACTTGGAGATAAATAGCTATATTGTACCTGTACCTGTACCATGTCTAATCTATTTCCTGATTTGTATCCCTCTTCAAGCTCAATCCTGAAGACAACCCACCACACATCTCGTGGTGTACCTCCTATCATCCGAGTACCCTACCACATCCGAACCTACAAACACATGTAGTGAAGTCCTGACCCTGCATGTATACCTATTGTTGGTCCCTCTCAAGTCCCTGAGAACCCACTTCCCCAAATTGGCTCCTAACTCTCTGACAGCTCCCACTGCATGGGAATACTCAGGTCTATACCAGACCTCATGTGATTTTAGACACTGAACTGTCTAGCCCTTGGTGCGCTCCAATTCTGCATCCTGCGTAATGAACCTCACCAACACCTGATTCACATCAGCTCCCACTGGAGACAAAATCTACCTGTGATCTCCATGTCTCCCATGTCAAAGAATTTCGCTGCTCCAAACTCCTCCTGACATGCCACTAAACTAATCTTACCCTTAGCTCAGCAAAACCCTATATGTACACCCCTACTAGCTAGCATACTATCCACATACAATAACAAAATGATGTCGCGACTCATCATCCACCTGGTAAGTCAAACCACAGTAGTTCCCTGACATCGACTGAAGTCATGCTTCATCCTCCACCTGTCAAAACCTGTACCACTATCCTGCAGCTCCTCAAGACCATATGCCTGGTCTTCCGTCTCACGTATCCGTTCACTCTATTCTTCAACTAAGGAATCCATTCGTCTCTGTGCTTTCGCACCGACTGGCAACCCTACCAAAACTCTCGTTTGGTTCTTCATCATATCCCTGCCATACTCCCACCTGTTTCCTGGATCCTTCCTGCTCTACAATTAGCAACAAGTATAAAGAAGAGGAACAACGAATTTGAGGGCCTACTTATGTCTTCAATCCTCCGTATGGGTGTTTGAGACTCCTTGACAGCATGCTATCCACCCAAAATCTGTTATAGTGACCGACCTCGGTCACTCCACAGTCTGCATCCGACTGACGTCGGTTCCCATGCGTCTGTCCCTGACTACCAACATGCCGATGTCGGTGTCCTCCTGCTGCCGATGTCGGTCCTCCTGACCGATGTCGGTCTTACATACTACTGACGTCAGTTTTTTTGTCGACGCCGGTACCTGTGTTTCCTGTGAGTGATGACTTTTTACCCGCGAGCTCCTTTGAATCAATCTCCATGTCCAAACTGCCCTGCTCAAAAGTATCCAGCCACATCCACTGATCTCTGTCTGCCATCTCCTCCAAGAACACCAAGGCTTTCCAGTTCTTAAGCCTATCAAATATATCTGTCTTCCGCTTAAGAACATGCATCTCCTTCCTGCTCATGTGACCAAGCCTACGAAGCCACGTCTCCGTAGCAGAAGAAGAATTAGTAATATAAACAAGTAGATAAAGAGTACTTGTTTTCTTACCACCAGCTAATTCAAGTGTACCCGCTGTGAGAGTTCTCGTACACCTCTCATCACCCAACTCTTCTAAAGAAATTAGCCACATCTCCAAACCTGGGACCTGCATGACCTCCTTCAACACCCATGTGTTGGCCATCTGCAATTTCAGCTTCACTTCCCCTTTGCCAATTCTTTGGCAAGGCTCACCAGCTCCTCTACCTGGGGCTGCATGGAAAGAGGCAACCAAATCTTTTATCCAAGATTCAACTTTATCCAAGAAACCTCCCAGAGCATCCTGTGCCATATCACCTGCAACATCTGCTTCTTCAGTTTCTTCATGCTGATCTTCCACAAACCAACAATATTCTTTTACCTGCTCTTTCTTTCCATGGGACCTTAAGTAACCATCTGTGCTTTTCAACTCCTCCATCCTTAGCTTACTGTGATCTGCCGTTGCTCTGCTCCCACTCAATCAAAAAACCCCTGAGAGTGACCTGTAACCAAAACACAAAACCTGCTTCCTGTAACCTTAGCTCTGATACCACTTGTTGGGAATAGGACCAACCCGGAAGCACACAATTGATTACCAAATTCAAGCAACTTAATATGCGGAAATAACCAGAATCAACAAGTAACTAGAATCTAGAAATAACACAAGATATGAGAGAAAATACACAACTTGTATTAATACTCATACAGAAAAGAATACAATAAAGAAGATGCCACTTCTTCTCCACCACCTTACAGAGGTTTCCCACACCTCAAGTGAAAAATAATTCTCTCCTCAAAGCTCTCCCTACTAGGTCTCAACACCCAACTCATACACTGAGTTGGTGTTCACCTTACACCTGTGCTCCACGCACTCCACAAGTGCTCCACGCACTCCACAAGTACACACCTGTACTCCAAGTAGATTTCTCCTGATACTGCTCCCTGTTGTGTTGCTGCCCTATCGATCTCCAAACTATAGATCAAGCTAGTTCTGCACACCTGTGAACCTTGACCTTGCACACACACACACCTGCATATCAATGATCTTACTTACCATGTAGATCTCCTATAGAAGCCATGCACACTTGATGACTAAGATCATACACTCCTGAAGAACCCTGTTGATTCTCCAATCCAACACCCACCTTGGTACTGTGGCACTAGGAGGAACACACCATTGCTCTACCTCACACACCGAAGGAGCTTATAACAATGCTCTCTTACTCCCTAGCTACAAATTTACAATACAACCATGAGTCTATTATATAGATCTCATCCAAACAATAATTAGACTCCTAGTACAATAATTAGATCCGCAGCTCTTAGTCTATAATTAGCACTAAGCATGCAAACACTTGGTTCGTCAACCAACTGCCCGTAATATACTCGCAGTCGAACCACACAGGTGACCGACGCCGGTCCCTGTCCGCCTGGGGGTCGTCGACGCCGGCCGATCTCTGACCGACGTCGGTTGCTCTCTTGCCCTATACTGTCGACGTCGGTTGGCCTGAGCGACGCCGGTGTCTGTGACACTCCAGAAACTCCTCCTGCACCCTCCTCCATGTCTGCATCAGTGAAGCTTTTAGCTCCACAACTTAACATTAGAGAATAGTGCCCTATGTTGGTAGTGTCCCAATTTGAGTTCTAATGTCTGACTATTCTAATTTTTATGTAACTATAACTAATATATATGCCACTATTTTCAATTGTGTTTACCTAATTCTAATTTCTATAATATGACCTTGTGTGCTAAAATTTGTACTATGAATGCATTCAAATAAATTGATCTTTTTGACAAACCCCTATGAATGCCCCTTATTTTGAGGGGAGTTGTTGAACCTTTGTAAGAATTGTCCTTAAAATAAAAATCTCTACAAAATGTGTGTTAGCCATAACATATATGATATCTGCATAATAATCTAATTTAAAGTGCATACATAACATCATAATGTAAGATAATATGAGCATAAGTTTGTATTGTGTGATGTATAATATATCTAGCATTCACAAGGTTATATATATATATATGTTGCATTGTTATATATATATAACAATGCAACATATATATATATATATGTTGCATTTATATATATATATATATATATATATATATATATATATATATATATATATATATATATATATAAACAATGCATGTAATAAAAATTCTAAGTAATGACTGAGTAGATATATAGGGGATGGCGTATGATGTCCATCATGACACCCAAGTAGGAAGGGGAGAGGCATGAGGTCCCTCATGGCATATAAAATTATAATGTGTAACAAGTAAGATACAAGTGTCATGGCCATGACACATAGAAGAAAACATACATAAAACACACATGAGGCACACAGATTAGGCCAAGGGGTCATAATGCAATGGACATGGGCATATGCCACTAAATCCAAGAAAGGAAGACATATAAGGACATGTTAAAATGTCCACATATGTAAATAACAAACAAGTTGGCTTAGAGCCATATAAAAGGACATGTTCAAATGTCTGCATACATAATTAGGAAGGCACACACAAGGACATGGGCACATGTCCAAAGCATACATAAAATGAAAAGAAGTGGCATAGAGCCATAGATTAACGGCATATTTAGATGCCCTCAAATAGAATAAACATAGATACACAATTAAGTTTAAACTAGGAAAGCTAAAAATAAAAGTATGCATGAACATCTAATACAAAGCTGCATAAGAGCTAAGATATACATATGTTGAGTCTAAATAAGTGTAGTATGATCAATATTAAAATATAAAAATGCTAAATATGTGATGTAGAGATTATAAATATGAAACTTTGTAATTTAAACTATGTATAGGGTGCCCCTAAATGGGAAAATGTGTCAAATGAATAACTCGTGGATCTATGTAAATGCCCCTAGTGGGTAGATAATAGTAAATCTAGATTAGTGTGGTGGACTTGAGTCCTATAAGAAATCTTCAATCACTCAAAAAGAATAAGTAAAACATATATGTATGATAAAACTGACTATAATAAGATAGCTAACATTTATCGTACTTGTCAAATATAAGATATGTAAACATTGCAATACATACAAATGTTTTTTGAGTAAACATTTAAATGTTTTTATGTTTTTGACATATTATAATGTTTGTGTATTTTTTAGATAGAAGATATGTACAATAAATATCAAAATGAAACTATATACAAGGAGCAAGAAATAAGGAAAGTATGTACAAGAAGGGAGGAACAATACTAACCGATGAGCCTCGTTGGAATCAATGTGGCATGTGTCAAAAATAGGAATGGTAATCTCTCATATAGTGTGATGCTATGCTATAGTTGAATGGCGTTGTAGTATGAATTTGAGCATTGTTAATTTTCAAAATCATAATAATCATAATAACTTGGAATGCTGGTGTTGACTTCTATTGTATCTGAATGAGCATAGGGAATTACATCATACTATGGAGTTGACCTTTCTAAGTTGTGTTTTGGAATATCAATTGCAATTTTCCCTTTGAAAGTATGCTTATTATAGGCATATGTAATTGTGGAGTTGACATTTTTAAATTGTGTTTTGGAATATTGATTGTGATTTTCCCTTTGAAACTATGCTTATTATAAGCATATGGCACTGTGGAGGCTCTTTTGCTAGAAAGCCTTTTTTGAGAATGTTTATTGGCTTAGCATAATTTTGACTTTACAACTTATGTTCTTTATCATTTTCTAATTTATATTATGTATCTAGAATTGTTGCCTTGGTAAATTTTATATGTGAATGATTTGCCTTAGGATGTTCAATAAATCCCAAAATTTGTTAACCAACATTATCAACTACTAGAATAGGAGTAGAGATGCCTTGGGCCTGCTTGCCCAAACCTTGACCATGATAATCAAACCATTGTAGATATTTTTGGCCAAACCCATAATACTTTGAAAGTTGAGCCTCATTTTAGAGAGGTAGATTTGCATCTTTTACTTTATCTATGGTTGTTATACTATTTCTTCCTCTGATTATGCTTTGTTAACCTTTTGTTATTCTGAGTTATGATTTGGTAACCATTTTTGTATTGTTTATAAATTTGACCCTTTTTGAATTTGTAGATGTGCCATTGTATGTTGTTTGGATGATGTGTCACTATTTGAGTCATCTGTATCCATTATTTATTGTATTTTCTTTTTCAATGCTAAACATGAATCAGTGTGGTGCCCATACATTCTATGATATGTATAATAGTATCTGGATCTCCTCACTGGGTTTAGAGGAAGTAGGTTGATCAACTTTGATTTAATCATTTTCCTTAGTATCTCACTTGAACTCTTATTGGACCCTTGTAATATTTTTGAAACACTTATAATAGATGCATTGTGTTGTAATTTATGATTTGGATATGAAAGCATGCTAGGCGCAACTTTGCTAGGTGTAGATGCATATAATTGATGAATACTAACATATTATGAAGAATTTATACATGTAATTTGATTTATCAATAATGTGACCTGTGAACTTAATAACTATTTTGATTCTATAATTTTGATATTAGCTTGATCATACTGATAATTTGATCCTTTAGAGTCTCATAAGTGCAAATCCTAGTTGCTTGTGATTGAACTTGTAGGCACACACCCTGTAGGGGAGAGGTGTGGATAAGATGAATATGGGCATTAATAACAATAATATAGGCTACATCATCTTGTGGAGGAGTGATATCATGGACGTATTTAGATGGAAAGTAGCTATCACCCTCATGGAGATGAGGAAGAGAAGGAGATTCTTTCTTGTGTATAAGATATGACATTGAAACTTGAAATATAGTTGTTAGCTTATGTGCTAAATCCTCTATGTGTGTAAGTGTTGGATTCTTAATGGAATTTCACATAAGATAAATATAATATGCTATGAAATATGACATACATTTAAATTATTTAAAGCATCATGTTGTTTATGTCATCTTTGAATTCATTCTAAATAAAAGGAAATAAGCCTGCAAGAGAAGCTAGAAAAATTTACATCAAAAAGTAATTAACTTCATCTATCATTATTATCATGATTATATAAAATATAAATTTGGTTTAGAGTCCTATAAGGATAGAAATAGAAACCCTAGGGTTAGGGTTTGAGTAGTATTCAAAGTAAGTCAGTTTCACCAAATATTTTAACCTTTTAGGACTTAGATGTATGTAAATCCTATGTTGTTAAAGGGATGAGTATAGTAAATCAATATATAAATATGCAATAAATATAGCCACTATCTATTAAAAAATTGACTAAATTTGACTTTGTTAAAAATAATAATAAATAATGTAAATGAGAACTTAGATAGAAAATGATTGAGATAAATGATCTAGAGGATAAAAGTTGAGGTAGAGGCTACTCTAAGTGTCACAAATAGGATCCATGTGTCAAAACCCCTTCCATAAAATATCACCCTAATTGAAAAATGGTACCATGTGGTACTACTATCCTTATATTTGGTGGTACGGTCCTATATGCAAGACTATTTTGAGCTTCTAGGTGCACCTATGTTTGGGTCTATCAACCCTGTTCCTACACAAATGAGTTATGAAACCATGTAGATGACATGTTTTGACTGATTTAATGATCAATCCCTAATCCTCCATATTACTAAGGCATTCAGTTCATACAATCAATAAAGTGTGTTTGTTAGTGGGGTAAGCTAGACATACTCAACACCCCATTGTGATGAGAGTTGCCTACATACCAATACTTCTAAGAGGGATCAAGCCCGATGTTGTTCTGTCCACCTAAGTGTTGGTGCAAGTATAAGTTAAGCTAGTATGATTTTAGATCTGAGTGCTTTGAATGTGCTTAAGATTAGAAATTTGACCAATCCAAGCTTAAGAATGCTATAAAAAGTAGTATACAAAAGTATGGTAGAATAAGGATTGATAACCTTAATTGTGCATAATTTGTTCTGAGTTTAAATGTATAATTTACATCTCATTTCCATATAGTGGTTAGAGATCTAAAATTCATGTATATATACTATGTCGGTGCCTGTGCTTATGCTAAAAGATGTTTAGGACAAACCTAGGTGGTCTAAGATTTGAAAAGATATTCATTTATGAAAAAGGAGGGAAAGGAAAGTAGCACCAAAATTAGGACACTAACACCATGTGGTACTATTATAGGTATTACAATGCTAGTGTCTAGGTGGTAGAACCTAAGGCACGAAGGGCCAAGATGTAAGAATGAGGGTCTGGGACTACTTTATGGATGACTAGGGATGCTTGTGGCCTACATGAAGACTGGATAAGTGTGAAAATAGGCCATAAGATGGGTCCAAGGCTAAGCTAGGGATATGTGGTCTTGAGTAGCACTCTTAGCACTCAAGTGTCATTTTAGGTGATTACACTCTTATATCTTGAAGTTTCATAACTTATCATCATCTACATTCGTTACATCTTCCTTCTTTATTATCTTGAAACCTCTCTCAGGTTAAAACATGTCCTTTAGATCCATTTCTTCTGAACTTGGGGTGGTTGTCACATTGCTTGAGTTATTTTAATTTTTGTTAGATTTATTTAGCACAAATCATTTCCCTTCCAAATGTAGCGACTACTATATATTTTCATGGATGCTTATATTAATTTCTAATATTGATTTTTATTTATATACAATGGTTATGGTGTCTAATCCTCCATAACACAAAAATATTTGCATCTTTTTGAGAGCATTGTGTACCATCAAATTCTCATCTTCAAATACAAAAGTCTAAATGAAGTCTTTCTAAATTTGCGGTCAAGTACTTATTTCTCTTATGTGTTTTTGGTGCATCTACCAATTTTTTGTTAGTGGTGTTAGAATTTCCTCTAAAATATGCACCAAATATATTGGATATATTTTTTTCTCCTTTCATATATCCACACATAAGTGACCATCTAGCTATGGATATTGTCATGCTTGGAACTTTTTCCATTTGTCCATCAACCGTGTTGATATATGAAACCTTACTCAACATTTCATAAGATATTTTCCACTCCAAATAATATGATTGATTCATTACCTATAGAGTATTTACGATTCTTTTTAGTGTATATCTCAAAGCACTTGCTCACATCTCCATCTGCTGAATATGGGCCTCTAACTTAGTGATAAATTCTATCAATTCCTATGACCCAAAATATTTTGGAATTTACCTATCTATTATGTAAACCATCTTCATGGGCCTTGATTCATGATCAATTTACATATAATTTTCCATATCCACATTAGGATATTTTCTAATTGAGGAGGCTATATCCCGTGGTATTCTACTTTCACTTTTTAACTATATTTATCATGATTAGTCATAACTATCCTATAGATCTTATCTATTTTTTATTGAGTACACAATCAAACTAATGATTATTTCTATCCATACTTATGTTGGTGCAATACACAAGGGATATTTTTTATTTACATATGTAACTACTCAAGTCTATTCTTTCTTTACACACCTAGTGTAGTTTACAAGAAGTGAGGAAAAGTACCTTCCCACTCGTTTTATTTCCTAGGCTCCTTATCCACTTTGTACCAACTCTTTGGAATGTGGGGAAATGGTGAATTTGGTTATTTTAGTATTGTGTATAGTTTGGTTTCTACATTGTTCAGAAGAATGACAATATTAACATCATATTAATGGGGTTCCAATTGATTTTACATATTGTTAATAATCATATGACCATAATAAGTCCATTTAATACCAATCAAAGTAGGATAATGTGGTTCATTATTTTTTATTAAATTATTAGAGTAGTTACATAATCTATCCAATTAACATAAGATAAACACCCTTAATTCATGCAATATATAAACTTAATTAAAGCTTAAAGAAATACAAATATACTGATTTATCCTAGGTAGCATGACTAGCTCTTTAGATTAATTTCTTGCCCAAATTCTCAAGTATTACATACAATAACTCTCATCCACTATGTGACTCAACCACTATCCCTCTATGCTATTATATAGATAAGGAAGAGGTTAGGGTTAAGGTTTGGATGGTATTTATCTTGAAGAATAAATATTATTAAGAGGTTGTTACCTAGTAGAATAAGTTTCATTAAGAGTAGCTAAGTAGTAGAATAAGTATTCTTAAGAGTTAGTTACCTAGAAGAACAACTCTCATTAAGAGTATATAACTAGTATAATAATTCTTCTTAAGGTAACACTTTATTATTATTAGAATAAGTCAATTAAGGAAATATTAATTAATAATATTATCTAATAATGGGTTGTGGATACGTGTTCATCAGTTAGTGCTTATCCATGGATTATATTTTAAATAAATATTACAATTGAATATTGAACAACACAAAAGTGTATGTGTTATTAAATAGACCCCCATTAAGATGTACATTGTAAATGGAAGGACATATGAATCACTGAATCATCCCCCATTGATGATACCTTCCTTCACTCTCCAAATTTTCCTGAGTTAAAAAAAATAAGTCTCAAGCGAGGCCTTTGTGAATATGTTTATAACATGATCATATGTTAGGAAATACTTAAGATCAATAACCTTATCATGTATCAATTTTTATGCAAAGCATATGAATATCAATGTCTATTGTGTGTTAGTTCTCTATTAGGTTACAAGAGATGTGGACAACACTATGATTATTGTTCCAAAGTGTTGTGGGTTGGATCTATAGAAATTTAAACTCAAAAAACATGCACCCAATCCAAACTAAATAATGACTGGTAGTAATAGCTCAACTATAATCAACATTTATAGTAGCCAAAGTAATAGTAGTTTATTTATTGTAATACTAAGTCTCAAGACCTACCCTAAGATGATAAATGTATCTTGTGGTAAACTTATGATCATTTTAGATATCTTTCTCAATCACTTTTTTTTAATAACTTGTATCCATGACTTTTCCACTGTGTGTAACCAAAAATTTAGGTTTCTCATCCTATCAATCCCATAGATAGTAGTATTAAAAAAATATTGTAGAATGCAATTTGCACCTTGTTAATGGTTATCTTAAGGGTCCTAACAAAAACATGCCACACGATTCAAAAAAAAGATTGATCAAGATGAGTATGAGTCAAGTATATAATAATTCCAACCAATTGCCTATATAGTGTACTATCGATCAAAGGAGAAGAACACTTGGTGGAAATTTTGATTCCATATTGAAAAGGAGTCAATGTAGACTTGCAGGCTTCCATGTTGAATTGAGGAAGTATGTCTTGATCATACTTTTTAATTAATAAAAAATCTTTTATCAAACTATGAAATATGAAAACTAAGGAAAAAGTATCAATACCAAGTCATTCATCTCTAATTTATTCATTAACCATGCTTTTACATCATGAATATGTTTGATGAAACTCCCTACAATGATTAAGTTATCAACATAGAGGATCCAAATCAAGAGTTGCCTGTCTACTTTATTGGTGTATACCATGGGTCAACATGACTCCTTGTAAAATAAAAGTTGATTACAAACATGCCAATATTTTTTATATCAAGATTGATTAGCCTATTTTAAGTTTAACAAAGACTTTTTCAATCTACACATATAACTAGAGTTATCACTATTGACAAACCTTAAAGGTTGTGACATACAAAATTTATTCCTATAATTCTCCACACCATATGGAACTTTTATCATCCATTTTATGGAATTCCCATCCCTATGTTTCAGCCAAGGGTAGTACTATATTGATGTATTTCATCTTGGAAATTGGAGTAAAGGTGTCATGATAATCAACAACTTACACCTATGATAAACCTTTTGCTACAAGTCTATCGTTATCTTTGTAAATGGGTCCATATGTTGCATACTTAGTGTAATACACACATTTTCACCTTAATATTTTTATTCCTTTTATAAGTTAAACCAAGTCCCAAGTTTTATTCTTATTCAAAGAAATAATTTCATCTAAGATAGTTATTTGCCATTCAGAAAGCTTAAAAACCTTAAGTCTCTAGATCATGACTTATTGTCGATCATGATAATTATGTAACATCAAATAATTTTACGATTTAGGCCTCTAAGGATCTTTTGGATCCCATAATGCATTAACCTCACCAAAAATTATGCAAACCCATTTTGTTTGAGTCTATGTTGGTTGTATTGCATTTTGAATGATTTGTTGTATTGGTGACGGAGGAGCTGGTTATCCCCCTTGCAACTTATCATTTGAATTTTAGTGATTATTCAAATGAGATTCATCTAAACTAAATTTTTATTCATAAGAAACATAAACAATTATGTTCAAATTGATAAAAAAACCAATGGACAAGGATGAGGAAATATTGGTTCATAAGACTAGGATTGTTCAACAAGTAATACATCACATTGATACAACACTTTAGTGGTGCTTAGAATGAGAAGACAAACCCATCACATATTCATAATTAAAGAAACAATAAAATAAGGCCCTTTATTTGCATTTCTTTTCACTTATCATCTAGGATATGTCCCCATGACTTGGGATATGCTCCCATTAATTATGTTTAAAACCCTTGAATTTAGAAACATCGGGATTGACACTTGATCATTTTTATTCAAGAGTCATGTCTTGTAATACTAAATGGGGAGTGTGATTTTGAATTTAGTTTTCACACCAGATTTCCTCTGACCAAAACTAAGGATGCAAATATTTACAATGCACCATGCAATTGACTATTTACTTAACTATGTACTTTTTACATTCAACTACATAATTATATTGGAGGGTGTAGGGTATAATATGTTGAGGTCGAATAATTTCCTATTAATAGAATTTGATCATATGATTGTTGACAAAATCTCATCTATTATTTATCTAGAGATGCTTAAGTTTTCTCTCTGGTTGGTTTTCACCAAGGGCTTTGAAAATTTTGAAGCTCTCAAATATTTTACATTTTATTTTTCATACAATATACCTAAGTTTTATGAGAGAAATCATCATTGAACATAAACACATATTTATATTTTTGAAAATAAACATGAGGGAATGACATGAAATAAATATGAACCAATTATAATTTTCCACATTCCCTCCAAGATTTTTGTTTGGGAAATGGATCCCTGTGTTGTTTTCCATGTGTACAAACTAGAGAAACTCCATCTTTGAAATAAAATTTTTGAAAACCAAGAACCATATAATTCTAACTGAGGTCCTGAAATGAACAATAGTTCAGGTGACCAAAACAATCATGGAAAAGTTTATTCAAGACATTTGCAATCACAATCATGAATCATGAGGGCTAATAAAACATAAAGTTATGAAATTTGTACAATCTTGCTTAATCATCAACCTCGACAGTGGAGACAATATTAGATTAGTATTTTAAATTTTTGATAATGACAACTTTAGGTGTAAAATCAATATTTATTATCTAACCTAAATTTATGCTATGATAGATGGAAAAGAGGTTTGCAGATGAGTCTAAAATGTGGATAACTTTAGTGATTACACCATTTTCCATTTCAAGAGACACTTTTCCCCAAACAACTAGAGGACTAGAGAAAAAAAATTAGATGTGAAAATTTGGTAAGAGTGTGAAATAATGAGCATCCATGTGACATACAATGAGAGGCTCTTGAATCCAAAATCCATATAGGCTTATGTGATACATCTATTATTACAAAAAGTGTTGCCTATGTTGGAGGGAGGGAAATGTATATCTTTAATCACTACTTCAAATTATGCCATTTTATTAAAAAATTAATGCTCAACATGGCTTGGATTACCATAAAATTTACAACACTCTCTTGACATTTGTATTCATTTTATGTTTGACTTTATTCTGATTGGAGGGGGTGGATTTTTCTTAGTTGATTGATTGCCCTTTAGGATTAGGATTTGATTTCCCTTTATTTTTCATAGGGCCCTTACCTTTTATAGAGTTAGGTTGTGATGTCACACTAGTATGATTAAAAACTAATTTTTATTTCTTAGTATCTCTAAGATAGATGTCACCAATAAAAATTAGTTTTTCATGTTCCCTTTGAAATTACCCACAAAATTGTTCAATGATTGGTGCCACATATGTTGTGCCCAAAAAATATTGTTGTGTGTAGTGTTTTAATATGATGTCTAAGTAATGGCAACCATATTTGGCCAAAATTGTCATTATGATGTGTTCATCAGTCTTGGTTACTCTAGTCTCAACAAGGAGTCTCAAACACTTGACATGAGTGATGAAATGTTCTATTCAAAGATACTTGTCAAGACTAAGAGCACCAAGCTTGTTTTACACTTGACAAACACATATCTTACTATTATTTCCAAAAATATTCTCCAATGTGGTCCAAACATCTCGTGGTTTCATAATGTTGTGAAAATGAAACTTCATTTCAAGAGAAGATTAACCTAGGATATCTCTAGATTCATCACAATAATTTTCCATTCTTTCAACTTGATCAATTTAAGAGTATATTCTTCACCCATTTTTATGTGATAAATACCCTTATTGAGAATCACATGTACAATGTACACTTTCCAGTTGAATTAGTTGGAATTGGTGAGGATTACCTTTTTTCAACAATTTCTATTAAAAAAAGTTTTGTGATAAAAAAGAGACCCACTTTTTTTAAGGGTATTTGGATTAATAAGTCAAAATGATCAACTTGATGAGAAGATCGAAATGAGATTTTTATTACAAAATAATCTCTTTGAAAATATATGTTAAAATGATCTTATCAACAAGGGGATCACAATAGTGTAATTTTTCTATGGGAAAAAATCAAAAAAATATCCGTAAATACTTGGTAAAATAATCAACTCAATGAGAGAATCACAATGACATAGTTGTTGTTAGTGTATTTAATTTAACATTATTGTATGATTTTATGATGCCTTCATATTATTTATAATTTGTGGGTAGGCACTAATTGGTGTATACTTACACATAACCTATTATTATAGAAGATTATCAATTATAAATACTTAATTGACTTCTATTAATAATAGTGTTGTCGTATTCTTTTTGTAACTACTATCCAAAACCCTAAATCTAACATTAGTATCCTATATTACCTATATAATAACATAGAGGGCTACTGGGTGAGGCATATTATGGATGAGAGTTACTATTATATTAAAAAAATTAGGACAATGTTCTTTAAAAAAGAGCTAGTTACTTTTATTTTCATTCTTTTTTTACATATTCACATTCTTTTCAATTTTAATATATGTAATTTATTTTTTTATACATTTTAGGTTTTAAGCTTAGGTTTAGTGGCTTATTATAATACCCAATATTATGCTCTCGCTTCACTCTTATGGAATTTTGGTTGATCATAAACTAGTGAACGTAGTGGGATACTAAGGGTTAAAGAAATGATATTTTGTAAAAATATCCTAAGTTAGAATTGTGTTTCGACAGTTGTAAAAATCATAATAGTTGTCATTGTAGGCAAAACACTAATCATTGTGTGAGGGTATTGCCCCATTACTCAAGCCATCAGACAACACTGCATATTGATCTTAACTTCCACATACCTCACATTGATATAGAAAGTGCCTAGGAATTTTGTTTATATCTAATATTAACCTTCTTATCTATTTGATTGTGTGGTGCACCAATAAGTGGTTAGCCCCAGTAAGTTAGTTTTTACATACCTCAAAGATGAGATAGTGTGGTTTTGGGATGGTGGAAACTTTTGTAGTCAGTACCCTTTAGACATTTTTATTATTTACAACTATGGATTCATATATCAAAGAGCCTATGAATTAAACACAACTCGACTTGGTATTTCAAAAAATAATTCTAGTTACATTTAGTAGATCTTAATGTTGAAGTAATTTCTATTTAGCTTAAATTGCAATAATAATTGTCCATTGAGTTTCAATATTGCTATTTTGGGTTTTTATCTTTATAAAATAGTAGTGAAAAGATAAATTAGAGGGAATTTTTTGGGAAAAAAGGTTTATTATATATATTTTTATTTATCTATGTGGAAAGGCCAAAGACCAGTTTCATGTGAAAAATAGTACAATTTTTAATGGTTAGACATAGGGTGACTACACCATTGTTATTTTCTCATCAAGATGATCATTTTAATTGGTATTTAATTTTTTTGAAAAAAAAATTACATACAATTTTTTTCCCTATGGTCCCAAAAGTATTTTTTAAAGATTTTTTTGTCCATCGACTGATTGTACTGTTGTGATTTTCTCATCAAGATGATTGTTTTAACATGTATTTTTGGATAGTTTTTTTTTCATAATTTTTTTGCATATAAAAATTATTTTTGGGCTGTTTTCACTCAATTTTTTGAGCTAGCAATGGCTGAGAAAAAGATAACCCTCTCAAGTTCCAGCTACTTCAGCTAGAAATTATACATTATTGATGTGCTTCTTAGTAAGGGTCTCTAACATAATAATGAATTAAAAAATTACACATTTAGATCTTGTCAAATGGAAAAAATGGAAAAACTACTCTAATAAATCTAAAGGCATTGTTGGTCAGTTAGTCCCTAAATTGAAGTTCCATTTTTAAGATGTCATCGAACCTTATCAAGATTGGATTTCCTTGGAGAAAATTTTTGGAAAGCACAATAAGATAAGGGCATGATAACTAAAATTTGAGCTAACTACTTTTAATTCAAAAAACTATCTTCGCATTGAGGACTTCATCACTCTAGTCAAGTGCTTGAGGATTCTACTCATTGAGACTGGTGAAACCAAGACTGGTAGAAAACTTATAATAACTATTTTGTTTAAATTGGGCCATCCTTACTAATTTTTTGTTTCTAACTATTACACACATCAAGACTCTATGGGATCTACATACGTGGCACCAAATTTTGACAAGTTTTGTGAGCAAATCTAAAGAGAACAAGAAAATTTGATTTTTATCGATGAAATCTAACATGAAGGTAATACACAAAAGGCATTAGTGGCCAATGATACTAATGCAATGTCACAACCTAACTCTATCAAAGGCAAGGGACCTACTAAGAAAAAGGTAAAGTAAATCCCAATCCTAAGGGAAATCAATCGACTCAACAAAATATTTTCCAAAGTCAAAACAAAGATAAAGGGAAAGCAAATTCTAATACCGACCAAGAGTGTTGTAATTGATATAAACAAATAGACCATGATGAACATCAATGTTTCAAGAAAATGACATACTTAAAATTAGAGATGAAAAAATACAATTTTCCCCTCCTGAGACAAGAGACATAATTTTTACAACATGATCACCTATGTTTGAATGGATTTTGGATTCAGGAGCCTCTCATCTTATGGAACATGATGGCTAACTATTTAAAATACTTGACAAATATTGCACATGATATTTTTGTGGGTAACTCTAGTACTCTAATTATTGAGTGGGAAGGGAAAACTGAGATGGAGAATAGTGCATTCAACAAAGTTCTCCATGTTCCAAAATTGTCTATAAACCTTCTCATCATATATAATATCACACACTTAGGTGAAGGCAAAAACACCAAGTTTAGACCTACTCATGTAATCATTAGAAATATCAAATACCAATTTTCTATTGTATCCACTAGAAAGGTTGCTCATCCAATACAAATTTACAAATTTGGAAACTTTAAGTTCACTCAATTTTCACAAGTTTTGAGTAAAATTTGGCATGAGTGTTTGGTCACCTCAACTATCACTCATTGTAGGACCTTGGTATATATCACATAGTTATTGGTTTGCCACAAGTTTCTTTCAAATATGGTGTTTTTCTAGGTTTTACACTAGGAAAAAAACATAGAGATCCTTTTCTCAAAGTTAAATCCTTAAGGGTAAGTGATGTATTGCACTTTATTCATAATTATCTTATGTCATTTACTAATCTTTATTTTCAAAAGCATAAATACGTGCTTACATTAATTGATAATTTATCTCATATAACTTGGTTATGAGTTTTGAAAAAATAAAAGCAAAGTCCTCGGGCACTTCAAAATTTCAAAGCTCTTGTTAAAAGCATATCAAAGATAAAATTTTTAGAGCCTTATAACAAACAATGGAGGAAAATTTTTTAACAAATAGATGATTATTTTCTGTTCATTAGTAAAATAGTGTAGGTTCACACAAAAACCACACAATAAAATGTCATAACCATTTTTTTAAAAATAAGCCAAATAACAACTGCGAAATAAAGTTTCAACTAGAGTTTAACATAGAAACATGTAATGAGATCCATAACTATGTTATAGACAACACAAGTATTAGACCAAGTACATAACTTATTAATGACTTCATTAGGAAACATTTTAACCACTTAGTATATAGATAGAAGTGGTCTAGTGTGGTTTTACCCACTCATCTCTATCTGCATACTTCACTGTGAACTTCTTAGAAGATTTGTCACTAATTTATGCCCTTACCCGAGTACCCATATAAGTGATGTAATAAATATTACCTCATGGGGTAATTCAACAAAGTTTAATAAACAATGGTAAAGTGAGAACATATTCAGTAGAAGAATCATCATAATAAGCTTGCTTCAACAAGATCCACAAAATTACACGCAAAAGACAAAGATCAAAGGAAAATGATTATTTATAAAATCAATATAAAACATTAGAACACCTTTTGATATCAAAAGCAAATAGAGGTATGAGGTTTAACATTAATTGATTCAAGAAGTATTCAAGCTTCAAGGGATGTTTCTACAACTAGGAATGAATTGATTCTATTTATGAACATCTTACAAATCTACAAGCAGGGTACAAGTGCATGACAAAGCATGCCTAATGATCTTACATTGGATTAAGGTTAGACTTACAATTTCCATTATTACTGATATGAGTGTTGTATGAGTTCAATGAACTCGATACATATTATTAATCTCATGGACTAAGTACACATACTAAGTCTTGATTTTAATCTTATTTTAAAGATTTAAACCTTTGTTTAAGTTCATAACCTTAGCCTATTCATATTCTAATTACTTGACTTAATATTAGAACTTGTTCTTATGTTCCAAAGTAGATTATTTATAATAACTTAATAATATAATTCCATTAACTTCATTTATGATATAAGTATATAAATTAACTTGATAAATATTCTAATGGCCAATTGGAAACATGGAGCATTTGATCCTCAATCAAAATATGCCTAAGTTAGGAATGACCATTATCTTTTTAAAACCCTTCAAAAAATATTTTATTGCCAAGTTACTTATAACATATGCATAAGGTTTATTTAATCTCACGTAATTCAATTTCAATGAGTTTTAAGGAGTTGTCCATAACAATCCACTGCACTTGTAAGT